>CM077569.1:57506687-57910865 GCA_039657325.1 Stephania cephalantha
GTACAATCGATATAGAGAAGCTAGCTAAAAAACAAGCTAAAAAAGTAGTTAGTCAAGCTAAAACAAATTTCATGGAAGATCTATATACAAGGTTAGGTAATAGAGATGGCGAAAAAAAAATATATAGGCTAGCCAAATTAAGAGATAAAAAGAAACAAGACCTAAGTCATATAAGATGTATTAAGGACGAAAATCAAAATGTTTTAACGCGCGAGGATGATATTAAGGAGAGATGGAAAAGTTACTTTGATAGTTTATTTAATGATGGCCAAGTTGATACTATAATAGATGAAAACCCACACCAAGAAAGAAATGTAAACTATACACGCAATATTAGAATTGTAGAAGTTAAATAGGCATTGAAAATAATGAAAATAGGGAAAGCATGTGGCCCAGATGAAATACACATAGAGGTTTGGAAATGCTTAGGAGAAATTGGATTGACTTGATTAACAAAACTTTTCAATAAAATTTTAAAATCAAAACGGATGACAATGGATTGGAGAAGAAGCACGCTTGTGTCAATCTTCAAAAACAAAGGAGACATTCAAAGTTGCTCATACTACCGGGAAATTAAACTTATGAGTCACACTATGAAACTTTGGGAGATGATAATCGACAATAGGCTAAGGAGAGAAACAACAATATCGAGAAACCAATTTGGTTTCATGCACGAGAGGTCAACTATGGAGGCGATTTTCCTTGTAAGATGATTGTTAGAAAAATATAGAGAAAAGAAAAAAGATTTTCATATGGTATTCGTATATTTAGAAAAAGCATATGATAGAGTCCCTAGAGATGTTATTTGGTGGGTTCTGGAAAGAAAAAGAGTGCATGCTAGATATATAGACACTATTAAGGATATGTATGATAAAGTAGTAACGAGTATAAAGACATTTAGAGGAGCTACAAAAGAATTTCCTATTACGATAGGATTAAATCAAGGATTGGCTTTAAGTTCATATATATTTACTTTAGTTATGGATGAACTAACTAGACATATTCAAGAGGATATACCATGGCGTATGCTATTTGCAGATGATATCGTCGTAGTGGATAAAACTAAAGATGGAGTGAATATGAAATTAGAACTGGAGGAATACATTAGAATCTAAAGACTTTAAGTTGAGTATGACGAAAATCGAATACATGCAATGTGAGTTTAGAAACACTAGACATCGAGATGACGGAGTGGTAAAATTAGGGGAAGTAGAAGTTCCTAAGGTAAACCACTTTAGATACCTATGATCAATCATACAAAATGATGGTAACATTGAGAATGATGTCACACATAGAATTCAAGCTGGATGGAAGAAATGGCGGATTGCAACATGCGTGATTTGTGATTGAAATGTTCCTACTAAGTTAAAAGGAAAAAATTTTAGGACCGCAATTAGGCCAGCTATGCTTTATAGAAGTGAATGTTGGGCGGTAAAGCAACAACAATTACATAAAATGAACGTAGCAGAAATGAGGATGCTTAGGTGGATGTGTGGTAAAACTCGTAAAGATAGAATAAGAAATATAGAAATTCAAAGACAAGTAGGAGTAGCACCAATTGATACAAAGATTAGGGAATGGCGGTTGCGGTGGTTTGGCCACCTGCAAAGACGACCTACAAATACCCCAACTAGAAAACTTGACTCAATAGAAACTGTAGAAATTCGACGAGATAGGGGCATACCAAAGTTAACATGGGATGCATTAATTATGAGGGATTTGAATGGTTTGAAAATCTCACCATCAATTGCACTTAATCGAGCACAATTGAAAAGTTTGATCCATGTAGCCGACCCCAGTTAATTTGGAATTGAAGCTATGTTGTTGTTGTTGTTGCATATTCATGTGTTTCAATTAAATCAGTAAGTTTGATGTCTATATAAAGACCTCTATATTTGTTTGTAATACACAGGTTTTAGTTGATTGAATAAAACTTGTGTGTTTTAGTATTTGTGTGATTATTTACTTCCGTTGTCGTGGGTTTTTTTTTAACACAAATTAACCAATCAAATTATATTTTTTTAGATGTTGATAGAAATGTGATTTTTGCATAATAATTGGATCATTTAGTACAAACTTCTCTTGTTGAGTTTTAATTGCGGGGATGATCATTTATTTTATTTTATTTTTGAAGCCATTTCGATTGGGGATGATTATTTTTTTTATAAGAGAAATTAAAGAAACCAAGTTTTCGAAACAAATTAATAATATATATGTTCCTCATCACGTGTGGAAGAATTATTTTTTCCAAGCAAATAACTATTTCTTAAAAGATTTCATGCAATTGAATAGAAGTTTTTGTGCTGATCAATTTTTTAGAGGAACTTTATAAGCCGATAGAATTTTGTTTGTACGTAAACTAACGTTGTTTTAATTAATTTACATGTTTAATTATGTAGTCTCACTTTGTTCCGCTGTTCTCTTCGTACAAAGACCGATTGCAACAATTTGTGCGCCCCCATACAAATGCTTGTTGGGAGCTTGAACAACGCATACAATGCTTAACAGGTAATTTTTGTTCGTCAATTGTTACGTAATTATTCCATTTAGTTTTGGTTGGAAGCAACATTTGAATTAAAAGAACTAATTTAATCAAAATACTACCTATTTTCATATTGTTAATTATACACAATAACTAGTATTTACATATATATATATATATATATATATATATATATATATATATATATATATATATATATCAATCACTTCATAAATATTAGTATTGTCAAACTATTTCAATTTCACATTTACAACCAAATTAATGACAGTTGTTTGAATAAATAGGATTAGCGATTCAATGTACTTGATTCTATATATGTTTGGTCTTGTATTGATGAGCTACGAATGATTAATAAAATCTCTCTTCAAAAAAAATAAAAATAAAATTAAGCAACCACTTGATATGGTGGATATTTACAAAAAAAAAAAAAAAAAATTCATAGTATTTTCATTTTCTTTTTTTGGTGAAAGTATTTCAATTTTTCAAATGTTCTACCAAAGTGTCTCTAGCTATATATAACATTTTTATAATAACCACGTTATATATCTGAATTTATTTATCGGTCGTATAATTTATTATAATTAATAAAAATAGGTGCAACATGGGTGATTTGTGATCGAAATGTTCCTACTAAGTTAAAAGGAAACGCAATTAGGCCAGCTATGCTCTATGGAAGTGAATGTTGGGCGGTAAAGCAACTACAATTACATAAAATGAACGTATCATAAATGAAGATGCTTAGGTGGATGTGTGGTAAAACTCGTAAAGATAGAATAAGAAATATAGAAATTTAAAGACAAGTAGAAGTAGCACCAATTAATACAAAGATTATGGAAGGGCGGTTGCGATTGTTTGATCACTGCAAAGACGGTCTACAAATGCCCAAACTAGAAAACTTGACTTGACTCAATAAAAATTGTAGAAATTCGACGAGGTATTGGTAGACCAAAATTAACATGGGATGCATTAATTATGAGGATTTGAATAGTTTGCAAAGCTCACCATCAATTGCACTTAATCGAACACAATGGAAAAGTTTGATCCATGTAGCGGAGACCCCAATTAATTTGGGATTGAGGCTATGTTGTTGTTGTTGTTGTTTTGAAGAAGAAATAAAGTTTGATGTGATATAACTGTAAAATAAAGAGAAAAATAGAATTTAGTGGGTGGAGACAGCCTTACATCAAGACTAGTATATTTTCTACAAAATGCTGAAGTTGTCCTATATATGACAATAGATGTGCCTATAGACAAATTAGACACCGGCGCGACAATGTCTGATGACGACGATGAAGATATTGATGAACTGATCAAAGACATCGAAGCCCGCCTAAATGATGAAAGCTTGGATGGGTCTAAAGTCATGGGAATTGGTCCTCTCTTCCCAACAGAGATGGAGAGATCCTTGGTAGATCGTGTGAGCCAAGGGCTAAAGAGTGAGCTGAAAGAGGTAAACCAAAGGCTAGCTAGATATACATAACTTATTGATGATATATAGTTGTAATATATACATGTTCATTGCTTAGTAAGTCTCTTCTATCCTCTCTCTCTATATATATACATGTATGTAGGGTTATATGGAAAAACTTGTTGATATAAGGGAGGAGATCCTACGAAAGAGAAAATCAGGAAAGTTACCGGGGAATACCTCTTCGGTCTTGAAATCTTGGTGGATGTCTCATTCCAACTGGCCGTATCCAACGGTAAGCATATTTATATATACTAATTGATTGTATGTTTTCACAAGAAAATGATTTTTTTACTGTGAGCAAGGTTGGTCGTAAAGTTTTTTTTAGTAGGAGTCAACTCAAGGCCCCCCCAAACTTTGCCTTTTGGCAAGTGACTACATTCTCACCAAAGATTCCAAAGTTATACTTGCACAACGAGTACGCTGTAAAATTATCACTTTTTAATGCTGTATAATTATGTGTTGCGAATGAGTTACTTAATTTTACTCACAATGGTATTAAGCTTTAAGATTAATTTTTGAAATGGCTTGTAATTTTTTTTTCCTTGTTGCGAGTTTATCTATAGGGATTGCTATAAATATACTGATAAACCTCCAGCCAAAAAATGATTCAGATATGGCTTAAATAGAAGACCCAACCATGCTTCTTTTGGACTTTCAAAACCCATTAGATCCAAGCTCATTTGAAGTTGGGCCCAACTCATATTTGAACAAAAAACTTGTCAAAAAACCAACTAAGGAAGGTCTAATTAGAGCAACTTTTGTATAATTAAGAACCTAGCCCATCCTGGCGTCCCTCTCTGTTATTTTAATTAGGAGTTCATCGATCTCAAGCTCGAATTTAGATTTATCAAAATTGGTTGGTATCATACATATGCCAACAAAAAAAACTTGCTCATATAAAATAAATAATCAAACAACAACCTTATTGTAATAATGTGCCTTTTCAATTAGTGATCTTAATTAATTTATGATGTTGTTTTATAGGAGGAAGACAAGGCAAGGCTGGTGCAGGAAACGGGCTTGCAGTTGAAGCAGATAAACAACTGGTTTATAAATCAGAGGAAAAGGAACTGGCACAATAACTCTACTTCATCTTCTTCAACCTCGAAGAGCAAGCGCAAGAGGTACAAGTAATGTTCGTTAAGTATATATACACTTCTTTAATTATCCAATTAATTACTTAATTGCCTACTTAAATATTTGTATTAGAAGCAATGCAGGTGAGACCAGCCGTGACAATTTAATGTATACGCAACGCTAACTAAATGGCGGGGACAAGTATTTTGGGTTCGGAAAAAAAAAAAAAAAAAGAAGGTATATATTACATTACATAGAAGGTCATTCAACTTTATCCATGTTACGTTTGTAACCCTAATTAGGTCTTAAAATTTTAGTTTGTAACAATCTAGTATGTAGTACTCTTACAAAAGTTTTAATAGAAGTCGATCCAACATGGCCAATGTGGCAATGATGACACGACAGTGTGTAACTCGTGGGGTTCACATGCCAATTGTTCATCTTCTTCACCAAAAATCATTACAGGGTGGTCAATTACAATGCGACCTCTTCGGGGTATGTTGGCGAAGCAGAGGTAGTGGAGAACGGAGAGGAGGGGGTGGGGGGCTTGGCACCGGCTACACAGACATCCCCTGTAATGTTTTTAGGTGATTAAGTAGTATAATTGGCGTGTGCCCGCCTCGAATTTCTCATTAATTTGTTAAATTTTAATAACAAGAAAAATTAAAATCAGTGTTTTTTGTTAACTATTTTATGACCACTAAAAGCATCTCCAATGGAATGTAGATTAGATGTTAATGTGTGCCACTTAAGACTAAATATATATTAGAGTGAAAAAAACCTCTCTAATGGAATGTGCATTTTGAATGTCAAGATTACGTGGATAGACATTGTTTATTTTGAATGTCAATTCTCTACATTTAAATTGGCATTAATGTTGGATAATTAGATTTTTTTGTTAAATATTTACTTATTTTATTTACACTTTTATTTTCACATTTTAATTAATAAAATTAGAAAAAAGAAATGTCACCTCATCAATTGAGCCACAAATTCACATTGCCACATAAGCCACATGAGATAAATATCCTAGTTTGAATATCAGTTTGATATAAGATTTTATTATTGGATACTTATTTTGAAGTTGAATGTTAAAGCCACATGAGATAAATATTCTATTCACATTTAGAATCTGCACCCACAATTCATATTTACCATTGGAGATACTCTAAATGTTCTTCAAATTACACATTGCCACATAAGCCACTTGTGACTTTCATGAAACTTTTATAAAAGTCAACGACTTTTTACTCCATCAATTTCTATATAAGTGTAGTTTTAAGGTTGTTCACACTTTTTAATAAAGTTATTTAATTATCTTGGATGAGGAAAAAGTGATAGTTAAATAACTAAATCACCATTTATTTCTTCTAACCCCACCACTTTTATAAACCCTAATTATTAATGTGTAATTAATAGATTTTCTTTTTTTATGAAGGGTATAAAAGTCAATTAAGTAATTAATATGTATTGAAACTATCAAATAACATGTATTGTGGGATATTTCAAACAATAAATTTATTGGACTCATGAGTTCGATATTTTTTTTAAAAAAAATTAAATATTTAAGGGGTATCAAATGAATTTTACAGAAAGCTTCATTAATTGCTAAATTTGAAATTAAAAAAGTTTTGAGTTCGGACTCACGAGTAAAAATTAATTTCAAAATGGTTAGAAAGTCTTATGAAACAACTTTTACAACTTTTACAACAGATAAACTTTTAGACTTGCCCGATAGTTTTAGACATGTTTTGGCACTGTCATGGTGTTGTTTATGTAAGTTCTATTTGAGAAACATAAACTAGCTTATCATTTAGCTTATAAATTTAATAAATAAGTTGTGTTTGATTGGTAGATGAATTTTTAAATGAGCTAGTTTAGACACTGAAATCTCAAACGGTAATATTAGGAGCGTCTCACCAAAAAGCGCCCTATGGTAATTTTTATTCCACATGTGCCCTTGAATTTTCACACAAATAACACCTTCAAGCCATTGTCTTCATATATGCGTGCAATACATGTTGTGCCCAAACACGTGACACTTGTTGGACTTCTATTTATATTCGTGTGCTTATGACTACATAGTGTACGAGTATTGTACTATTTCTTTAATGATAAATAATAAGTTTTTGAAACCTAATAAATAATAAGTTACATATCGTGAAAAAAAAATAATAAGTTATATAAATTATTAATAAGCTTTATAAATAAAAAATTATTTGTTTATTCAAAAATTCTCAATAAATATATGTATAAATATATCTTTTCATGTCATTTTGCATTTATCGCTTAATCAATCAGCCTATCTTCCTTCCAAATAATTTTTAATTATATCATCAACTTTTCGGCTACCAAATTTGCTAAAATCATCTGCGATAAGCTAAATTATCGATTGTCAATTAGATTATCGATTGGTGTTGTCAATCGTAGTCGTAGTGTAATTACAAGTAGTGATCGGGAGCGAAACTAGAGGGGGCGGGGTGGGCGGTCGCCCTCTCGGCTGAGACCCCTTGTAGCATATCCCGCCCCTTGACTCCTCTCCCGCCCCCTTTGCGATTGATGAACTTCTTAAGTAAAAATACAAAAATATTTTATAAATTTCATGAAGTACTACCCGAGCGCAAATGTAAATTAATTTAAGTGGTCTGCACATCAAATTATCACATTTTATATAGTATTCTTAAGTAGGGTTTGGTCTATACCATTTTTTTTACAACTTAAATCGGATCCATGACGCTGAGCGCGCGAATCGAGCAAAGTCCAAACTTATGAATAAATTTATAGGTTAAAGTTTGCCCCTCTAAATAAATTTTATGGTTCCGCCATTTGTAGTGATTATAGTTTGTTCATGGTGCATGTATTAATTATAGTGGCATTGTAATATATTCGCCCCTCCCCCTAATATGTTCGGAAGTTTTTGGGAGCGCCATGCACTTTTTTATTTTTACAATGAGCTTACTTCTCTTCTTTCCTCTCTGTATATCACACTAAAAATCCTCCATTTTTATAATTCAGTCACTTTTATCACAAAAATATATTTGTTGACTGGGCCTTCGAAGAAAAAGTATTGTGAGATTGACCGCATTGACGCGCAATCTCACCTTCTCACCTTCTTGGAACTTAAGCCAAGGAGCTCGATTTTATTTGAGTTTGTTTACGTGATTAAGTAAAACAGTAGACTACGACCATTTCAAAATAAAAATAAAAATAAAAAATTACTTAAAAAAACTTAATTAATTTGGCCCCAATTGAATTAGGAAAATGTTAGAATGACATCTCAAATGACACCTCAATTGACACCATTAATTATGAGGTGAGGCCTCACGTAAAAATGAATGTGCGCAAAATAGTTCTTGGTGCATAACACTCGTGGTGTGTATCTCTAAATGCGCTTTTGAATTAATGGACAGACTTCCATAGATAAGTCACGCGCCACGTCATATAAATGTCACTTATATATATCTATCATATATGTCAATTATGGCGTCATTCTATCATTTTCCATTGAATTAATGAGTGGTAAAGTAGTTACTAGTTACTAAATGTGCTTGATGACAAATTAACTATAGTTCACGGGGTCAAATTCTTTCATTCAACTAATTAAATATATAGCGCCCTCCCACGTTAGGAAGTTGCTCTTGTGGTAATAAGAGCATAAGTGGGAGAGCCCAAAAAAAAAAAAAAAAAAAAAAAAAAAAAAAAAAAAACAAACGCCCACAATTATTTATATATATATATAAAGAACCTAATTGTATGTATGAATTTATGAATTGAGAATTACTCATATACAACAAGGAAAACTAACATTCAAGAATGAATCAACAAATGTGTATATTTTCAGTAGCAAGAGCGCCCAAAATTAATACAACAGGAGACTAAAAAGGGAGTTTAGTTTCAAAAAATAAAAAAATAAAATCAATCCCAACAACTACTATGTACTATCTCACCACACTTGTATTCATGAATGCACTAACATAATGATCATCCACAAAACCATGATGATAATCATAGTCATTATCTCCACAATCGAAATTCCGGGCATAGCTCTCCGGATCGTACCGGAACCTACAATCCTTCTTACAATTTCGTCTCCTCCTACAAATCTTTCGAATCAACACCTCCCTCCACTTTATCAACTTCCTTGCACTCTTCGCCCACCACCACTCCTCTTCCTTTCCCTCCAACAACATACTTGTTTGAGACCCGTCTCTGCAATAGCCCGGTCTCTCCCATTGAATATAACACATGTTTTGATGTGCTTTCTCTTCTAGGTTATCACGTATGCGGTCCGGGGCACACGCGAGGAGTAATTGAAATACCAACCAAGTGGCCGATGCTTCAGTATGGAGTTACTTGGTTACGAGATTGAGAGTTCAAAATTTATTATCAAAGAATATGATTAATTGGAATAAGTATAGAGAGAGATGTGGTAGCTAGGTAGCTTATTATTATATTTATATAGAGCGGAGATAGGGAGATTTGTGAGGGAAATCCGAATTGGAGTCGGAAGGAAACTAGGGAGATAGTAACAAAGAAAGTTCATTGAAGTGGGTGGCTGACACGTGGCGGGGTTGGGTGGGCCCGTGCGAATCCCAGCTGTATGATGCAGGGTTTAAAGTCAAAACCGTCTTGATGTTGCCACGTGGAAGTCGTGTGAGGTTTGTTTGATGGAGTGAGAGTCGTTCGGCCGGCTCATTAGCTAGTTATACGCCAAATATAAATGGATTACCGTGTTTTAACTGGTTTTAAATGTGGGCCGTTGATGAGATTCGGTGCGTGGATCGTATATTTCAACTCGACTAAGAAAAATGTTCTTTTGAAAAAATTAACAAAATTAATTTTGTCACAAGTATATTTTGCGTTGCTATTATACAGGGATTCAAATAGAGTATAGAGGGATCGAGCAGGATTGGTGCTCTGTGTTTGGATTAATGTTTGAGTAGTAAGAGCTTCAGTTGTTAAGCAATCTGCAATCTATTACATCATTGACCATATTTAGTGGGTAGGTCCAACATTGTGAGTCCAATTAAGTTTTGCGGGCCTTAAATAACCACTTACTACTAAAAGTTTAATTCTGGACGAAACTGGAGCTTGAAATTGTAAAAGTATTTATTTATAAAAAAGAAACCTGGTAACCAACTTTAGGAACCAACTAAACTGGTTGCCATGTGATATACCTTAAGATGCGAGCACGCGCTTCGCGAGGTGTATCGCGTGGGTGCCGACTGGGTGAATGTTCAAAGTCGGTGCTCAAAGTGGGTTACGCTGAGTTTTATCCATTAAAAATGCTCTAATTGAAAATCTTAATTACAAATGAGACATTAAAACCCTTTAACAAGTCAAAGTGAAATTACATATTTTTCGAAAAAAATGAATTTACATATTTTTTAGAGGAGTATTTATGTTTCATGAATTAAACACTAATTATAAGAGATTTATAGAGGAGTATTTAGTATAGTATTAGTAATTTCACCCTTTAAAACATGAGACATATTGTTAAAGAAAAATGTTTTTTTACAACCCACCACAGACACGTAACATAAACTTACACTTGTTAAGTTGTTAGCACCCTTAATTTTTGCATTTAAATATGTGTGAACACAACTCAATGTATATCGTAGAAATGCCAATAATTTAGCGTCTATGATGAGTATCCATTAGGGGTGGGCATCGGTTTCCTTAAAACCGCCCAAACCGCCCCAACCGTATGGTTTGGTCTGGTTTTTAAAACTCGCGGTTTGGGGGCGGTTTGAAAAACTTGAAAACGTCAAAATCGCGGTTTGGTGGTGGTTTTCAATTCTGAAAAGTCGTGGTTCACCAAACCAAACCGAGGGTAATTAAGTAAATTTTTTTATTTACATTTTAAAACCTTAACCAATATAAACAACAGCCGTTTCATTTTTTCATCTCCATCTAAATATCCTAAACATATTCGCCTCCACCAGTTGAGGTCATTCGTTGCCGCCTTCCATTAGTCGTCGTCACTGCCGCTTCCCACCAGTCGCCGTCACCGCCACCTCCACCTACCAGCCATCGTCGCCGCGCCTCTCACCAGTTGCCTCCTTCCACCGCACCACTCGACGCCTCCCACCACCGCCACCTCCTCTCACCACCGCCTCCCATCGCGTCCCACCGCCACCTCCTCTCACCACCACCTCCTAGGCTCCTACGCTTCTACGCCTCCTCCACCGCTTCCCACCGATCACCTCCTCTCACGCTGCCTCCCACCACCGCCTCCCCCGTTCCATGCCTCCCATCGCCATCTCCTACCGTGATCTCTCACTCCCGCCACTGGTTTTTTTTTTTTTTTGGAAAACATGTAACAAGAAAAACCGCGAAACCAAACCGACCAAACCGCGCAAACCGCGGTCGGTTTGGTCGCAGTTTTGGTGGTTTGCGGTTTGGTGGTGGTTTGCAAAATGACCAAACCGTAAACCCTCGGTTTGGTGGTTTTCACCACCAAACCGCCCTAGTATCCATGCTAGGTTACTCTCGCGGTGTCGATTGTTAGAGTAGGAAAACTATTTGAGTAAAATGATGGCATACACGTTTTGCCTTAGGAAAATACTAGAATAACAATAACAATGTGACATAAAATACATTGACTTACAAAAAGTCATATATGCAATCTCGACTTGCGTGCGATGCATGAAAATTTGTGTACGCATATCTCAATGCACTCATTGATGATTTTGTAAGCTAATGTGTTTTGTAGTGTGAGGGTAGTGTTATTTGGACTCGTGAGTCCAGACTCAATTTTTTTTTTTAATTTCAAATACATCCTCGAACAATTAATAAAATAATTATAATCATTTGTAAAATTCTTTGAATACTTCTTAAAAATTTACAAAAAAATTTAATTTTTTTTTATGAATTCGGAACTAATGAGTCCAAGTAGATTTATTGGTGTTTTTATACCACTTCTCTTTGCCTTAAATACATGGTACTACTAATTCCACGTTAAGCATTGCTTGTAAATTTAGTAATTAGGGGTAATCAATGCGCAATTATTGTCACGCAAAAAATGATTATGAGACTTGCAGGAGCCCCACGTCATCTTCTTAATGTACGTAATGATTACTTTTGAGAGTTTTGCATTATGGCCCAACACCCAACGTGGATTTCTTAAAATAAATTCCCAAATGGGCCTTGGCCTTCGCTCTTTCATCTCATCTTCACCTTCCCCATGTGCCTCCAACGCCTCACACGTGTCCTACCCTTCTCTGTAATTGTCCATCCTTGCAGGTCACGTGCAAGGCACGTGTACTGATCGCATAATGGAACACCAGCCCAGGTAGATTACGGTTCAGAGAGAAGGATTTCGACGAGAATTTCAAATTGGATTTGATCATGATGACGACAAAAAATGTACTTATATTATATGTAATCATTATAATTTGATACGTATATTATGTTAATGCAGAGTTGTGTGTGAGTTTGAAATTAATTCTGTTTGATTAATTAGTGTTGTTATATGAGATACGTAATATGCCATTTATGTCAAAGAAGGGTACGTAGTGTTGAGGGGGTTGATGTGTGCCAGCTAATTACATGAAAAGATGCTGTAATCCGGGCAAGATATATGTGTCATGTGTACATTTAAAAGTGGTGTACGGCAGGAGTTTTGAACTGAGCCTAGGAACTGGAACTCCATGGTACGTACAAATAAGTTTAATGATTCTGGCTCTTGGAAATCTCGAAAACTATTTTGGAACTTAATGATCATCGCGATGATCAAATCTCGAAAAGTATAAATGTTATAGGCACTAGCTTAAAATTGGATGGGAGTTGTTTCAAAAAAATTGCATCGGAGTTGGGTATATTTAAAAGAAACAATAAACCTATTTAGACTCGATGAGTTCAGACTCATCAGGGGTTGTTAAAATTTTTATAAATATTTAAAGAGTATCGAATTTTTTTTACAAGTTGTTATGCTTAATTCATTTTATTACTTGGGATGACTTTGAAAATAAAATAAAAATTGAGTCTGAATTCATTAGTCCAAATATCACTACTTAAAAAGAAATTGACGCGAAAGATTAATTGATTTCACTTGTGAGTTGCGATATGTTCCTATCATCATGCATTCTCTCAAGTTTGGAGTGTTATTTATATACATTTTTCTTTCGTAAAAAAAGAAGCTAATATACATTTTTTTTAATTACGATTGTGATTGCCTGTACTTCTTTTCTTTCGCCCCTCTCTACTTTTTTTAGAAGCCCCTCTCTACTTAAGTTTTTAACTAATATAACAAGAGTATTAAGTATTAGAGTTGGTCACCTCAACTATATATATGACCTAGCTAGAAATACCAACATTTTTATAATTTTAAATTGATAAGATTCGATCTCATGAACTAGGTCGATATATATGGATCACTCGACTTAGTAATTTCGCCACGGTAGAAGTAGAGATATTTAGTGAAATTACCATCAATATTAAAAAAATTGTATTATATAATAATGCATACTTGCAGTATATTCCTACTTAAATAAATGCATATACGTACATGATACGTAAAATTATCTTTAATATATATATCTCACTCTGAATTAATTCAATTAATAGTTATAATCTGTGCAGGTTGAATATTGCCGAAATGGGAAATAACATACTTCCATGAAAAAGTAAGTTAATTTGTAGCCATTTATTTTGGCAAACCCTGTGTATGAACTTCATTATCCAGGCGCGTAAAGTAGTAGAAATAGATGTATCAGAAGCAATATTTGCAATGATGAAGACTCCAAAAGCTGAACTTCTTTTTGGTTAAGACTAATTATTTAATGCACCGCAAGTACACACAAATAGATTCTTACGCAATATTCTCCCATGAAGTACTGATCAAGTAATAATAGTACATAGCTTATTAAACGTACGCGACTACGCAGCACAAAAAGTTAATTACTCCTTCTTTTTAACACAAATCTAGGAGTGATATCTATAGCGGAATGCATATCTTAATGTACAACAATTTAATCAACTTTTTTTTTTTTAATCTCTAAGAAACGAGCACAACTCCGACACTCCAACACAAGTCGAACTGATAACCTTCTCAAGCTTTATTTTTTAGCAAGTGATGCTGCATTTAATTTCACCCGAAATGCTTTAACAGTTTAATCAAGTTATAAAAAGACTATCCTTATCATTTTTTTAAGAAAATATTATTGAGAAATGAAGTTTTATCTTGACAAACTAATTAGGATTTGAGGAAAGGACGTCCAGGCAACTCCAAATCAAGGCATGTACTTAGAGATCAAAAGGTCATATATAAAATTGAGTTATGTCATCTTATTCACCAATTAAGTGGTAGCTCAATATATTAAATGGTCCGATGAACACCACGACAAGTTTGGCGAGCGTAGTGGTAATGACTCAATTAGTGCTAAGACGCTAATTGATTGAGACAAAAGCATAGTGTTTGAAATTAATCATGGTAAGCTACATTATCCTATATTTCCTTAAAATGGGATGGTGTTCTCATCAATTTTTATGGGATTAATCGGATCAAAATCAGGATTGGCGAGGCTTCTCGAACTTTTTTTTTTTTTTTTTTTTTAATGTAATAAAAATGGTCCGATGATAGATTGATAGATACAGGAATTAATGCATGCGTGGGTGGACAATGGTCATGTCAAGAATGGGGCGGAGAGTGACTAATGCAGGTGGCAATGGTGAGTTGTAGGTGATACATTTAGAGCGGAATCATTGTTTTAGATTTGGAGAGTAGATCACGGAGAAGAGATCGAGTGGTATGCATGGTAATGGAAATGGTCACTCCCACCATCTTTTCACACTCGATTACATGCATGCCCCTTCCTTCCAACATTTCGCAACCCGTCTTTCCTGGGCGCCTCTTCCATATCTCCCCCATTTATATATCTCTCACTCATCACAATTTTTTGTACATCCATATTTGTTGATCATCAAAACACTAAAAAAAAAAAAAAAAAAAAAAAAAACACTCATAATTAATTAAGAGTCAAACCTTTAATTGAAACTAAAGAGCTACGTAATTAAAAGACAATCGAACGACTTCAAATGGTTAAACAAACAAAATAAAGGGATAATTAATGTAACATTAATTACTAGCTAGTTTTTATATAAACATTGTCTTGTACTACATGCATGCATGTATTTTGCTAGTTCTAATCCTAAGACGCTCCTTAATGTAATTGCATGCACAAAATTAGGACGATCAAAACCCAAAAAGTTAGAGAAGAACATATATATCAAGCTGAGATATATTCAACACCACCACATGTATATATATATATATATATATATATATATATATATATGTATCATTTAATTATAAGTGTATGTTGAAGAGCTACCAAGCTTCAAATCCAGCTCTAGCTTCACAGCTGATCTTCTCTGTTCTTCATCATAACCAACACCACCACCACCACCACTAGTAGTAGTACTGCTCATAATTCTTGGAGGTTCACTGAAGAGATGTGCCACAGAGGTGACAGCACAACTGGTACTACTACTCTTACTACTTCCATTCAACTTCCCTTTCGATGAAGACACCATTGGTGAAGGTATGTACAATGGGGGCATTGAGAAATTGGTCCTAGCCTTGGACCCTCTTAGCCGCCTCGCCGCCGCATCGTAAGCCCTCGCCGCCTCCTCCGCCGTGTCGAACGTGCCAAGCCAGTGCCGGCACCGCCCTATTCTGTCCCTTATCTCCGCCGACCACCGCCCCCACGGCCGCTTCCGGACTCCCCTGTAATTGCTCTTCTCAACTACGTTAGTAGGACTACTTTTCTTTGTAACACTACAAGAGAGTAGCCCACCCTCATTTCACTACTTCTTATAGTACTACTAATAGTATTGTCATTGTTGTTGTTGATAGTAGTAGTACTAAAATTAGTAGCGCACTTGTTGTTGGTGACATTGTGAGTCTCATCATGTCCATAGAGAACATGTTGGCCAACAACAGCACCAATTCCATCAAGAACAGGGGACTCTGCAGCTTCATTAGAGATTGAAAAGGAAGGGTTGGTGAGAGAGTAGTTGTAGTAGTACTGTTTGTTGTCATGAAGGGTAGTAGTAGAAGAAGAAGAAGATTGGTTAAGCAAACGAGATGGCTCAAACAGGTCAAGAAGTTCAGGCCCCCAACAGGGCCAACACTACTAGGACAAACTAATTGCCTTGCCATGCCCAAACACGCAACACAAACACAATGCACACAATATTGCATCTACTTCTACGTGTGTATATATATATATATATATATATATATATATATATACTAGTACTAGTAGTACAGTTTTTTGTTTTTACAAAGTAGAGATTTTTAGGAGATGCATGTGATTAAAAGGAAAGATTAGGGAGGAAGGAGTAAATAGGGAAATAAATAGTATGACGTGATGTGATGGGGATGACGGAATCAGAAGGGTACAATCTCGAGGAAGTGATTGCCTGCTGGCTGTCCGATATCTAGTGCAACCTCGATATCCGTGTCACCAAGAGAGGAGAATTATGTTTGTTTGACCACTGTTTCCTTATTTAAATAATCTACCAATCTAAGTAGTTTAATACTTAATGAGATGACCAATTTTGGGGGTGCAGCAGTGCACCCAGTGAGAGCTTATGTTAAAGAACCACCACACAAAGAACTGTGATCATCTGATGAGCTATGATGATCCGAGCCCATGACGTTGCATGGGGGGTCGTACCTGATCATGCACACATGAAGAGTCCCTCTACCCATCAATGATCAATCCCTATATTGCTTCTTCTAACTTTGTAAGAACCATTGGCCAACTAACATACCAACTATTTCAACAAATATACCAATAATTGATTGATCTGAGGGCGCTCAATATTTCTTAAATGATGTCTCAATTTTGAATCTCGTAGGTTAAAATATATACTAATCGAAAAAGCCACTTTCATAAAGACTTGAAAGTGTCTGAACATGAATTAATCGAAGGAGAAGACTGCGTAGTTGACAATGGATACCACATAAAAGTTGAAAACACCACACACAATACACATGTTAATACATAGATAGGTGGGTCAAAGAGTGAATTGAAAAATAGTATGAAGTGTTAACGTAAGAACAATTAAGGGACAGAGTGAGAGAAGGAAGGTTTGGTCGCGTGTGGAGAGTAGAAAAAGTGGGTTGGCGGGGGTTGGTTCCCAAGGCATGCAAGGGAAGAGGTGGCACGCGGGATTTTTAGTGTTTCTCAAGCACTACTCACTCACTCTCTCTGTTTTGTTTCTACTTTTCTGTCTTGCTTTCTTTTCTCTCTTTAATTGCTGTAGAGGGTGTTGTTGGGGTTGGAGAAGATGTAATCCCAAGAACAGACATTGGAGAGAGAAGATAAAAAGAGGGTTGTGGGAACTAATGGTGTGCTACTTAAGTGTGCTGGTGTAATCCCAAGTTTGTGTAATGCATATACTACTACATGTTGTTCTCTGTCTCTGTCTGTGTGTTGGAAAAGGAGAGTTTGTACTAGCAGCAGTGAAAGAGGAGCTTTTTGTTGGTTTTATCATGTCTGCAGCATTTCTATGTTTTGAGAAAAGTGTTCAATTCAACTGCACCTACATTAAATTTGTTTGTTTACTTGGGTTCTTCTCAAAAGGAAATCAACTAATTTTTAAATGTTTAATTCCAACCCACCAGTAACAAACTAACAATGTGTCTTTACTTTCCTTTTCCTCAGTAACCATTTTATTACTTTCACTATCAGTAACAAATTTGGAATTCAACACAGAGATCACTAAGAAAATCAACTCAAGAGTTATTGTGTACGTGGTATGTTTCTATAATAGAAAGAAAGAAAGAAAGAAAGAACAAAATGAGTAAAATACAAGTGGGAGAGTTCTAGACACCAGAATTGACGCATTGATCACAATGGACAACACTATTGTGCCTCAGACATGAGAATATGCACACCTTTCTGGAGATCAAAATATGGGTGAGGCTGCGAGAGTGGGAGACAGGATCAGATTTTTCTAGTTTTTCCAGTGAATCTTAACAAGCAGAAAGAACGCAGCAACACGCCTACAGCTTTGATTGATATCACTTTAGCGCTTGTGGTTGCGAGGAATTGTTATGTTGGGCTTGTCCTTTAGGTGGAAGAGAAGCTGCCATTGATCGCAACTGGTTTGCAATCTCAGTGAAGCTCGGCCTCTCTGATGGCTCAGCCGCCCAGCATCTCTCCATCAGAGCCCTCCACTCAGGGTCACAAGATTCAGGCACTGGCGGTCGCAGCGTGTTGTTCACAATTCCCCCTGTTTTTGTTCAATCCCAAAATGAGTTGTCATGCCCCTACAAAGGAAGCATTTAAATAGCTTTGTTGTAGAAAGGGCACATTACCTATGATGGCGCCGTAATGCAAATCCGCATATGGTTCCTCTCCAGTTAGCAGTTCCCACATTACAATGCCGAAAGAGAAGACATCGACCTGAAATCACATCAGATTGGAGGTTGAGAATCAAATATCAGATTGGTACGTTTATGTATCTTGAAATATCAGATGTTGTTCATCAACCTTTTCAGAGACCAAGTTACTGCTGCCATTTAATAGCTCGGGAGCCATCCATGGAAGTGTTCCTCTTACACCACCTGAGATCAGGGTCTGGCACTTTAATTTTGAGAGGCCTAAATCACCAACCTGGGATCAGAATCAGTGAAATATTCATCACATTAATACCATGAAACCATGGTAAATTTTGCACAATAAAACAATTTTTTTGGTCTAGGAGAACAAGTGTTCCCTGAACTTTGAGTTTTTTATGTTTTGAGGGAAAATTAATTTTTTTTTTTTCGACTTTCGTTGGTCGATCCGAGTCGTTCGGTTCAATAATATAAACCACTTTACTCTCTGGCTAGTCACACGACACTTTTGTTTTTAACACTTTAAATGAAATGTAGAATCATTATGAAAGTTCAAGGACTAATTGTGTAGTAATAAAAGTTCAAGTGATTATTCAGTTTATCTAGATTTCAAGGAAATTTGATCCATGTAGCCGAACACAACTAATTTGGGGTTGAGACTATATTTTTGTTCAAGGAGATTTAGCATTGACAACAAATGAAGTGATAGCATTGAATAACAGATAACTAGAACACAAGACTTCTCATTTTATCGAACGCAATGGATGGAATTTGATCCATGTAGCCGACCCAACTAATTTGGGATTGAGGCTATGTTGTTGTTCAAGGAGATTTGGCATTGACAACAAATGAATGATAGGACTGAATAACAGATAACTAGAAAACACAAGAGTTCTCATTATAGAGGAATATAAAATTCAAGTTCAGTAACCAAACAGATTTCTCTAATTTTCTTAGTTAATAACTGTGCTAACCTGGTAGCCACAGAATCGATTGAATTAAAGTTATATAGACTTTTTTTTTTTTTTTTGATAAGAAGTTCCCTGGACTATTACAACACTCATGTTGGTCAATCCTAAAAAAGGAGAAGATATCGAGGAGTATTCAATGAACTACAATATTAACGAAAATTTCTACAATGTTTTTATGACCTCCTCAAAGAAAATGTCTTAACAAACGCGTACATAAATAACTTATGCTGCAATTTCCAACGAAGAAACTCAAAAATAGTCTCTTCTTGATAAGACAAGGTCGAAGGTCACCAATGAACACCATAGGATATAGCAAATCTGTTATCCTTTTGAAACTCTTTTTCCCCGCATGTTCTCACTTATTCTTTGCAGCACCATCAACAATCCTCTTTCTCACAAAAACCTCATAACCAATTCTTTACTCCCTCCAGCCAATATAAATCACCGAACATATGCCTTCTCAATGACTGAGGTTTATCCATTTCATCAAAAAAGACTCACTACCAACCATCTCAAAGCCTGTACACATCTTAAATCAAATCATTGCACTATGGGCTAAGGTTTCAGCGTCTTCGTGAAATATGCCCTTTTAATAAACAAAGCTATATGCTTTGTTTGACTCATCCAACAACAATGCTGCACTTGAATTGACCAATTTATAGTCTCCATCAAAATATTCTTTATCTAGAATATGACCCAAAAAAAAAAAATCCTCGCTTAATAAGTAAATAATAGACATAAGGGGCTCAACTTGATCACTTCTGTAATTCCATTCTCACAACTAGAGTCAAATAAGAGTGGACGCCCAACCTAGCACGTTTTCATTGTAGGGGCATAAGAACTCGTGTTAGGCTGTTAGCCAACAAGTGAGAACTCATATGATAGCTTTGTGATAAAAGCTATCTAGTGTCAACCTGATAGCTACCTGAAACAGATCTGCCAAGTGACTAAGGCTTAAACACCAGATTGTTCTTTTCCCTTTCTTTATATTCGTCTCTAAACCTTAGCCGCAACAAAACAAATCTTCCACCCGCTTTTACCCTCTCACAAACTGGGACCTACCCTGCCACTCTTGATCTCTCTCAGCCCCTCTAAGATGTCAATACAAACTCCCCACCCTCATGCATTAATAACAATAAATCATGACAATATTAGTCCTGATGGATCAAAGAGAGTAGGCAAAATGGCTAATTCATTGAGTTAATTTGGTCATATATGATATATCCATTTAAGCGAAATGATTCATAGTCATTGAATGTTCTGTTAACTTGAAGCTGAAGTGACAACGGAAGGTGGAATTCACTTCTATTTAAAGGCCACAAGGGATTATTTGAAACTTGGACCCAGAGCTTTTCATGAATGAAACCAAATGTTTGCCTAGTTGTGAAAAGAGAAACTTTAATGGCTTGTCAATTCCATCCAAACCAACCACCTGCTAGGCCACCCACTTGTTGCCAAGTCAGGTGAAGAAGGCCCAAAATTATGCCCAAGTCTAAATATTGGATGGGTACACCGAGCCCCCGCTCTAACTATCTTTCCACTATTAATATCTTTTTAGCCTGTCCACTAAACCTTTGATTATAGATGAAGCTACGAGACTTTATATCCTTTTCATATAATTAATATAAAGCAAAAGGAAAATTGTTGCAATCTGCTAAATGTAAATCTCTTCCTTAGACAACATTCTAACTCCCCATCTCAGTTTTAGGTTCATAATTCCCCCCAAAACTTTTCTTTCAGGACAGCAGTCACAGTATTGAAAACCAAATACGATGTTAGCCACAAGGTCGTCACAAACATGAGACCGACCATGTGCCTTGAGGCTATAACCTCAAATGTTTATAGAAGCGTGTATACTTCACCATACAATGAAGCATAAACTCCACTTTCTCCATATCACAATTCCATTTAGGATTAAGGGAGAGCCAAACAGTTAGCATATTACATTAGTGCCAACCAAAAAAAGTAGGAACATCATAAAAGCAGCACATCGCCTAAAGATATTTGCCCAAACAAACTAGTAAAGCCACTGCAAAAAAATAAAATAGAACAAACTTACCTTGCAGATAGGCCGGTGAGGATCTCGAAGATTGACAAGCAAGTTATCGCTCTTTAGATCAAAATGAACTATGTTCTTCCCATGCAAGTACTCCATTCCAAAGGCCACATCCATTGCAATTAAGAGACGCTTACGCTTATCAAGGGTCCTGATAGCAGATGTACTAAATCAGAATGTTTTCAATATGACACTCACTTATAAGAGATACGTTCCATCATTTTTTTACTTGCATACGTAAAAATCATAATACATTGAGGAGAAGAAAGGGGATAGAGAAAGGACATTGCCTGTCATTTCTTATTAAAGCTTGCCTCAGCGAACCATTGACCATATATTCAGTCACTGTAGCCACTGAACCACCAGGGCCATCAAGAACGACACCATAAAAGGCTACCACATTTGGGTGGTGCAAATCAGCCAGCTTAATAGCTTCATTCCAAAAATCATGTCTCTGTTAAAGAAAAAACCATCACCAAGGAAATAAATTTAGCAGCTAAAGCAGCAAACATTAGAAAATACAAAACTTATAACGTTCACAAACCATACGGTCTTGCTCTGATGGCTTCCCAGAGAAACATCTATCATTAATACGTTTTATTGCAACATCAGAACCCCTCCACTTTCCATGGTAAACTGTTCCAAAGGTACCAGATCCTAGCTCTCGCAGTTCTTCAAGGTCACTATTCTTTATTATCTGTGAGATAAGGATAGAAATTATGAATTAGCTAATTATTTCGTGCAGAAAAGAAATGAAAGTAAAAAAGATCAAACCTCAAACCTGCAATCTGCCAATATTTTCTGCAAACGGGAAAGCAGGAGTCATCTTTTCCAGTAAGTCACTCTTGCCATCCTGAGTTGCAGTAAGGTCAGATAATAGCTAATACAAATGTAGAAAATATAGAGAGAAATTATTGATCTGCAGCATAGGCACCTCAAGTTGGTTTGTACATCGAGCTTCTTCATCGCCATCATTGTCCTCTCTGTGCTGGTAAGCTTCAGAAGTTGGTCCGATTGTCCCACAGTCGTTGAGGTCAGAAGTAGTAGATGACTGGAGAACAGACGCCGCAACGCCTTCAGCAACAGCTTGCAGTTCTTGCTTGATGTGCTCATCTGAAGAGCCTTTTAACATTGACAATTCTTATTCTAAGAAAGACTAGAACACAAACATAATATAGGAATTCATTTCCATCAGTTTTCTCACCTTTGACAGACCTAGTATTTTCAGAACCCAGATCATGTACATGTCCTGATGGCTGAGGGATAACTGTTTCTTCCTTGACAACGAAGGCTTCTTTGCTGGCTGGTACTTTGGTAGGTCTTGGGGGTGGAAAATGTGAATCATGTCGCAGAGACCAAGGATCTTGATTGCTGAAAAGTGAGTTTGCAGAAATAGTATTCTGGGCATCTCCCACATGGGATGGTGATGAAGAAGAAAAAGTATCAGATGATGCACCAGCCGCTGCAATGTGAGCATCCATTCTCGAATTGACATGAGAAGCCTCATATTTCCAATCATCGCCGGGGGACAGTCCACCAGTATTGGCATGGACTGGACCCACATTTGCGAAACTAGGTCTACCTTGCCATATTTCCTCAGAGGTCATTAGAGGAATGGCAGCAGTTACCGGTGGATGTGGTCCTGAAACATTATAACTCTCAGATACAGTGACTTGATTAGTTTCTATAGGTTGACGAAAGTTCAATTGAACACCCTCTGCCATAGGAATTGACTGCGTTTCAACTAATCTCAATGGTTCAGGAACAATTCCAGGTCTGGTAACACCATTATTCTTGTAAATTGTGTTACCCGTCATCTGAGGTTTAACATCTGAGTACTCCTCATGTTTCTGTTCGCGACCAACAGGTAACACATTTTGCTCAATCATTCCAGAAACCTCAGGTGGACTGATATGGAGTGCTTCCATTCTTCCATCGATAGGTCTAAGGTCACTGGTTGCTCGTGATCCCACGATTTCGTCTTTTGCGACAATGCCAGGATTCTTGCTAATATAGTCCATAGCAGATTCTTGAGCAACCTGTCCTGGGGGCTTGATATGCATGGGTTTAATGGGACCAGCATCGTTACCAACTGGTTGGTTAACCAAATACGCTGTGTGATTAACCTGATCCTGCAATGGCACCTTTTGCTGAGGCAGGAGAACTTCTTGAAAAAACTGCGGGGCATTGCCCATGTGGACTCCATAATGAACATGTGCGTCACTCGGAGACCCTGCTGTGGCAGGACTAAACATATTTGAGGGATCAGAAATTCCTTGTTTTTGCAATAGAATGCTTTCATGGTCATTTAGCAATTCATGGTTTGATGCCAAGCCGTGGACTCCTAATTGAGGCACGAATGTATCATGATTTATTTGTCCAGCAACCCTAGGTTGACTCTTGGCACCTTGGTGTTCAGCTATGCTCTCACTCGATGATTCACTTAATGGTAATCTGTTTGGATGTTGAATCCACAAATTATCCTCCGCACGGAGACTATGAAAAGCAGGATTTAAAGCGTTTATGCTGTTGTCCCTTTGGTCATGTATCAAAGTATCTGAATGCGCATGAGGCAATGCCTTCTGACACATATAACAATCTTCGAAGCTCGGGATGCTTTCAGGAAGTGGTGGCCTCTGTTGATGAGAAGTCAAACCATCAGAGAGAACTACATGATCCGGAGGTGGAACCTGCCGCCACTCAACAACTCCTCCCTGCAAAGTGACTGGAACCAGGAAAGGTGGTGACTGGGGTTGATACCCATACATATGTAACTGTGATTGATGGGGCTGTGAAGATTGTGGAACTGCATTAGGCCTTGTACTGACTGGAGCGGCTGAGGAAGGAACTGTCATTTGCATTATAGGAATTACATGATGAGGTGGTAGAGCAGCGAAACCGTCTCGAAGCTGTTGTGAATGATCAATATGCCTATACAAAGACCCGTCCAAACCTACTGCTTGAGTAGCTGAAAATCCACTGTTCAAAGGAAATTGAGTAGAATTTACAACGTTGAATGTATCTTGACGAGGATCCTTAGAAGCACCTGATGAGGGAAAATCCATACTCGGCACGTAAGGTGATCCTGTTGAAAACTCCATTCCATACGTTCCCCGAAGATCCGCAGCCACTGCCTGCTGTTGCCGGCCAACAGCAGGGGCCGCCTTGGGTAGCTCGGACTCAGAAGGAGCAAGCGCAACAACAGTATGACCCATGGTCACAACAGGTGTTTCCACATAAATCACAGAGTTAGGAACCATATACAACGACCTCGCTGCAACGTCTGGTGCAACCGTTGCAGTAGCAGCAGCAGCCCTAGGCGACGTAGTCCCGGGAGATATCAACCCACCCACTTCTCCCAGACCAGTAGTACCATAGCTATCAAGCACATCACAAGCACTCATAACACCCTCCGAATTCTGAGTCGACGTCGCACTCACAATGCTTCCTCTCCTAGTAAGCCTACTGCTCCCAATAACATCCGGAATCCCATTCACAGCCTCCACAAACCTCTGCCCATTATCCTGAAAATCACTAAAATGCGCCAAAACCGACTCCTCAACCTCCGAGGGCGAAAACAAGAAAACCCTAAGCTTCGCCGACCCATCCGCAGACCTCTCCACCAATTTCCCATACTCCTCCATCATATTCTCCAAATCCTCAACACACGAAACCGACACAAGCGCGTCGAGATCCTCATCGGGCAGCTGATACTTGATCACCACTGGCTGCCCATAAGTCTCAGCCATCTTATGCACAAATTCTTCAAACCTAATATCCCTCCTCACACTAATGATCCTAGTATGCCCCCCAACATACCTCAACACTGAATCACTCGGTCTGGGCAGAATCTTGCCCCCAAAACTACACAAAAACTTAACTTTCTGAGAATTCGAAGAATCCCCAACAATCTCATCACTAGCATTGCCTCCACTAACCCTACAACTAACCCCCAAACTATTCAAATTAGTCCCCTCCCTAAACCCTAAACCCCCAAAACCAGCAGACGCGCCCGTGGTCGTAGGCTTGCTAGGGTTCCAAGCCGTTCCGGGATTGACAAACCCTAATCCGGAATCGGAAATCATCGATGGGAGGTGAGCCGTGGCAGTCCCAGATCTAGGGCTTACAGTGGTGGTGGTGGGTTCGTGAGGCGGATTGGGGAAAAACCCTTCTCGGACTATGTTCAATGGTCGGAGGTCTTTGGGAATGGCGGTGTGGTCGGTCCCCATTTACGACTAGTACGTGCAATCGAGTGTATTGAATGGATTCAAACGGAGAGAAAAGCAAAGATCATGATATGTGCAATCGAAGAATTGAAGAAACAGAATCAGTCGAAAGCGTTACCGGAATCGAATTGAAGAGAGGGTCGTTGGAGCGGTCGAGGAGTGGTCGGTGTTGTTGGATTTGGGCGGGCGGGGGTCTGTACAAGCGAGCGACAGCGAAGTCTAGAGAGAGAGAGAGAGAGAGAGAGAGAGCGTAGACGTGGAGAGGTGAAGGCACGTGGAGTGAGTTCATGCAGAATGTGTGTGTTGGGGGGGTGGAAAAGTGTCGCTCGGATCAAGAGACGTATAACTATATGAGGGACCCAGTGGACATGTTTCCAATTTGGTCCACTTGTCTTCTACTTTTAAGTTCCCTTAAAGGTCCCCTCATCGACCTTAGTTCCACTAATTCCATGATGGTTAATCGGACGTTTCGTTCCCATAAATCAGAGAAATCAAAAAAATATAATATTATAGCTATCAAGAATTGAACTCATGAGCTTTAATGCTCTTTTTTTTACTATTGCACTGTACACTTAGACTTTATGTATTTTTTTTAGTCTGATATCAACTTTTTACTTAATTTTGATATTATTAATTAACGTGAATTGAATGCAATATGACAATATTTTTTAATTTTAGTAATAACAATGATCCAGTTAAAATATGAAAAATATTAAAGTTGAGAGCTTCTTCCACATTGGGGGAGAATTTAAAGTATACCAAACAAAAAAAAAAAGTAATAATTCGTTGATTTCTTATATGTGATAAGATAAAGATAGGGAAAAGACAGGCCGGGTGACATACTTTTGCTATGTATTTATTGGGCCTTTGTTTTTTTTGGTAACAACTTATTGAGCTTATTTGGATCTTACATTGAGATATCTATGTGCCCTTGTCAATGTACATATCTAAAGAATCCTCTAACTACTCCTTAATAGCAAATTGGTAATTTGGTGATGTGAAAAGTATGTCACTCCTTGAATTTCTGATAGATAAGGTGGGTCTTCTATTGCACAATAAATGAGATGTAAAGCCTGATTAAAGAAAGTGGAAAAGGAGCTTCATCTACAACTACAAATAACTAAGCATATGCATATATGGCATGGGAGGTATGGGGTACGTTGACTGGATTGATTGGGTCCAATAGCACCAGATTCCAAAGAAAATGGTGGTGCCAGTGTGCATGTTTCAATAAAGAAATGTAATCCAGTTTGTCACAGCGACAGCAATAAATTTGCATTCATATTTTAATATAACTAATTTAATTCTTAACTAAGTTGTCGAGGAGATATCAATGAAATCTTAATTTATTTGAATTGCAAGTAAGGAAAGGTAAACAATAAATCTACGTTACTCACTGTCCAAATTTATATTAAGTTTTTAAAATTTTTGTAAATATTTAAGGGTATAAAAGAAATTTTTGTTTAGTGATTATGAGTTATTTGATTAATTGTTTAAAGATGTATTTAAAATTAAAAAAATATTTTAAATTTATTGTTATAGGATATATTTAAAATTAAAAAATGTTTTGAGTCCATCCAAATAGCACTTAGACTACCAAAAAGTAAAAGGGGGGAGGCGTTTGCATTTAATTAGGGATCATGCAATATAATCTTTTGATTTGTCTTTGTTAAACGGGAATATGCCAAAGCATATCTTATTGCCTTCCGCGTAAAGTGCTTTCCCATTGACGCATATAAAACTTAGATGTGATCGGTCTTCCTCTACTTTGACGCCCAAACTCATATCATCGACTATACATGCATGTGTTTTGCAGTTTTATTACTAGGATAAATTTTGATAAAAATGAATTAGAACAGACATTGGCCCTTTGAGTCGTGTGTTTTGCACAAAATGCGTAATCTCGTGCATTTCGATGCGCTTACGTACAGCTTACTCGGGCTGATGTGCGTTATTAGTGCCTAGGTATAAGTTCTTGCAGGACTCTATATAATATGAGACAATAATTATACTAATATGCCATGTGTCACCTGTATTTGAAATTAAAAAATATTTTGAGTCCAGTAAGGCATGTATAAATCAGCAATATATAATTTTGCCATGGTGGACATGCTTTGGGTCAACGTGTATATATGATCTCATGTAGTCATATGAGATGTAATTAAGAGTTTGCGGAAAATTTAGGGGGTAAGGATTTAACATGTCAACCATAATTGCACGTGAATTAACTACGGTGTGTGCTGGACTCTTCGAGAAACTCAAACCAGCAAAAGACTTAAATACCCTTCATTAATCTATTATCTTCTTCACTCCATCACTCACCCTCGCTGCCGCCTTCGCCGCTATGACCGCCTTCGCCGCCAATGCCGCTATGACCACCGACCACCATAGCGCCGGCCACCCTCCTCTTTCCCGGCTAGCCTCCCCCTCTCTCTCGGCCAGATCTGGTCGGGAGAGATAATGGCCAGATTTCGCCGACCGAGAGAGAGAGAGGCCATTAGAGGCAGAGGGAGAGAGAGATATGAGAGTTGGATGGGGTTTGTACTAACTTGAGGATAGAGAAAAAAAGAAAGTGTGCGGTATGCTCGACTCAAACTAAAGAAAGATCAAATGGCAAGTAGTGTTTTCAATTCCCCCATTTGTATCACATTTTTATGGGGCAGGGAGAAATTGCTGTATGTTTTTCATTTACTCTTATTTTTGTCAAAATGGGAAAAAATTATTTTATCTAACTGTGGGGGTCGACGGCGGTGGTCATCAGCGATCTACGATCGATCGCGATCAGCGATCAGCGATCATCGACAATGACGGCAGATGGCGATCGGGCGAGTGTCGTCGGTGGCGATGGAGGCGATAGAGGAGATGAATGTGTGAATTCCCCCATTTGTATCACATTTTTCCTAAGGCGAGGAGAAATTGTTGTACGTTTTTCATTTACTCTTGTTTTTGTCAAATTGGGGAAAAATTATTTTATCTAATTGTGGGGTTTACGATGGTCATCGGCGATCGCGATCGAATGACATCGACGATTGGCAGTCATGGCGAAGCGAGTGTCGTGGGCGATGGAGGCGATAGAGGAGATGAATGAGGAGATGAATGTGTAATGAATATTGATGTTTGAATGAGGGTAATTATGTAATTTTATTTAAGTATGTATCCTAAATAACCAGTAAAAGGTGTTTGAGTCTGGATTAAGAGTCCAAATAGATTTTTTGTTAACTATGTTGAATTTTTCTTCTTCTTTTTTTCTCTATAGTCCCCACTTATGTCTGTGTACCAAATAATGATAAACTTAATTATATTTCTTTAATAAAATAAGTACGTACACATTCACAAAAACTCGCTTGTGACAAGATGACCATAAGTTCAAATCTTAAACTCTTCCTCGTAAAAAAATGAGGTGTACATAATGGTAGTTGATGACAAATCATTGACATGCTCTGAATCGTTTTTGTGGTAACAATTACTCCAATGCATGGAGTACCACTATAAGAAATTATGATACGATACGAAATATGATTGCAATACTAGCATCCAATGTATACCATCAATTAGGAAAAAAAAAGCATTACCTCTGTAAATCATAATATACTAGCAACGTGCTAGTTTATTATTAGTGTCTTGGATCCCTTAATTTTTACATTGAAATACCTTCTTTTAAGGCATACGCATCAATCCCTAAAAAAAAAGTACCACTATAAGAAATTATGATCCGATACGAAATATGATTGCAATACTAGCATCCAATGTATACCATCAATTCATAATATACTCAACGAGCTAGTCTAGCATGGTCATTTTGAAAAATGAAAAAAAAAAAAAAAACATTTGGTCGAAAATATTAAAATGATTGACAATAATGTCACACCACAAAAACAATATTAGCTCACAAGAGTTTTTCATGCGATCTCGTCTCGCGTGTTATGCATCGAGATATATATGTATGCCTGCATCTCGAGCGCACATGAAAGACTATTATGAATTATGATCACCAATGTGTGTCGCAGTGTAATATGGTGTTGTCATTTAAGCACTTCTTAAATGAAAATAGTGGAATAACCCGGATAACACTCGAAGTCGCATTGAGTACACAAGAGCTGTCCACATAGCCTCGACTCCACATATACACTTCGTGATATGTGTATATCTGTATCTTGAGATACTCACGGATAGCTCGAGAGGGCCCGGTGTGACAACCCCGTCACATTTCCCCTTGGAAAACGGCTAATCATCATATAATATGGATGAACATCGCCCCCATTAAAATCTCTACAACCCACAATAACTCTCCATCAGCACTAACCTAACAATTAGTACTAAATTAAGCTATGAAAAAGGACAAAAATGAGCTGTGCCTTTGTGACGTTTTGTTCAAGCCACGCTTAAAAATTGAGCACTAAACGTCACTCACTCGGCCCCAACACCAGCGAACACGCACACAAATAATCTCATCTCCTCTCATTCTAAGCTAGTTTTAGCAGCCCGTCCAAATGCATCAAGTCCAAAAAAAACAATATCTGAAAAGGCATTTCCCATGCTTTCCCACACGTCTTCTTCTGCACTCAATAATTAATTTTCACAACTAAAATCGATTCAATCATCTAAATCAGGAGAGAATTGAATGAATTCATCAATCATAACCACATACGAAACCATCATCGATCAAATTGAAACACAAAAACTGATCAATTAATCAAACGAACAAAAACCAACTGTACAACACAGATCCGATTCCGATCGGATCCCACACACACGGATGTATGATGTATGTATATACTAGCTACTAATGGTATACAACACTCACAAACCCTAACTAACGGTGATCTCCGACGGAACCACCGCGGCTTTCTGCTGCAGCGGCGGCGGGGGCGGCGATTGCGGCAGCCGCGCAGAGAAATTCCTCGAATTACGATCAAACTGATCGCGATCGTCGGCGAAAGCGTCGACGACGTCGGGATTGGCACCGTCGTCGAAATTGAGAGCGTAGCTGAGGGGATCGTACCTGAAATCGGCGGAGTTGTGGTGGCGGTGGCGGTGGCGGGACTTGCCGATGCGGCAGAAGAGGTTCCTGCACTTCTCTTTGAACTCCGGGAACTCGTGTGCTCTGGATCTGAGCCAGGACGAGGAGGCCTTGATGAGTCTCGGTTTGACGTTAACGTCGTCGACGTCGTCATCGACGGCCGAGAGTTCGCGACGAGAGGAGGAGCTTCGGAAGCAGCAGGATGAGCATAGGGATGCGACGAAGTAGTTGAATTTGGTCTTGGGCGATGAGTGGTGGTAGTGCTCGTGCTCGTCTTCCATTGTGTGCGTGGTGCGGTGTGGTGTGGTGTGGGAGGGGATCGACTATCGAGAGATGCGGAGTTATAGAGTGAGTGTGGAAAGTGATGTCTAGGGTTCCGAGTCGACCTCACTCGGCTGGCGAAAAGACGGATAAGGACGAAGGTTGGTGTCCTTCTGTTGCGGCCGTGGGAACTGCGCGTGTGGGCTGTGTTGTTGTGAGCTGTTGTTTTGTGACGCGGTGCCCATTTTCGTCATTGCGCGCCTTCCTAATACTTTCTACCTCGCGTTGTGTGGGTATGACTTGGTGAGATCATGGTCTCGCATACATGGAACAATATTTTAGAGTGGACAAATGGTAGGCTAACCCCCCACAAAGCCGAAGTTGGGGTTGACCACTTGGGTTTTTTTTTAGGAGTGGCAAAAAAAAAAGGTAGGGATCCGGACATCCCTCTTAATTAATGACGACTAAAAATAGTGGCTGAATTCTTATCCGTTTTTGAAACGGACACTTTTTTTTTGTTCAGACCCGTACCCGTTTTTTGTCCGGACCGTTTTTTACTAAAATAAAATAAAAAATTTCACTTAATTATTAACAAAAATACATGATTTTTATGTTGTTATGCATTCCATCACTACAAAAAAGAAATGTTATAAATTCAAAATTCAAGTCTTACAAGTTTCCATATAAAAATAATATCATCATTAGTGAAATTATAATTCAAACATTATGAAAGTTTCAAAACACTTCTATAAAAAAATAAATATTATTTAAATTAATTGCTAAACGGGTACTCGTTTTTTTTAAAAATTTGTCCGGACCCGGACCGTTTTTAAAACGGACAAGAAAACATGTCCAAACCAGTATTAATTTTGAAAAAAATTATGTGCAGACCGTTTAAAGCGGGTCCGGACAAATGCAGACAAATGGGTCCAGGCACATTTTGCCGCCCCTAATTTTTTTGGTAAAATCAGACAACAATTGTCCAGTGGATGGTGTCAAAAGCTGTTACTTTAGTTAGGTCTCAAAAAACAATTACAATTACCAGTTTTTAAGAGAAGATGTTGTTTTCCGATGATGATGCGAGTAGAATAATGTACTACTAATACATACGAGTAAGTGTAAATGAAATATTGGATGTGGTATACTCTTTGGCCTTGTTTGGTTAGGGGTAGAGTTATATCTCAAAAGATAACTTACATAGAGTTGAGAACTAATCTTGTTTGGTTGCTGCCCGACTTGCCTTCGAGTTATCTTCTGACTTACACTATAGGATGTGAGATATCTCCCACCACCTCCCTAGAGAGTTATCTCTCAGGAGTTGTAGACACAATTACCCCTTATTAATGATTCATTTATTTATTACTCATCTCTCTATTGTTTGAAGGCTATTTATGTCAATTTATATTTTTTATTGTTTAAAATTTTGAAACTTTCATACAAGTTTAAAGTTGAATCAAACATGAAAATATTAACTCTAAGGTGATAACTCACAACTCACACTGTAAGTTAGCAAAAACGAATCAAACGAGACCCTTATTAACATTGAAAACAGTCGAGCCCACTTAGCTTACTTTGGTTCTTGGGGTTTGTTGCGACATTTAAATTATATCAGTTTACTATGATCTATATGTGCGCACCTTGGGATGCGGGCACATATAGATCTATTGGGTGGGTCGAGCCAATGGATGATTTTAGTAATTTATAGTATCTGGATTATTGGGTAGTGAGGCCCAAACAAATTAGCCCAAGCCCATCATCTATGAAAAGCCCATCCACAACATTTCAAACGTGGGCTTGGTTCTACTCCAATCGAGAAAGGCTTACCAACGGTGGCCACTGGCCATGGATTGATTATGCTTAATAAATAGCGGAGAGGGACAGGTGATCGTTATCGCGCGAATTAACGCCTACACTGATCAGTGATCAGGCGAGTAAAAGCGTTGGTACGTTGGTAGGTTTAAGAGCAGACGATGATCAGATGGTCCGTACAGAATACTAGGATAAGAAAGACAGCGGACACGTCCACAGCTTTCGAGGCCAACGGGTTTCTGACGTCTCTACTCATAGATAGTTATTGCTGCTCCAAAGAGAATAGTCATTAACGATGTTAATTGATAATTTCGCTAACAAAAGCTCTCCACCTACTAACTACTGCCCTTCAACAAATACTATACTAACAAATTGAACTCAACTACTATTAACAATCGATTGGCTCAAAAAAAAGTAAGAGATTCAATCATTTAGTTCCCTTTAAGTGAAGCCTCGATTTGAATCTCGTTAATGAAAAAAAGTGAATTGGCCGAGAGGGCTACCTATATATACATGCATGTGTGGGGCCTGGTAGTACTCAAGTGTGAATTAATCAATATAGTTGGCTTCCAATAATATATGAAAAACAAAAAAGAAAAAAAAAAAATTCAAGCACTACAGTCCGTTGTCCATATATGTGGTTTCTAATCTTATTAATGCAGCAACATCATAATGTATGGAGTATTTTAGAATGATAGGTTGCCCGTTACTGTGATGTAGTTTTAAGACGCATCATTCAATTATTAAATAACAAACTTTAATGTAAGAGTTCATGCCTGCACATGTATTGAATCAAAATTGTTTACAGTTTGTCACGAAAAAGTATATCCTTTTTGATCCACTAAATCAAATTAATTGATATATATTATCATTCAATTATTAACATCATACTGTATGGAGTATTTTTATATATCTTGATACAGGTAATAAAGATGATTTAACTTTTTATTAAATCGACTAATACTTAATGAGTTCAAACATTACGCACATATATAAGAGGCACCAAGGTGCCAATGTCGAGTCTGGCTAATGGATGGACTTCGATACTCGTTTTTGGAGTTTTGCAACAAAATGGAATTATACATCTTTTATTGTTTTTTGATTGAGACATCAGTATAAATTAATTGATTATATCGACATAACACCTTAAAATTAATGTACATCGTTGTCAAATATAAATAGGATTGTTTCATTTCAACAATTTACTATATAATTCGAGAGATCATTGTCAACACTCAACTAAATCCGTTTCTTACAAGTTCTCATACCTATAATGCATACGCTATACATGGCCATAAGCCTAACCTTTGTCCGCGCACAAGCCATTTCTATGTTGTCAAATCTAGATAGTTTCTTTGGTGGATATATAATTTTTTTTTTCAACCCCTCTTTATTTTACTTCGACCAATTCCACGGGTGTTAGTTGAACGCCTCAACTTTGACAAGTGGTGCATCCATTTCACAAGAAATGCTTTGCGATTCTATCATTCTATGTTGTTAATAAATAGTGTTCCAAATGATATTATTGACAATGAGGAATGGAGACATACAAAACCCAAGATACAACAACTCATTACCTGATCAAAAGTAAAGAAATATAGTGTTAATTAGTTAGGTTGGTCACATGGCTCATGATCTTATGAAAATCATCAATATACTCTTTGTATAACAATAATTGATCATTAAATCATGATCAAGAAAAACAAAATTTAAACTGTTGATTCTCATAAGCAAATAATAGCAGATCAAAATTAATTAAGCTATAGCTAGGTTGTTCTTGGTGATGATCGAGGGTGAAATTAATGAAGGTGAAAAAGATGGTGCAAAAGCTGTCTCTCCCCACTCTTTAATGGCATGGTCCCGCCTTTGTCGGTTAAATAGTACTTCCTCATCATCGTCGTCATCGTCACCATTTCCATGGCTTAGGATCTTTGTTTGTTTTTCAGGGACCTCATATATATATAAGGTAGCCTCTATTTGTGTTGTATAATTAGTAGCACACCTTCTCATCATCCTTAATAATTGTTAACTCCAATTTTTATTTTTATTTTATTTTTTTTGTTTTAGTTGTTCCTCCTAAGTGTTTAATTTGGCTCAATAAAATTGCTTGCATCAATGGCTGGAATGCTCCCCGGAGTCGAATGCGCTCGAAGACGCCGATGCCATCAAGGAGGCGGCGCGACGGAGTCTTCACAAAGCCTGAGCGGGCATGGCAGAACAAGAAGACCTTCCTTCTGCCTCTACGCAAGCAACTTCGATACCCATGTCAACACAAGCCCTTCCCTGGTACTTAAATCAATTAATTAATATAGTCTTTGATAGTGAATTTAATTGCTTTTTTTTTTTAATGGCCGGGCCTTCACTGTTTGTTTAATTTGATTATTATGTATATCATTGATGAGCAGTCAAGGAACCAGAGCTTATACCAAGAAGAGAAATTAGTTGGTGTTGCTAGAGAGGCCAAGGAGAGATTGGATGAAAGGTTGAGAAACCAAAGAAAATCAACAGAATCATCAAAGAAGTAATTAACAACTTTGATATATTTCATTTTAATTCAACATTGTATATGCATGTCACTTGTCATCAGTGTACGTTACTGTGTTACTAATTAGCAACAAGTGTGCAAATGCTAAGCATATCAGTTACTAAAATTTGTCTCTAAAGTAATCAATGAATCTGTCCTGTTTTTTTTGCAAATTATGTAACGCAGGCAGCAGCATGGCAAGAAAAGTGAGGCCAAAAAAAATGGTGGTGGGTCATCAGAGGTAGATAAGTTACATAATCACATGGAAGCGAAAAAGGGCGGCGGCGGCGGAGGGGGCGGATCGAAGAGGATGAGCTGGGCGAATAGGTTGCGGTGGAAGGTATTCGAGCAGGACGAGTGCGCGGTGTGCTTAGATCAGTTCAGTGATGGGGAGAAACTAATGGAGCTACCATGTGCACATAGGTTCCATTCCAGGTGTTTGGTCCCATGGCTTGAAAGCAATGCTCATTGTCCTTGTTGTCGAATGGGAATCTCAAATATGAATGTTCTAGCATAGCTAAGCCAAAGCCAAATCCAAATCCAAATTCAAATTCAAATTCCTCTGTTTGTCGTTTTTGGTTAGCCTTCTTGGTCCTATTTAGGCCAGCTTTGTATGAACATTCAGATGTGTCAACATGGATGAGCAAGGCCTGCTCTTTTATTATTGATTCCATTTTTTTTTTTGGGCTGGACTTCAATTTTATATTTTTGTTTTTCTCAACAACTGACAAATCATATTCTGAGATCTCCCTAAATTTAGTTAAGGAATCTGTTGCTTTTCTAAGAGATACTGAGCAAAATTGAGCAAAATTGAGAAAAATTAAGATTTGCATATGCCCCCATTACGAGGCGCGCAAGGACAGCTAGTGCGTTCTGGTGATGTCATTCTAGTATATCGCTAGATAATATTGGGCGAATAGTGTTAAATGTGTCAACCAAAAATAAAATAAAATAGTGTTGCAATATGTATGTGCAACATAATGTAGCAAACTTTAATTAATTCAAGAGTTTCAAATTGGCTATAAAGTGATAGAGATGGATAATAAGTTAATAGAGAGAGCAGTAGCAGGAGAGACAGGAAAGAGAAGGAAATGAGTGATTACAGTGGGTGTAAAGATCACTTTCCATTACATTTCGTGTCCCAATTAAAAGAGGGCCCAATTGAAGAAATAATTCAACCATTATTGTCTTCTCTGGGAAATGAAGTGGGTCCAAAGCATTTCAATTGTTGAAAAGAGATTCTGAATCAGACATGCAACTGCTACCACTCATGGTTTTATTAGTTGCACTCACTCAATTATCAATATTCATGTACTCCTATTTTGTAACACTTGAGACTTGCAACTGATGAGGCATATGTTGTCTTTTATTTTATCAAGATTCAAGACTGATATACTCCACCACCGTGTAAGCAAAGCAAAGTCGTGAAACTCTTTATGTAACTAGGTAGGAGGGACACAAAACATTGAACCAACAACTCAAGTCATACCATACTCAAGTCATACCAATTGAGCTAATTGTCTGTTGGCATTTGAAGTTTTTTTATTTTGCTTTCATCAAATTTTGTTTACTTAAAAATGACATCTCGACTTTTTTTTTTTTTTTTTTTTTTTTTTTACCAAATGACTCTTTTGTGAATTGCCTAGTCTACCCTTTTTCTTTGTCAAACTACTCAAAAGTCACACATCTAAACCTAATTTGTTTCATTCATAATGCTAACAAAATTAAGACTTTGTTAAAGGAATTAAATCAATGACATTTCCAATCCACCAAATACTATACGCCTCTATTTTGAAGTAAACAGTAACACTAATACTATTTACGTCTCCAATACATTAACATTATCTTTAACACTATTATATTTTTTATCATTATTTTATTCAATTTTATTTAAAATAAAATAAATAAAAATTTATACCAAATAAGATAAAAAACAAAAAAAAAAGAATAAAAGAATAGGGGAATAGTATTAGCATTGGTGAACAGTGCCATGATTTGGTGCTGGTGTTCCAACAAAATCCCATAGCCAAAATGGCGCTGATTGGAGTTGGTCTAAGTTACTAACCAATATGACCGATTGATTGTTCGTACTTGGTAGTTAGGTGTTTGATCTCAACAAAAAAGAGAAAATGATATTTGATACATACATTTTTTGGTACATACATTGGATACATAATGATATAAATTTCATTGGGATATGTACGACTCATATCTCAATGAAATCTACACCATCACAGTGTATTCAATGTATGTACCAAAAAGTATGTAACAAATAACATCGTTCAACAACAACAACGACATAGTCTCGATCCTCAAATTAACAAAAATTAACAAATAGCATTGTCCAAGAAAAATTAAATATATATATATATATATATATTATATATATATATATTTTACCATGGAGAAATAGGGGGATGGAAACTAACTTACTGTTTAATTTATTGAAGGGAAATAAAAACAAGAAATGTGTCCGAAATGAAAGACCGAAAGGGTACACTTATTTGAAAGGCATATATGTAAACTTTTTTTATATTGCTGGTAGTACAAGGGACACATCGATCCCGGAATGGTACACTGATTTAAGCTTCTAATCCTTCAAAGCAACATAATGGGTCCTATTCCTACCCTCCGTCGCCATGTAGCTAGCACAAAATTATTTGCCTATAATCCATATCAACCTGATTAAATTCTCACCAGAAAAAAATAAAATAAATACCCACTTGGCCAACCCACCGTAGGTAGACTTGGATTTGACAAAGGACGATGCTAGCTGTTACATACTACTTTTGGTATATACATTGGATACACAATAATGTATATTTCACTGAAATATGTGCCGCATGCATCCCAATAAAATCTACACCATTATATCCACATGTATGTACCAAATATCATTTTTCTTTAATAAACAATATGTAATTAAGCTCTATGTAAGCTCGAGCTGACTTAAATGGGATAAGCAGCGCTACATAAACCCGACCCCAGCCTAGGCCCGCATTATGCCTTAGCATTCAACAAATTCATTAAATATTCTTTATTTATTAAAAAAAATATATGATTTATAAGTGTAGAAGAAGATTGAATTTTGTATCATTCTACCAATATCCATAATAATTCAAGTCCACATGGATGTGATAGTTATGCAAGTCCGTCAAAGTTACTAGGCTGACCTAAGTTCTATGAGTTCGTTGTGTCGACCCACTTAAATTTTATGGGTCTACTATGATCGATTAGATTTGTCCGTTTTGAGTCAGTAAGTATGTAATTGCTCTTCTTGCTCCTAATTGGGACAAAATTGATTCTTAATACGACAAATATGAAATTGTTTATTTGGGTTTAAGAAAAAGAAGATTCGAATCTTAGTCTCCATTGAAATGATATCTATGACTATTATACCAATCACTGCATTGTGTTTAAATCTTTTGAAAGAATTATATTAACCCTACCTAAGTCGGTACAAGACTACAAGTCGCCTAAATATTTTTGATTGAATGAAACATCACTTGTCAAAACACAAAGTTTGTGGACCTTAAGTCCGAAAAAAAAAATGGCTCCAAGTTGTTGATAATGCAAAAGTCCGTCCATGTTCACCTACCTTTGTTGTCTTGGGCCGGGCCTTATCAGGCCTGGCCCGTTCAGTAAATACTGTGTAATTACAAGCTTCAAGGGAAAACAAACTAGCCCAATTGAAAAAGGGCCCAATTGAAGAAATAATTCAACCATTATTGTCTTCTCTGGGAAATGAAGTGGGCCCAAAGCATTTAAATTGTTGAAAAGAGATTCTGAATCAGACTTGCAACTGCTACCACTCATGGTTTCATTAGTTGCACTCACTCCCTCATGGTTTTATTACTTTCATCAAATTTTGTTTACTTAAAAATGACATCTCAACTTTTTTTTTTTTTTTTTCACCAAATGACTCTTCAATGACTAGTCTATCCTTTTTCTTTGTCGATCCCTTCACAAGTCACATCTAAAGCTAATTTGTTTTATTCATTATAGTAAAAAATCGAGACCTTATTAAAGGAAACTAAGTCACTTACCGATATTACCCATTGATTGTTGGTACTTGGTAGGCAGGTGTCTGATTTTCAACTAAAATTTATTTATTTATTATTATTATTATTATTATTTTACCATAGATGAGCAGTTCATTGGAGAATTAGGGGGATGGAAACTAACTTACTGTTTTATTGAAGGGAAAGCAAAAACAAGGGAATCTCGGACACATTGATCCTGAAAGGGTACACACTTATTTGAAAGGCATGTATGAAAACTTTTTTTCTATTGTTGGTAGTACTAGGGAAACATTGATCTCGAAATGGTACACTTATTTTAGCTTATATACATGATACATCCTTCAAAGCAACATAATGGGTCCTACCCTCCGTCGCTATGTAGCACAAAATTATTTGCCCATAATCCATATCAACCTAATTAAATTCTCACCAGAAAAAAAAAAAAAAAAAAAGAGACTTGTTCAAGAGCTCGGGTACCCACTCGGCCAACCCATAGGGAGTTAGACTTGGATTTGATAAACTATGTACGCCCGAGCTGACTTATGTGGGATAAACAATACTACATAAGCTCGACCCAGCCTAAGCCCACCTCATTATTAGGGTTTAACAATTGAAAAATGCTTTTGGTGCACCAATTATAACATGCAAGTCGGACACACACTCGTCCAGTTACCCTTGATTCGTGCATGCATCTCAAGGTGTGTCGAAGGGCAGACGACAAGTGTGTGTGTTGATCGGCGTGTTCGTGTTGAGGTACAAAGCACTTCTCATAACAGTTATGCATATTTATAGAGAGAGCGAGAGAAAAGAGAGGAGGAGAGAGGGGTATGTGCAACGGTGGATAGAGGTAGCGGCAGTAGAGGACGACAACAATGGCAACTGGTGGTGGAGTAGAGTAAGAGAGATTGTATGTGGTGTGTGAGAGACGAGAGCAATTTGATTAAATTTTGAAAAAAAAAAATGATGTGTAAAAGGCATTTTAGGCGTATCACATATGTATAACAAGCCCCTTTTCTATTCACCATTTTTCTTTTTTCTTTTCACGGCACGAGCTCTACGTGTGTATTTTTGTTCGCATTTAACTCTTTTATTTAAAAGTTGGGCCTATTTAAATTTTTTTAAAGGTGGGCTAAAGTCTTTTTCCGACTTATTACTAGTCAAAAAATTTGTTTTTTCGAGGGGCTAGCTTTGCGCCTGCCGGGCATTCATCAAATTCATTCAAATATTATTTATTTATAAAAAAATGATTTAAATGTGTACAAGAAGATTGAATTTTGGATTATTCTATCAAGATCCACAATAATCTAAGTCTACGGATGCGGTGGTTATGCAAGTCCGTCAGGGTTATTAGGTTCACCTAAGCTCTATGCGTTCGCTATATCGATCAACCTAAATTTTATAGGTCTACTATGATCGATTAAATCTATCTATTAAGCGTCGGTAAGCTTGTAATTTGCTCTTCGTGTTCTTAATTGGGACAAGATTGACTCTTAATACGACACAAATATGAAATTGCGCACCTTAAGCCGAAAAAAAATCGCTCCAAGTTGTTGATAATGAAAAAGTCCGTCTAAGTCCACCTACCCGTGTTGTCTTGGGCCGGGCACGATAAGGCCCGGCCCGCCTAGTGAATACTGTCCAATTACAAGCTTCCACCAACTTATATCCTAACCCGGAACCTCCTACGCTCGACCAGGCACCCAAACAGTCCCCTTAACCACCCTGTCCTGTCCGTTTGACTTTGTTCACACCTGCATACTCTCAGACGTCGCCACCATACCCATCGCCCCCTCCCGATCAACGCCACGTGTTTCCACACCTAAATCCAACGGCTTATTCTCATCATCTCCTCCCAACTGAACCACTCTATCGCACCCCCTCATCGACCAACAAAAACAAACACCACTAACAGAGCTGACTTTCGCGACTCTCTCAATCTCTCTCAAATCTTCATCTCTGCAACACAGCAGAGTCATCGATCGATCGATCGAGATAGAGATAGAGAGAGAGAGAGAGAGAGAGAGAGTGAGTGAGTGAGACTGAGAAAATGGGGTACGAGAGCGTGTTCTTCACCGTCCTAGTCACCTTCTCGGTCGCCCTGATCACCTACAACGTCTTGATCTCCGCGAACGCGCCCCTCAAACAGGGCTTCCCTTCCTCGACCACCAATCACCTATTCTCGACCGACCCAGTCATCGAGATGCCTTTGCACAGATCCCGAGAGGGGTCGAAGAGGAGACTGTTCCACACCGCCGTCACGGCGTCCGATTCGGTGTACAACACCTGGCAGTGCCGGATCATGTACTACTGGTTCAAGAAATTCAGGGAGGGCCCTGGATCGGAGATGGGCGGCTTCACAAGGATCTTGCATTCCGGGAAGCCTGACCGGTTCATGGACGAGATGCCCACTTTCGTTGCTCAGCCTCTCCCGGCCGGGATGGATCAGGTTTCTTTGATTTTGAATTTTTAGGGTTTTGTTTTGTTTCATTTGTTTGTGATTGTTTAGGGTAAAGTTTTGGTTTTTCGTTCAATTGGTTCAATTTGGGATTTGGGTTTTGAGTGTTTTGGAATTTTGTAGGGTTTTGGTTTGTTTGATTTGTTTGTGCTTTTTTAGGGTAAAGTTTTGGTTTTTCGGCATGTTTGTTCAATTTGGGGAATTGGGTTTTGAGATTCTCGGAATTTTTGTAGGACTTTTCGTTTCTGGGTTTGGGAATTATGTTTTTTTTGGCAAAATTGGGGGTGTTTTGGATTTTTAGGGTTAGGGCATCGAATTTCGTTCAATGTTCTGTTGAATATGCATCTTGTCTTGTATGTTTCATTTGTTTAGGATTTTTTTAGGGTAAAGTTTTAACTTTTTGGCATGTGGGTTCAATTTGAGGATTTTGGTTTTGAGCTTTCTGGATTTTTGCAGGGTTTTCGTTTCCGGGTTTGCGGATTATGTGTTTCTAGGCAAAGTAGGGATTAGGGCATCGAATTTCATTCAACGCTCATATTGGTAATTGCAGGGGTATATTGTGCTCAATAGACCTTGGGCATTTGTGCAGTGGCTTGAGAAGGCAGATATTAAGGAAGAGTATGAATTAGTAGTAATTCCTTATTTGTTTGGAATATGAGTCTTTATTCATTTTCACTCGTCTTAGTTTGCATTGATAAAAGTTCTTTTTTTTTTTTTTTGTACTTGTGATGTAGTTATATATTGATGGCAGAGCCTGATCATATTATTGTGAAGCCAATTCCAAATTTATCTAGAGATGGGATGGGAGTTGCATTTCCTTTCTTTTACATTGAGCCGAAGAAGTACGAAACTACTCTTAGGAAGTTTTTTCCTGCAGATAAGGGGCCTATCACTAACGTTGATCCAATCGGAAATTCTCCCGTCATTGTTGCCAAGGTGCATGATATATCGATGATTTTGCTATGGCATTTAATGATTGATGAATTGTTTCCATTATGTTTGACAAGTATGTGGAATTCTTATAGGAATCTCTCAAGAAGATTGCTACCACATGGATGAATGTCTCCTTGGCAATGAAGAAGGACCCAGAAGCAGATAAAGCATTTGGCTGGGTGCTTGAGATGTAATTCTACTTACTGACTTCCGCTTAAAATTGAGCATAAGTGTTCGTTTCACAGCTTTGACTGCATACTCTTGGATGGTCTATTAATTTGTTCCTTTGACTGCCATCAGGTATGCATATGCCGTAGCATCTGCCTTGCATGGAGTTAGAAATATCTTGTACAAGGACTTTATGTTACAGGTACACCATCATTTGTCCATTTATTTTTCTCCGGTATTGATTACAGTGAAAAGATATAAATGTATCCCTTTCATGTAAAAAACGTCAATATTATGGGACCATTTTGGATGCTTTCACATGAAAAAATCAGTAGGGAAATCTATCTGCATCTAGATATTTTTAACTTCAATGCGTAAGACAAGCAATGGCTTAAGTTACTAAATAAACTGTAATATGTATATTTAATCATCACTTAAACATGGTGTACTATAGTATTTCTTCAATTTCATTATTGAGTTGGACATAACAATTTGTTTATTAATTCTCTGGTGTCTGGACTGACTTTCTTGTACTTGATGTATATAAGCCGCCATGGGATACTGAGATCGGCAAGAAGTTTATAATTCATTACACATATGGATGTGATTTCGATATGCAGGTATGCCATTAGTTTCCGTTATATGCATGCAAAAAGGGAAAAAACTAGTAGTTCTCAACTTTTTTTTCTTCGCTTGGTGCAAAGACCACCAGTTTGAAATATTTTATAGCCATGATCATGGTTTTGACAAGTGAATAAGTTTCTTTTATCTACTGCATCTCCATGTGCAATTTATTCAAAGGACTTGTCTGTGGCACAAACTGTAGAACAATCTAATGTCTATTGTAATTTAGAAATCAGTGGAAAATGGCAGTGACATATTTCATGAATTCAGGGTAAATTAATGTATGGGAAGTTTGGAGAATGGAGGTTCGACAAAAGATCATATGATGAGTTTCCACCTCCACGAAACCTCTCATTACCTCCAGCTGGTGTACCAGAAAGTGTGGTATGGTTTCAATTCACCACCTTTTAATTGTCAGCTTCTCTATTCCAACATTAACATCGAGGAAAGGAAAATTTTCAATTGCATCGTATGTACCTCTTCTGGTTTCTGCTTTCTGCTTTCTTGGTCTTAAACTATTTAAATATGCAAGTTTGTCATAGTCAGGTCCTGATGTTCCTTGTCCGTCCGAGTGTATTTGATATTTCTCTGGTTGGATCGTCATGCCATTGTTTAACTGTCCAAGATTTCCAAATCTCATCTCGTAAATTCGTTTCTGAAAGTCGCTTGTGAACACAGTCAACTTTAACTAGAAGTTAGTCCAACATGATTTTCTTTTTGAGTTGCTAAGCAATTCAATTTTTGCAGGTAACTCTAGTGAAAATGGTGAATGAAGCAACAGCGAACATTCCTAATTGGGGCTCATAGGATCTCTCTACAGAGCTGCAGGGACAAGAATCCAAGCTTACATGCACCATTCACGAAACGTAAATTCGCGGGACCACGAAATGGCTAGACGAGATACATACTATTCGACTTGAAGTGCTCTCAAATCTAATTTCTTTGTTTATGTAATTTATGTAGCTGGTTGTGTTGTAAACTGATTTCATAGGACTTGAGTCTGAGGGCCAATTGGCCAAATGTTGAAGTGAGAACTTGATTTGATCTTCTTGGTTTCATACAAGAGGAAAGCTCATATTGCCAATGGGAAGCTTAGAATATCAACCTTAATTGGAATATTGTTTCAGAGTAACAATTCAGTTGGCATAATTAATGATCAATACCAAAACATCATATCCCATCTTAACATTCTGAATGTATATGAAGATAAGAAAAATTGCAAGGATGTTAGAAAAGCGATTGTTCTTGTTCTTCCCATGTCCTTCGCTGTATCATATTTTTCTTCTTTTCCCATATCATCGAATTGTTCCTAGTGTACATGACTTTCATTTGATATGTCTAACTTCTATAGTTTTCAATTTACAGTCCACTGTATGTAATCTAGCCAGCTAGATAATTTTTTTTTTACAGTAAAAGAAGTAACTCTAACTTGCGAGAAACCAAGTCATCTTTGTCAATAGTAAACACGGTAAACTATAATTTTCACGCATCGTTACTTCTTCCTCCTATTGTTACTCTTCCCAGACTTCTTTGTACTACTTGCTGCGGATGATCCAGTTGGTACAGACGAGGCAGCTCCATCATTTCTTTGAATCGATACTGTTTGACATGTTTGTGACTCTGACTGTGACTGTGACTGTGACTGCTCGTCCATCTTCTCCCCCTCCCCTTCGAGACTTGCCATCAAAACTCTAAGCTGTGATATAACATAAATTTATTGGTTGCAGAACTAGATAATTAGTAAATTAGTAATAACTAACACATACAATCTCCAAGAATGCTCAATAGATTAATGTAGCTCACTTGTTCCTCCAACTTTTGTATTTTGCGATCCTTCAATCGTAAAACATTTTTTTCTCTGCAAGTAATTTCAATCCAATACAAATATTTCAGTAGATACGTTAGGACTTTAGCGTGTAAGATCAACAACTTTCAATTCTATAAAATGAGTAACATTTAACTCCTCAACTGTACTAATGAAACACTTGAAATGTTGGCATTTTCATAATTTTTTCTGCTGGAAAAGTTTCTGAAAAATCCTCAATGAATACTTCCAGTGAGCCACTGGTAGGAAATACGAAGGTAACCAAAATATTGAACTTCCGAAGAAGGTAGTGTAACTGGTATTTTTTTAATGGGATTTCAAAGGAGTCCCAAAAACATAAACAGGGAAGAAATTGGCGGGCGAAAACATTTGAAACTCTTCAAGTCAAATGAAACCAATGATCAGGATTAAGTCCTTTTTTCCAGCATATTAAACATTTATGACTTGTCTATTCATGATTATATCAAAACTTTTAATAGTCGTACTCAAAATTAATTAAAAAAAAAAAAAACTTGTAATAGTCCAGAATTTTCAACACTAGCTCATAAGATGAGATCAGAAGTGAAGATGGGATATAATGCGATGCAAAGGCACGACATAATATCCAATTTATTTTCTTCCAGTTTCAGTGGAAACCTAGCTAATTTTCATAGTGATTCTAACATGATCAAGGTAGACGCACCTTTCTTCCATTTCCAGAATTTTCGCCTCCCATAACTTCTTGTTTTCCAAAAGACTCTCATTGATCTGTAGGTAAAAACATGAGTAAGTTATTTAAGAAAGACGCCCATATCCAATTCACTGGTTTATCAGGTTCAGTGGCTCAGGACATGATGTTACTCTGAGAGAAAAACGACTTACATCATCAATGAACTTTTTCTCTGCCATGCTTTTATTTAACTTGGCTTGCAACTTCTGCTGCTTTGAACTATCAGTTTTCTCCACCATTTCAGATACTATTTTATCAGTCTCCACATTCATTTCTTGCAAAACAGACTCGAAATACTGCAATTAAAACAGTGGCAATGTGAGTTCAGATAAATCAGATTTTTGTTATTTCATTTACTTCATTAGTTACTCAAACCACCATGTATTATGTGTGATCAAGCCAAAGGTATTCCAATATTAACAATAATGAGCAGGGTAAAATCCATTACAAATTTCCAATAACAAAAGCTAGGGTGCAGGATAAAAAAAATGCCATCGAAATAATTTACTCAAAACTTACTAGTCTTTGGCTTTCCAATTGTGATGCAAGAAGCTCATTGTACTCACTAACAATCTGCCAATAACAAAAAGGAAAAAGGAAAGTTTAAATTCATGCCAATAATTAAAAGGAATGTTGAAAAAGAAGAATATGAAGTACAACTAAAAAGAATAATGAGAAGAAATAGCAAGAAACATTACATTTTCAACTTTACTTTGGAGAATAGCCTCACTAATTTCAGAATCTGCACTACATCCACAATTTTCACAGCTTCCATTACCATGGACACAATGGGAATTCAGCTCGACTGGCTTTCCATCTGTTTTAGACAAGATAAGCCGGTGCACATAGTTGTCCTTAACGTAATCCCACACACGTTGAGTTTCCATTTCAAGGGAATAACAGTGTTGGGTTTCCTTCCAGTGGCCAATAGCGTGGCTGTCTTTATTCCTAAACAAAACCTTCAAGTAAGACAGAAGAAGAAGCTAGACAAAAGAAATGAATGCAAAAATAAAAAATTTGCTAGGGTTGTTTTCAATTTTATCCTTGCAATGAGAATAACAAAATGAAAAGCAATGGGAATATAGTAGATACATACCTCCCACAACCAACAAAACCACATATTACACAAATACAGAGATTTTCAGTAGTTCCGCAAACAATACATGTAGATTTTTCAGGCTGTTGCTGGCAATATCTGCAGACCTATAAAACCAATAAACTAATTCAAGAGAAGAAAACACAGTTCCCCTACATTCCAGCTACACTATTACAAGCATGTTCCTAACCAATCCGCATATTTCACATGATGCAAAAAGAAAATCACAATATGGTTGAACCTGCTTACAGGGCAAGAAGAATCAGTCCACTTCGAAATACAAGAGCAATGGAAAGAATGGTTGCAGATGGTAGTGAGAATACCACCCATGTCTTGATCCAATCTTTCTACAAAGAAAATCAAGAGAGAACAATATGAGCATGAATTCCATGCAAAAGAAAGACAATTTTTACTTTGCTGAGACGCCCTTTCATCTGTTCCACCAATTAAAACAAAATTAATCACATTCCATTGAATAACAGCATGAAATAGGTGTTAAAATCCAATATTCTCAACAAACAAACTCGATTTAAAGCATATATATACATGTAAGGTATCTTAGAAAAACAAGTTTACGAACAATGAATTCTATAAACAAGTAGCTTAGTTCGCAAATCACAATGACGTATGCAAAAAATTATTGATTTGGGGTAATTCTTTATCATTAGTGACTCAAATCTCAATCTTTTAAGACTTGCAAAGAGAAGCAACCGCCTACATAAAAGAAAATCTAAAATGATTTATTTTGATCGGAACATGGCCAACTTCAGGCAAGGAAGTAATGCACCAAAATGTTAAAAACTACTCAAACATAAAAACACGCGCGCGCGTTCAATGTCATTGGATGGTCTAACTTCGTCTAAGAAAGCATGCTTGAAGTATGCAATAACGTCACCTTCCAATACCAATCAAACTAATGCGATTAAAAATCATCAGAAATTATGGTAAATTTTGTATGGTTTATGAGAACGAGGTCTTGAACAAGTACACACAATAAATTAGGATTTAAAATCTACTAGTGAAGAACTCACCAAGACAGACCGCACATGTCGGCTGATCAGTCGGACCAGCTAGTGAAGTCTGCACATGTTCTATTGATCCTGTGTATTGAATATCTATAGTGAAAAGAACTTGACAAATTTCCGCCTAGATCAAAGACCAAACAAATCAAAATTAGAGTAAAATTTGGGCAAACATTCTTTTTCTTGAATAAATCTTTCAACTCTAATTCAATGTTGACAACAAATTTAAAGTAAAACATCAAACCTCCAGAGATGAGAAGCTCTTCCCATTAAAATGATTATAGAAATCATCGGTCGAATCCTGGTGGTCGAACCTAATAATGATGCTATATCGATCTTCAACACCATCATTCCTGAATCCCAAAGAACGCAAATCAACTTTCAGAAATAAATTCAAAACCTTCATCATTGTTTTGAAGAAAATCTCGAAAATTTAGGTCAAATTGTACCTCACAATTCGCATCTCCTCGATATGTTGAATGAATGATCCGCAAAAATTACAAAAATCCGCATAAGTCATGTGATTTGGCACTCCAAGCACGCAAACAAGTGGTTTTCTTCCCACCTAAACAAATCTCACATTCAATCAAACCACATTTTCCGTTCAAATTCAAGGTTTTTGTTTTCTTGATCAAGAAAGAGATTCTCATCTCAAATCCGCAATCAACCAAACTCGCATAAGAAAAGAAACTACTTCAGATTGAAAGATCGAGATCGACTGTGTGATTACCGGAAGATCGGGAGCTGAGGTTGAGACATCGCTGTTGTTGTGGTTGGGATTGGGATGTAGATGCATTAAGCCTCTGGTCTCTTCAATTCTAGGGTTTCCAGAAGAGAATGGAAAGGCCTGTGTTCCTCCGTGAGAGCTCCGGTCGCCGGAATCCATGGCGGCCAATGATGACTGAAACGCCACCTCTTCTGCAATCGCTCCGCCGCTCGTTAAGGTGGATATTGGAAATCGAACAGCCTCTAAATGACCAAAATACCCCTCTTATGAAATCAACTTTCTACTTCAATAAAAACTAGGCAAGGATAAAACTGTGAACTTCAACGTCCGCGACTTGGGCTGAACATGTAAAACATGCATTTCAATTTCAACATTAGCGAAGTTGGTTGCCAATGTTCTCAATAGGGTTCATTTTTATTTTTTATTTTTATTTTTGATAACTACGGGTACAGGAGTCCAAACTTTTTTCAACCCATGCTATGCTTTGGTTCGATTAATCTGATGGGAGTTCGAGGCTAAAACTCTTAGCAAGCAAAATGTTTTACTAACATGATTCAATCTAAATCATACAAAAAAAAAAAAAGTGATGCCGACCGCACTTACTAGGGATGCAAGTGAGGCGGGGAATCCCCACGGAGGACGAAAATTCCCTGCAACAGAGATAGAGATGGGAAATTTAAATGGGATAGAGGTAGGGATGAGGATAAAATCTCATACCCACACGGGTATGGGTACGGGGTTGGAGAAAAAAAAGCATATTCGTCGGGATCCCTAGTGGTAATATCAGTGGGGATCCCTATTGGGGATCCTCCTAGGGATTACCTATGGGGATCCCGCAGAGATCCTCGCATATATCAAATACATATATATATATATATATATATACCCCTCACTTAGTTCTTCGATGGTGCCCGCTAACTGGTGCACCTATAAATTTCTTTCCGCATCCCGGTAATCGACTTCTCTCCAACTCCAACTCTATTTTACTCCAATATTAAAACAACCCTATGATATTAACAGTACGACAATCTTGATTTGCTTTATTAGTTTTTGATTATTCACGTTTGACTTAATTAGTGTTATCTCGTGTTAATTACTTTAGATGTTTGTATGATATTTCATATTTCCCCTAAGTGAATTCATGAAGAACGCCTTTACATTGACTCTTCCAACTTGTTTAGCTGGAGGATCCTTGAAATGTTGTTTGTTTGCAGTTATGTAATCATTGAAGAAACTTAAGTTGGGGCATGTTGTCTTTTCTTCCATTTCCTTAGAATGGTCTGGGCTTTCCCACAAGCATCTGATAGCGGCATCAATGCTTGAAAATGTATCCCATAAATCTGATGGGAATTCAAATATGCTTGGATTGCATGGCAATGGACCAAATCAAAATAGAAGGGCAGTCTAACCGTTGTGATGAAACTGGAGAAGTCATACAAGTTACTTAACATGTGCATTGAACTAAAGAAGGAACAGTGACAATTTATAACAATATGTTCTCTTTAATTGGTGTGACATTATGTTAGGAGCTTCAATAGAGCGGCCTTTGTCTCTTTAGTAATTTTCAGTGCACTTTTAACTTCTTTTTTTTTCTTTTGTAATGCGCATTAAGTTATGAAACTGATAATCGTTTTTTCATTTGCTAATTTCACAGCACATTCTATGCCTTTTTATATCTCAAAGTGCACATTATTATGTCTTTCTTTTAAACATTTTTAAATTAACCCCCCGAAAGTTTGTAATTTTCTTTGTGCTTTACTTATTGAATTTTTGGTGATAATGCGCATGCAGAAAGCCAAGTGGAGGCTTCGAAACCGGATGTTGTTCATCCAATAACTTATGCTATAGTGATGAAGAAGCTTAACTTTTTTTGCTTGACATGTCACGACGACTTGTAAGTGCTCTCAGTTTTCGATTTATTTTTTTTGCCTCTATTAGAACTTCAGTTTTAGAATGAGCAGTGTAACACGTAGGAGAAAATGATGAAACTTTTTTGGGCAAGCCAATGATACAAAAAAAAACTAAGTTATATAGACTTGATTAAATAAGAATTGGTTTATCTTAAATATTTTTTTTTATCAAATGTTATTATAAGGTATACTAATTAACTATTTTTTCCTTCATCTTCCTTTGCAGCAATGACAATGAAGAAGAAGAATCTACATTAGCGTAGATTTCGTTATTTTTCAATTTTAATTAGTATAGATTATTTTTTCAACATTAAGAATGTACAAAATTTTTATTCCCACCATTATTTGATACTTTCATAATCTACTTGAAATATTTATAATGATATATATTAAGTTTGCATTTATTTATAATGATATATATGTTAATTTTGTTATAATGTTAAATCGAGCAACTTAATCCACCGCATAATTTTTATAATGAAACTAGTATATATATATATATATATTGTATATATCAATTTTATATAATATTACAAAGCTTTCACTCAAAACACTAGTGATAAAACATAAACAAACTCTAATGTGATTTATAATTTTAACTTGTTTGGTTAATCATATGTTTTGTTTTGAATTGTTTGCAACTATATTTATATGTTATACTTTAATTGGTTAGAATTTTCAACAATTGTTATTCTATGTATGTGTACCATACTTTTTTATGAAGTTTTTGAAAAAAATTAAGTGGGAAAAATATTTCCCCGCAAGAATCCATGCGGGGATCTTCAATGGGGAATAAAATGAGAAAAAAATTTCCCCATAGGGATTCTCTATCCGCGGGAATTAAGCGGGGACGAGAGGATGAATTCTTAAGCGGGGATGGAGATGGAGTCCCCATCCTCTACCCTCCCCATTAATTTGCATCCCTAGCACTAATTAATCCAAGCTCCAGCACTAGCGAGCCCCATATGGAAGAGGCCCTCCTAACCTAATTCTTGCTAGTAGAAGTCGTACCTTTTCTTTTGAATACCTTGTCTCAAAAGAAAAATAAAAAAAAAGTCATACCTTCCGGGAAATGCTAGTGTGCCCAGTAGGACACGCGCCCTGTTGGATGCACCTCGCGAATGCATCTCGAGGCGCATCAATGGAGATATTACACAACAGACCAATTGAAAGTTACACTGAATGGATCAATTGAAAGTTCTTTGTATTCTCCAAAACAGGTAGAAGAATTTCAAATGGCAATATTACACAACAGACCAACTCTACCCTCCTTGATATGATACAGTTCAATTACTCTCTCAGCTATTCCCAATAGTGGAAGAGAATTAATTATATGTACACAAAGGCTATTAATTTCTAATCTATATTGCTTTCATCCTTCTAAGAGGTATCTGAGATTTTGAAGGCCTTCTGCAGATATGCTCCTTCTAACTCTAGACCTGTGCACTACGGCGGGGGAAGGCGGATCAGAATGGAAGCAAACCATCACGATCGTTAGATTGTCTGATGCTCCGCGCTTTATCGCTTCTTCTACCAGTTCTTTGCAGCATTGCTTCACGTCGTTGTGTTCTTGGAGTCTCCTCCTCGCAAAATCAATCGCGTTTTGGCTTCTAAACACATCCCATACTCCATCACTGGCTATGATTAAGAACTCATCTTCTTTTGTCAGTGTAATCAATTTAAGTTCTGGTTCTGCACTTAAGGGCCCCCCTGGTGCATCTACCACCTTCATTCCTTCAAGGTGCCAATCACCAAGAGCTCGAGTTACGCCTAATTGGCCATTTAGGTACCCGTCGTCAATGAAACCGCCAAGGGATTCGATGCGCATTCTTTCCATTGTACAACATGGTCTGTGATCTTTAGACATCTCTACAGCCACGCCAAGTCGTGATAGTACTGCCCTGCAGTCTCCAAGGTTTGCCACTAGTAAAGATCTGCGCAATAAATTTTACGCAAGTTTGTAAAATGATGACATGTAAGTTATTTAGATAGTCGTAAAAGTAATTTCATCTATGCGAGGATCAACGCAAGAGTAACTCACCTTCCAAATATCATTGCAGTGAGGGCAGTCGTACCAGATTGCAAGGCATCCTGGAGAGAGCATTTCTCAGCAAATGCTGCATCTGTCTCCATAAATGACCTAGTGACTACTTTTTCAAGTTTTAGAGGGAAGTCTGCATCTTCTACAATTACCCTAGGTAAATTATCTCGAACAAATTGTGCCGCACCTTTTCCTCCATGCCCATCGAAAACCTGAAAGAGCATTTCCAAGTTAACACGAAGGTTTGTATTATTTTAGTTTTACAATTCAATTACAAAAGTTTGTTATAGTGATGAAAGGCAAATAACTCTAACAAAAGATGTTCACTCCCACCTTCTAGATTCAGATTCATGAAAAGAATATAAGGAAACAAACTTACAGCTTTCAATAACCAAAGAAAGATCAACAAGATTATACATTTAAAATTTTTGTATCACTCAAGTAGTCTTAATAGGGCTACGCCAACAATAATAAGCGAGCTCATGTCACGACTGCTGGTATTTATTCATATTTCATAACATGGTGAGTATTAGTTCAGATGTTTAAACTTACTTAAGATTGAACAATACCAAACATTATCCAGGCAAATACATCATTGTGATACCGTAAATGTTTGAGAGAAAAGTGTGCTAGTAAGAAATCAGTAAGGTGTATGATGGCTCCATGATGCAATAGCAAGCGTAGTGTCAATAGAGATTAGAGTTTTGAAGAAACTTACACCAAAAAAAGAGACAGTCTCCCCATCAAGACACTGGTGACCAAACTTCTTAGCTAGATCAGCTATGCAGGTATGAGTATCTTCCATGTAATTGCGGCTGCCAATGTCAGACCACTCTCCCGATCGCAAAATAGGAACAAAGTTTGCCAGTTGATCATCTTTGCTCTCCGCAACTGCTGTGCTTTCGCAGATGCTTGCTAGCTGCAAAACAAACATCAAAAGGAAATTGAGACTAGAGAAGGAAGTCAATAATGAACGGTATGAGAGTCATATTCTGCGATTTCTTTAGCTGTTTAGTCTAAAAAAAAACAAGATATTCTATGCTTCAAAAACCAATCCAAAACTGAGATGACTCCATTGTGGTGAAGAGAATGGATTGAGAAAATAATACACATGGGACCCTCGGAAAAGGCCCATGCTATAGTTAAAATTCAACAGATAAGCTAGTGGAAATAGACTTAAAGTAGCTAAAAGGGATCCATCTAAAAACTTATGCACTATCAATTCATTTCGCAAAAAAAAGAAAAAGACAGTAAAAGGGGAAAACAGGAACCAAAGAAAAAAAAAACACGATCCAAAGGCGTAATAAGTAACTTTCAAGATATTCATATTCAAGGCGCATCTGACAGACACCAATGGAGATGCGTGTGTATAATGCAAACAACTTATCCCAATATAGAAAGGATTAGGGAACATAATTCAAATCATGATTCCAAAAGCTGTCCCTAGCACAAAATTAGTGACTCAATCGTCAATTTTGGATAAGAACTTCAATCATCTTCTAGTCATTACTGTCAAGGGCATCCCCCTGTACACCTTTTTATTGACAATTATGGATATGGATTGATCCATGAACCAGATAAATTCATCAACAAACCACTACTAATTGCAAGTTGCAGAAGAGGGGAAAATATACTTACTTTGGATCATGGAAAACATACAGTATATATTTTTTTTGGATTTTTTTTTAAGAAAACACACACACACACACGCACAAATATATACATATATACACAACGAGAATAACAACAACATAGTCTCAATCCCGAAATTAGTTGGGGTCGGCTACATGGATCAAACTCTTTCATTGCGCTCGATTTAGTGGAAAAACACACCTATATATACGCGGAAGAAAAAAAAACAAACAAACGAATCTAAGAGAGATAGAGAAAGGATGAAAACAGTTATAAAGCAATTGAGGAATTCTGTGATAGGCCCTTGTCAACATCAAAGCAAAAATAGAATATACTCCCTTAATGCTCTAAATAGAGAAGAAAAAAAAAAAAAAAAAAAAAAAAAAAAGTGGGTGATGAGTAAAATTGTATAAAGGCAGCACCAGTCAAACAAGCAAACAATAAGAATTAAAGGAGAAATTGAATCAAAAGAGCTTGATTTCAGTGCAATTAAATGCAAACTTCACACATTCTGTATATACTTTATTTATTTATTTACTTATTTTTTGGAAAATCTAGTTCTACTCTCGCCCTGGCTCGCTTAACAACGGAGTTCTAATGGGATCCGATGCATCAGTGTTGGTATGATCACACCTCCATACATTCTATACTAAAGAGATAAGTAATTGACAAAAAGGGAGGATCCCAAAACAGGGCAACAACAACCAAATCAAAAAATTCAAAAAAAAAACAGAACCAACAAATTAAAATTAGAAACAACCAACTCAAACAAAAAAAAAAACAGGATCCAGACTCAAAAAAAAATGGCGAAATCAGAACCCACAACCAACTAAAATTCATCAAAAAAAAAAAAAAAAAAAATTCCTTGAAGATGTTAGATTTAAACTCATCAATGAGCAAGCGTGATTGTTTCTGTGATCAAAAGATCATCTACATAGATAGAAACAATGGTAATGTTAGTGCCTTCTTTTTACATATAAGGTGGCCTCACTTAAGCTTTTTCTCAAAGCTGAATGATCATCGATCCGACTATACCAAGCTCTTGGAGCCTGCTTGAGGCCATACAAAGCTTTCTTCATAGTACACTTTATCTTCTTGATCCTGCAGAGAAAAAATCTCTCTTTAAGAAGGCCATTTAAAAAAGCGATTTTACATCAAGTTCGAAACACTTTCCACCACTTTCTTTAGCGCCATTGCAAGAAGCAATCGATGGTATCAAGATGACGAGCAAACGTTTCGAAAAATCGACGCCAAAAACTTGTGCATATCCCTTCACGAACCTCGCTTTGTGCTTGTTCTTAGAACCATCTGCATTGAGTTTTGTTTTGAAAACCCATTTAACTCCAATCACCTTCGTTAGAAGGCCTGGAGCTTCCATGTATGATTCATGTCTCATCTACCCAAAAATAGAGAAAAAAAAACCATCCAAATTTGGTGCAACAAATTAAAATTAGAAACGCTAAAAAAATTGAAAAATAAAAATAAAAATAAAAATAGATGAAAGGAAACAACTTACAGGAGATTTACTTCCCTTGAGTGAAGGAGTTCTTTGAGGCCCAAAGAAGATCAGTGTGGATAAGCTGCGAGCTTTCTTTGTTGCTTCTCCAAACAGATTCGAAATGGAAGACGCACTTGCTTGCCATATATGACAAGCCTTGCAAGCATGATGAATTGAGGGAAGGAGATTGGTTTTGAATCTGGGCGTCTAAGAACTGAGAGGGGTCCATCCCTTCACTTGCCTGTTCTATGTCTTGAACACACATGATTGTTTGGATCAACAATTCAAACACAGAGATTGTGATGATGATGATGATTATGATTATGATTATGTTGATGAGAGAAAAAGAAATGGTGGGTGATGATGATGAACGAGTACAACAGATTTTGTAAAGAGTGTGTGGAGATTTTTCTAAGAAAGCGTGACCAGGAATCAGTTGGTGGGGTTGTGTTTTTTTTTTTTTTTTTTTTTTTTTGGCTCTCTCTCTTTCTCTGCAACGTTTTTATTATGTAGCTAGCCTAGCGTAACAGATTGCACTGCTGGGATTGTCTGTATCGGATACTAAATGACCCTATTGCCCCTCTCTTTCCTACACGTATTCTGAATTTCTAATTCTACTTTGTGTCCGATTGACAAATCATACGTGCATGGGTCTTATACATGATATATTTTTAAGGTACTACTCCTTACTCAAAATATATAGAGAAAATATTAGGATGATCTAAAATAGGACACTCGATGATAATGTCCATCCATCGTGCATAGATATGTATGCACACATGTTCCAAGTTGGATTTTGGCATGATTTCGTTTAATTAATTAATTAGGTTTCGAGTACTCCATCATGATATTTATAATTAAAACATGTCATTTTTGTCCTTCAATTATTTTAGTTGTATTAACTTGTAATCCAAACATTGAAGATTGCAAGATTTCTTGAATTAAATCGACAAAGAAGATGTTTTTTTTATATCATAATTAAGCTCCTGACCGATAACTCTTGTTATGAAATGGATTGACACTTGTGCATGTATGTGACCACATTATGAAGCATGGTTCTCACATTAAATTATAACATCAAGCATATGACTCTCACACTTCATGTAACTTGTAATCCTCTCCAATGTACACCAACTATTCCATGTATTGTCTATGTTGTTTGTGATGTGTTGTATGACTTGTGGTGTATGTATAACTTGTACACATTGTATAAGTACAATTATCATCATCACCAAATGACATATATAAAGAGTGTCAACCCCATTGTAATTCACACACCAATGTATGAATGAAATCTCTACATTCTCATCTCTCTTAGTTTATGTCTTCTATACTTAAGTATCTAGCAAGTCCAACTTAAGTTTTAATTGGCTTACAACTTAGTTTACAACAACTCTCACCCCTTTTAAAAAAGTATTTTTGTTATCTTGAGCACTCAATTTTATGGAGGACCGACGTGCCCCTTGATTTGCAAATGATTCTACCAAATGATGTTTTAGGTGTGAGATTTCCAAAATTGTGTGTTCCTTGCTTTTATAAACTTTGGGCTAACTTTTTTTTTGCCCCGAAAGGTGTAGTACAGTGATAAAAAAAATAAAATGGAACTTTAACTATAACTGAGTCAAGAGCCATAATTTCAATTCGACAATATTTCTTTAGTTTCTTTCGGGTTATGGGATTAACATGGGGTGTATGACCGACTAACTTTCACGAGATTAATCGAACCAAAGTAACTCGGTTAGGTTACCATAACGGTAAGGGCGAAGACAGAGTTGTGTGAGTTAAGCGCGGAACCTCGATTTCTATTCCCTATTGTGGCAAAATCACTCGGGCCAATGGGGTATGCTCAGGCCGATTGCATCATGGTCTTGTGGGAATAGTTAAGCTCGCATGAACACCCACGAATATCAAAAAAAAAAAAAAAAAATCGAACCAAAGTAAAGGAAAAAAAAAAAAAACTGAAAAAAGTTCGATTACCTATGATTATCGAAAAAAGAAGAAGGTATATTCGTTACAAGTGAACTGCCCTTCTTAATTTTATTGAAATATAGCGATTGTCCACCATGGATCAGCTAAATCGCACTAACTGAAGGTCTATTATTTAAAACTTCGTGATTACTATACTTCATTGAGAAGTGTTAGAATGACAACAATATGTCACATTGCAAGACACATTGACTCACAAGAGTCATATATGTGTACCTCGGAATGCGGGCATACACAAGTCTCGATGCATAACACGCAGGTAGAGGTTGCATGGAGGGCTCTTATGAGTCAATGTGTCTTGTGGTGTGGCACTAGTATTTTTCTACTTATTATCCCTTATTAATTGCAAGACCTTAATTAGTCAGGGTAATTCAAATGTCATATATGAGTGTCACGCCGCGCTCACTAATTTTATTTAAGATGCAAAAGGTTGGAAGATATTGACGTTCCTCAATCCTTACTTTATTTTAAATAGCAATGTGACAAAATAAAGGGTTGGAAATATGGGCCATTAATTCCCATCGAAGTGGGTACACTTGCCAACTGTTATGTGCTAATTTAAATAAACATCCACCTTGACCTACAATTGATTACAATGTATAGTGACTCGTTAACATATACTATATAATCATACATCTCATTGAGTCTACTCCACTAGATACTCATAGGATTACTGTTTGGTTGATTTATGAACTTGCTTGGGTAACCTACTTTGAGCTCCGAGATTTAACACCAACCTACACGGTACCCATGCGATACACGTCAAGATGTCCGCGCATGCATCTTGATATGCATTGCATGAGCACTAAGTGAGTCGGTGTCTAATCTCAATGACCAAAGTGGTTTACCAAGCTTTTTTCCTTTGGTTTAATAGGTAATTTTTTTTCGTTTGAAAACTTTAATAGGTAATAAAAGCAATAAAATGTACAAAAAAAATAAATAAAAGCAATAAAAATGAGAAAATGTTTTTCCTTAAAAAAGAGGGCCCTGATGCATGATTTCATTGATTCGTAGTACAACTTATATGTATATCAATCATGCTTTTTTAAAAAAGAAATCGATGAAAGAAACATGTGATAAACGTTGTGTCGGACCTGCATCTACAATTCTTCATTTATCAAGCAATAGGCATAGATAAGAAGATTGATTTAATTGAAATGGCTCACCGCAATATTAGTCACCAACTACCCCTTTTGACCAAGTTATCATTCCACACACCACCTAACCAATTAATATTTTTTTTTTTGAAGATTGATCTATCACTGCAAGACTTGTCGAACATCAATCCCAACTTTAATTAGCAAATCAATCATAATGTCAAGACAAAGCTCACATAGTCACAATATGATATGAACTTTAAAATTTGTGTATGATCTATAATCGGTGCAATAAAGAATTTTCTTAACCAAACAATGTCTCCTTTAAATATACAAGTAAACAAATATTCTTTCCTAAAGAGAAAATAAGGAACCTTAGAAAGGGCTGAAGAAATGGCTTGGAAAAATTGCAGAATTTTTGTTCCAATATGTCACGGCATCTCTCCATTCCATCCCCACCCCTTCCCTCAAATTATATTCTTTATATTTCAAGTGAGTCATTGAATATACTAATTATTGTCTTGGTGCAGTAATATTCCGAATTCACTAGTGGTTCCACGACCTCCTTGATGTTATTGATTTGAATTTTTTAATTTTTTAAGACATCTCTTGTAAAGTTGATATGTTTTGTGCAAATTTATCAAGGTAATCTTGAACATCTCAACGTCACGAAAAAGGTAGTCATTAGATCAATTTGGCTTTTGAAAGTTGTGCTTTAATTCTCATTAGATCATATGTAAAAATAATACAATCTCGTCCATTCAATGAAATTGAACCACGTTTATAAATTAATGCTACATGATCTAAACAAAAACAAACTTTAGTTCTGACCCAAGAAAACAACAACTTTAATTTAGAGGGGTTTTTTTTTTACCCATCATATATAAATCATGTTCAATGCATGTTGCAATTGTGTTGGCTTAGCATAATACAATCTCTTATAAATATTAGGCTAGTTGTTAATTAATGTTCTTCCTTTTGCAGGGTTATTGTATTAAGAAAACAAGTGAATGGTAGGCCATTTGAATAAAATTTTAGTACTCTTTTGGAGACATGCCAATGTGAACCAAAAACGGCGTCTTAATAGTGTGACATTGATTGATTGTCAACAAGAACTATCTATGATGTAAGCCAATAATATAAGGGATTTGTCTTTTGGCTTTTCAAAAAGGCTTAATCATCTTTTTGCCATGAAATATCTCTACAATTCATGCTCTCTTCTCCACAAATCTCTCTGAATTATATTCATTAAAACATAGTTTGTTGCCTAGCAACCAAAAATAATTTGTTTTTAATTGAATGGGGACGCAACTGGGATCTTTTCAGTTGTTGGGTGTGGTCAGTGGTGCATAACCCAAGTGGCGAGGGTCCAAGTGGGTGCCAATGTGGCGTAACGCCGGCCACTTGTGGCGAGACAGGTGACGCAAGGGCGGCGGTTGGTGGGTCTTGACCTGGCATTCCATTATCTCCACTTCATCCAGATTCTCATACAAAATCACCCTGAACTATACCAGACCTCTAATACTAAAAGTCTACTATTATATTTCTTTAAATAAATGAACCAAGGCGATACTCTTTTATATATATATATATATATATATATATATATATATATAGAGAGTATGCATAAAAAAAATAAAGATGATATCACATTTTCTACGGTAACAAATGAAAATTAATGGCAATATTTAGAAGGACAATGGTATTTTGACGTACTTTAGATATATACATTGAATACACAATGGTCCAAATTTTACTGGGATATGTGTCGCACGTATTTCAATAAAATTCGAAATTTTGGACCATTGCGTATCTAATGTATGTGCCCAAGGCCCCAAAGTATGTCAAAATATTATTTTTTTTTATTTCGAATACTGAATGGAATTAAGATTTTGAGTTACCCCGTGCTAGACTAATGGTAGATATTAATTTAAGGGGTAGACTAGCCTAAATATTTTTTATAAATTTTTTTGTGAACAACTACGTGCATAAGGGGAACACATACAAGGCTGTTTTGGGCCCTAGAGCAACTATGTATGTGGCTCCGCTCTTGAGTATTCGGCTTTAGAGTCCACTGTACAAGAACTGTTTTACCCATTACTTGATCTGATCATAAAACCAAACAAAAACCAAATAAAGTTATAGGATCATAGGCTTCTTCACTACCCCACTTTACATCCTCTTTAGGGGATGGTCAGTGTATTACTTTTTTCTTTTTTTGGACTTTCAACCGTTCTAACTTTTCTTAAGCGATGATTAAGTAGGTAATTGCATCTTCAAGAAACCACATTGAACCTCTCAGTCTTGGAGAAAGGCCTGAGAAGCACCAAATATATATGTTAGGGATTTAAATTGATTAAAAAAAAACTAACCTATGACAATTTAATGAACATGCTGTGATAGGGTGAGGAAATGAACCTGCACTGGCCAATAATAATATCATAAGACTTAACTACTTAAAATAAAGTGGGCCCAAGCCCATATAATTAAAGTTGTCTACACCTCCTAAGCTTTCACGAGCATTGACAATACGAGACGTTGCTTAGACAAATCAGGTCGCAATTGGATCAAAGCTGGGCCCAAGCCCATATAATTCAAAATTGATCGGATGGGCTAACTACTTAAAATAAAGTGGGCCCATGTTTCACAGAGCCCATCAAAGGCACGCGAAGAGATGCGTGTAGTTCGTGTATTTCCTCCGTTACAAAAGCTTTGAAATGCTAGTGAGCCTCGGCTCCGCAGGCCGGACACTCGCCGGGATGCGGTTTGCACATGCATCGCGAGGCGCGCCGACGGCATCCATCGATCAAGTGTCCGACTTGGGTGCCCCAAGTATCCTTTATTAAGTTGAAATGGTAGAGGTAAACTGCGAATTGATTGTGAAAACCCTTAAAGATCATCTCTAATAAGACTATAGATCGGAGTGAAAATAGATTCGCTTAAGATATAATCCACATCCAACTCAAAAAATGCTTTCCAATTGGACTATGGATCGATAATGTCTATCTTCCGTGACATAGAATCAAAGTGGAGGGAGTGTACTACAATGTCTATTTATAGACATTGCGGTAAACTGTCACGTTAGAATTATTAATTCGTTTAAAAATTGTTATTATTTTCAGGTCTTTTAGTAATATTATGAAAATTAAAAATAAAAAGTGTCAACTCATCAATACATAGTCTAAATTCATATTGCCAATTGGAGATGCTCTTAAATTGCTACCAAGCAAGATGTTCATGGTTTAACAGTTTTATAAATCACCACCACCACCACAGTTTGCATGATTTGGTCGGTCTACTTTTGTGATTTTTTTGCAACACATTTTCAACAAAAAAAAAAAACACTTGTCATACATTCCATAAAAGTTCATACTTGTCCATCTACAAAAAAAATATAGCAAAACAAATGTTCATATATGACCATCCACCAATACACCCTTCCGTTTGCACGGTTTAGCGAAACAAACGATTGTGTTTCAATAATAAGGTTAGGGTTTTAGAGGTGCAAAATTATAGAAATTTCTAAAATGCCTTTTTATATGAATAAAAACCATCACCAAACCCCAAAATTGCAGTTTAAAATTTTTAAACCACTCCCAAACTGCGAGTTTGATAAAAAAATACTTGATTAAGTGGTTTCGCGAAGACAGTTGTCTACACTTAGTGCAAAATACAAGATTTGGATAGTCAGTGGGTTTGACTTCCACTCAAGTCAAACAAAAAAAATAAAAATAAAAATTCATCACTGTAGACATTAGCGTCGTTAATCAGTGTGTTATTAGACAACTAATTTACCTAAATGCCCCTCGCTTGTAAAAAAACAAGAGCCGCGCTATGTGCTCTCCAATTGTTTATGAGGGCACCCCAAAAGTGTACCAATTTACATGCATTTTGGGGTGCCCTGATAAATAATTGAGTGCACATAGCGGTGCTCAAAAACAATGATGGCCCTAATTCTAAAAAAATTCATTCACCAACAACCATTCGATTCGACGATGCCCTAATTTTAAAACAATGATTGAGAAGTCAAATCTGGGATGTTTTGGTTTAAAAGGCGTAGGTCATGGAGTGCCTTCGTTAACATTGTTTGGATGCTTCTCATGTTTTTTAGTTAGTAATGGACAAATATATATTTTTTACTATTTTGAAAATTAATTTATAAATTGTTTTGATACTCTAGAGTTAATTGAGATGTATTTGCAACTACAAGTTGATCATATGTTCATTTGGATACAATTAAATTTCAAAATCTAAACTTACACCAATAAATGCGATGCAGTTCTAGCGTGAACTAATAGAGATGAATTCTACGAATTAATTCGAACTCATTATCTCCTTTATTTGGTTGTGCAATATCAAATTTGGTTTTTAGTTAATTAATCTACTATTTTGCACTTAATAATTTGGATGTAGGACTTGATGAATGGGGATTGCACTTTTTTTTAGGGTGTGTGTGGGTGTGGGCGTGTGATAGGATGTACCTAGAAAAGTAGTAGACTGGTTAAACTGAAATTAATGTTCTATATGAAAAATGGTCATATTTTTGCTTTGGAAAATGATTTGGTGACATTTCTGGGCGCACACATTGGGTGAATAGCCTACGTGGCACCCCATAAATGTGCTTTTTCGTGGGCCCCATAGCTTAAAAGGGGAGCCACAGGCGCGCCACATGGGCGTGCGCCCCAGAAATATCAACATGTCACTCTCCTTTTGCTTTAAAAGAATCAAATGCATAAAATGAATATTGCAAATTAAGGTGTTGAGGTTATTGAGGAGTAAACAATGAAATAGATAATGGAATGAAATTATCCCATGGTTTTGCCGATGGCATTAGTCGGAGACGATCAAGTAACATTTTGGTTATTTTGAATATGTGATTCCAATGCCTAATATCGCACCACTCAATAAGATTATTTAATTTTGAGAAAAGGATAAAAACCAATTAGAAATAGACTATTGAAGTTGGATGATGGAAGACAACTTATATAGACTACACCAAATTATTGGAATAATCCCTCTTAGTAGAAGTCCTCTTCATGTATAAGTTTTGTCATTTCATGTTTAATGTGGTAGGTTTATTCTTACTGTTAGGCTTCAAAATTGATTCTAGTTTGAATAAGACTATGCAAGTTTGACATTGGTTGGTACATGAGTGCCTTCTTTCACTCGATGGAAGATGCTTAATTTTAATAGACTTGTTGGAGTCAAATAGTGAACCACAACTCATGTACATGATAATAGATCATTGGAATAATCTTGTTATTGGAGTGAGACTTTTTGTGTATTTTATTTCCAAGTTCAATAATTTTAATTTGCTATCTTTTATTTTTCCCACTCTACTTTGCTCAATTTTATGCTAGATTTTGAACACTTCCAAAGGTTCAATAACTGTGTGGAACTTTACTAGGATGCTTCTCCAGAGGCTATGGATAATTTCCTTGACATGTGGTAAGAATTCAAACTTATCACCGCCCACCTTTAATTGAAGTTTGTCACTCAAAATATTGAGGGTTTATTAGTGTATTGCTTTTTTCCTCAATTACATTTGGCACATAAATTTGCATGGTCCTTGATAATTAATAATTGATGGCACATATGCATCATTTGAAATTATTTAGTGTCTTTAGTTAGTACTTTTTGAAGTAAATAATGAATATTAAGGTCAATGACTAGTAGGACTAGTAGATAGAAAGGGTCCAATAAATAATTAACTAATTTCTTAGGGACCTCTAAATTAATAGTTTCTCCGTCTGGGCGCTGCTTTGCCTTAGGCAAGGAAAACGCCCGAGCACTGCCTTTTGCAATCCTTGATTGTGGCTAGGAATCCAAGTCTTATAGAAGGATGTAAGGTGGGTTTTCTTTGGGAGTAGCATGTCTTCAATACCAATGTTACCGAGACGGGTATGTATCTGTTGGACTTTTCCATTCCCTAGTTGTGGAGACATGGATACTTGACTAATAGTGCCTAAAAAGCTTAGACAAGGGTACTTGGAAATGACACCCAAAATTAGAAAACTTCTAGTTCTTTCACTAACACTTAATGCAAACAAAATATTAAGTATTCTAAGTGCATTATCTTTTTACTTGTAAGAAGTCATGAGTTAAGGGCTTCTAATTAAATAAAATAAAGTTGAGGAGGTTAATTATCACGACCGCGATTTTCATTTCTCACATTCTTAATAGTTCGTTCCATAGTTCCATGCAAATATTGCAAGGCGTTGCCTACGTCCAGGGGTTTTCGGACAAAAATGCCTAGGCAGGTTACAAGTGGTGTCCTTCTAAGTGGTTTTTTAGAAAGTTGAAGGGGATGATCAGAATTAAGTTTGTTGGTATGAATGCCTGGCCAACAACAAAAATCTTAACACAATTAGATGCCTAGGTCAGGGAAACTACTTTGGGAACCCCCTTGCTTCCTTGCAATCCTTGGTTTCATGGAATGTAACTCGCTCTTATTCTGGCTTATTAATTGATAATTGAAATGTCTTCTAAATCAAGAAAGTATGAGATTATTTTCAAATTGATGTATTTTCATTTAGCTTAGCTAAATATTAAAGTTTTTAGAGACAACTATATTTTAAGACCATATAAAGCTTAGCTATAATATACTCTAGCATATTACAATTTTGCATTTCTCCATTGACATTTATCCTTAAAAGGTCTTGCATTCTTTTGCCGGGACTTGGGACTTCAGTGAGGTGTTGATTGCTGACATCTCACTGGATTTTAGACATAAGCAGTCACATTCATTTGTGACTTATTTATATAGTTTATATGTGTCTCTTGGAAAGCCCTCTTTTTTTCTATGCCATGTGCTGATTGCAGAGATTCTCAAATGCTTGATCCACTCTAGTGCGTCCCCCTATTTCACGCCTCTACTCAATGCTCCATTCTTTGCAATTCCATACCAACTCAGTAGATGATATCAGCTCAGTAGATGATACCAGTAGTTGATTTCTAATTAATAGAGATTGTCAAGATTAACTGTGCCTTGAACCAAGATTAGAGTTGTTGCAACTAAAGAATTGCTTGTCCTTAACTGGGCTATTCACCTGATGCATCTCTCCACCTTCTGGGCTCGGAGAAATGCAAGTTATTACTTCCTTCTGGACAAGTTTATCTAATACAAATGAGTCCGGACTCAAAAACTTTTTTATTTCAACGTCATCCTCCTGCAATTAATGAAGGAAATACAATAACTTGTAAAATTCTTTTGAAACCCATTAAATATTTGTAAAAATTTTAAATACCCCCTTATGAGTTCGGACTCATGAGTACAAATAGATTTATTGCTTTAAAAATGCTGTCAAATAGACCTTAGAATAGAAACTAGGTTAATGGTACCTGACTTGGTCTGATTCTCTCAAGTGTTCAATCTGGTTGACCTAATCGTGCATATGTTTTTGCAATCGTACTCACTATCAAGCATTTGTCTTCCAGGAAATCGAAGAGGTCGACACGGATGAACACTATCATCCGAAATCTCGTATTGGTATAATCAACGTGACTTTGAAACAGCAGCTATGATTGATTATTTCTCTTATTTCATTTTCATACCTCAATCATGTAAATTTCAGTGAGTTGTGTTGTGCCACTTCGAAATGTCACTGCATGTATGTCTCTTTTTTTTTGTTGTTTACAGGGGTGTGTATTCAATTAAGATTTTAATGAACGTTTGCTTACTTTTTTAAGTAGATGACTTTGGTAGATTTTTGTAGACTTTTTGAAATTACTAAAAACTTTGATAGACTATCGTACAGACTTTCACTCATTATGTAAAACCCATTAAAGATCATGCCACTGGGTACCTAGAAAAGAAATAGAGTCGGGCTAAAGGCACTCTAGCTATGCGTAAGGGCGCTTCAATGATTTTTTTTTTTTTTGATCTCTTTTTGGAAGTAGCACTTAATCGAAGCACAATGGAAAAGTTTGATCCATGTAACCGACCCCAGTTAATTTGGGACTGAGGCTATGTTGTTGTTGTTGTTGATCTCTTTTTGGAAGTAACACATATGCCCTTCACTTAAATATATGCATTGGGGTGTCCTTGTTCATAGTTGACATCTTCTCAAAATTATGGCCTCGTTTGGTTCGTTTTTGTCAACTTACAGTGCGAGCGGAGATAATTCATTGGAGTTAACTCATAGTGTAAGTTCATGTTTCATGTTTGGTTAAACTTTGAATTTGCAGGGAAGTTGTAAATTTTTTAAAACTGTAAAATGTGGGAATTGAAATAAATACCCTTCAAACATATTTTTAAGATAAAAAAAAATAGTATTATTATTTTCATCACATGAACTACTATTTATTTATTCAAAATATTAGACAACATTAAATAATTATAAGTATTTTTATATTTATTTAAAATAATCATTAATAATGAATACTATAAAATACAACTAATGATAATTCTTACAAATATTTCTCACGTGAAAATGTTTTTTTTAATGAATGAATGATTTATTTAATCTTTTATTATGGATTAATAACAAGCATTTGAGAAGGTAGGGATATGAGTAAATGTAAATTTGTGAGGGTTAATTGTGTCCATATATAACTCTTTGGAGTTATCTCCTTATAAAAGGGTGGAGAAATATCTTATCTCCTTATAAAAGGGTAGGGAGATATCATACGCTTAAGTTGGGAGATAACTCACGTAAAGTTGACAACCAAACAAGATTAGTTATCAACTTCATGTAAGTTATCTCCTTGGAGATATCTCGACCTCATACCAAACAAGGCCTATATATACGACATTGACCCATGTAACCCTATCTCACACGCGTCCCATGAAAATCATCACGAGCTCGACTAATAAAGATGAAAACCAAAAAAGAGAAGCCGAACGTGGTAGCATAACTGCATTTCCATAATTGATCTAAACATGGCGTTTGGTGGCGACAATTATTCTTTTAGGACTTTTTGACCTGTTTAATTTTCTTAAAGAACAAAATTCTTCCTAGACTCGGAAGTGCACACACAACACACATCTCACTCGATCTGAATCTTTGAAAAAAAAATCTAATTAAAATACAACAAACTTTACATGCATGATCCAGCTCGCTCTGCCGAACTCAACAATTAAAGAAACTTCATACCAATAATAATATAATAAATACGCGCATGTATTGTTAATTGTGAGTGGTCAGTGCACTATAAATAGTAGCTAGCGAAACTGGAATTAATTGATCCACATAGTTAATGAAAATTTTCTCCTCGTAATGACGATAGGTTGACCACGAGGACCACTAAAAAACATAACACAACTTTTTCCCGATCGGGTTGGATTTTATAATTAGCACTTGTCATGACTTTTGTTAATTAATATAATTATATAAGCATATCTTAATCACATTATATGTTTTTTTTGATACATATATATTAATTAATACAGAGAACCATACATATAGGGAAACCATTTGTGACTGAAGGTTTTAAGCAAATAGGAATTGAATTCCGAATATACATATATATATCTATCATATATATATAAAAAACATGCATGCATGAATACTAAATTTATTTGTTAGGAGTTATAATTCCTAATGTACATTGCATAGGCCATAGGGTAAGGTAGAGATTGATGGTGCTTAATTGTTGTTAAGGCCCTGATTGATTTGATGGAAAAAAAAATATTTCAAGGAAAATGACAAATTTCATGAGAAAATGATATTTTTGTGCGTTTGATAGCCAAATTTTTCGCGGAACATTTTCTCATAATTGCCAATTTCCATATTAAGACTCATATATTTTCTCACCTATTATGGTGGGCAAATTGAGTTTTCTATTGAGAAAATTTGAGTTTCTATATTAAGACACAAACAACACCAACATAGCATCAATCCCAAATTAACTGGGGTCGGCTACATGGATCAAACTTTTCCATTGTACTCGATTAAGTGCAATTAATGGTGAGCTTTTCAAACCATTCAAATCTCTCCTAATTAATGCATTCCATGTTAACTTTGATCCGCCCCTATCTCGTCGAGTTTCTACGCTTCTATTGAGTCAAGTTTTCTAGTTGGGGCATTTGTAGGCCGTCTTTGCGAGGTGACCAAACCACCGCAACCGCCCTTCCCTAATCTTTGTATCAATTGGTGCTACTCCTACTTGTATTTGAATTTCTATATTTCTTATTCTATCTTTACGAGTTTTACCACACATCAACCTAAGCATCCTCATTTCTCGCTACGTTCATTTTATGTAATTGTTGTTGCTTTACCGCCCAACATTCACTTCCATAGAGCATAGCTGGCTTAATTGCGGTCTTATAAAATTTTCCTTTTAACTTAGTAGGAACATTTCGATCACAAATCACCCATGTTGCACTCCGCCATTTCTTCCATCCAAACTTGAATTCTATGTGTAACATCATTCTCAATGTTACCATCATTTTGTATGATTGATCCTAGGTATCTAAAGTGGTTTACCTTAGGAACTTCTACTTCCCCTAATTTTATCACTCCGTCATCTCGATGTCTAGTGTTTCTAAACTCACAGTGCATGTATTCGGTTTTCGTCCTACTCAACTTAAAGCCTTTAGATTCTAATGTATTCCTCCGTAGTTCTAATTTCCTATACTCAATCTTTAGTTTCATCCACTAAGACAATATCATCTCGCAAATAGCATACACCATGGTATATCATCTTGAATATGTCTAGTTAGTTCATCTATAACTAAAGTAATTAGATATGGGCTTAAAGCCGATCCTTGATGTAGTCCTATCGTAATGAGAAATTCTTTTGTAGCTCCTCCAAATGTCTTTATTGTGACGGCCCCAATTTTTCACAAATCGGGCCCCGCCTGGCTAAGCCCACGTGGACCCCCGAGCCAATCTCGCAAGGTCAACGTAGACCTAGTCACCTTCAAATCCCTCATTATAAGTAAATTCAAAATTCTAAGTTAAGTTATCAATATTTTACAAGTTTTAAAATTTTAGCGGAAGCAATTTCTACATTTAATAACTCAACAATATTATTAGAAGTGTTGGACAACCTAGTTGTGGAACCCTGTAAATATGTACCTTCATGTATACCTAGTGTCAAGCGTTATAAACAAGCAAAAATGATATACCAGTCGTGTGTTTCTCTCAACCCAAATAAGTATCCCAAAATGTGATAACATATATATATAATACAAAAATTCAAAAACCTACAAAAGTGTGCAGAGGAGGGCTGCTCCGATATCCTCAGAGTATATCGCCAAGTGTCGGCGTCTTGCCCTTGCTCTCGTCGTTACAGGTCCGCACTCGGTCAAACACAAGAATGCCGAGTCCAGGTAAGTAAAAGCCGTAGGATCTAAACAAGATAATTCAAGATAAAATAAAGCGATCTTAAAGTCATGCGGATAAAAGAAAGTTCGTATGGAATGCATGATAATAAGACTGTAAAACAATGAAAGTACAACGAGAATGAGTGTCAAATGAAACAATATAGAGAGGTACCCAAGTAGCTCAAGACCACCGAATGCGGGTGCCAAAGGGTCGGGGTCACAGAGTCGCGGCAACGCCAAGCAGACTCGATCATAGGATGCGGCATCGCCGTACCATAAAATGTCGCGAATGAGGGATATCAACGGTGCCCCGGATAAAACACATCTCATTCCGACCACTCAAGTGACTCGAGGTCATGGCCCCGGTTGCAAGCCGGCAACCACTCCAATCAGAGACACGAGTATCGCTCACTTGGCCCTCGAACACTCATAAGTGGGTAGGGATTCCAATGAAAGGACACAGTACAACATCAATAAAATATAAGCTCAAATGAAAATACTGTGCATTTCCTAACTGGTTTACTTACCTCGAGAAATCGCAAATCGTCCTCAAAACGCCTCGCTCACGCCTCGATACGCGCACCCGACACCCGACTATAACCTCCTAAGTCCCTGGTGTCCATTTATATCATTTTAACTATTTTAGAGTCACATTACACTATGGGATCATAGATTTGTAACTTTATTTTCAAAAAAAATTGATTTTTAGCACCCTTTTTGAATTATACCGGGGGTGTCGAATGCCCGAAAAGGCCTCGAACTCATCTTTTTAGCTTCTTAAATTTTTTCATATTTTTCGAGAATTTTCTACATTTTTCCATAATTTTTTTATCTATTTAAATCTATTTTCTCGTAATTTATTTTGATATAAATCAGTTTAATTCAATTTAATTTTAATTATTATTTTATTAATAGGGGTGGGTCCGGGTCGACCAGTAAAAAAAAAAAAAAACAAATGTTTTTACCTCATTAGGCGTGTCATAGACTTATCGGTGGTGTCCCCGTAAGTTCGAGCTACTGTCATAATCTCGATGTTGACTCTCGAGGGTTGACCGAGTGTGTAGCATCACAACGAGTTCGGGTCACGGTCCTGAGATGCCACGTGGCACGTATTAAATTTTGAGGGTCGTTACATTTATACTCGTTACTACTCCATCATACATATCCTTAATAGTGTCTATGTATCTAGCATGCACTCTTTTCTTTCTAGAACCCACCAAAGAACATCTCTAGGGACCATATCATATGCTTTCTCTAAATCTACGAATACCTTATGAAGATCTTTTTTCTTTTCTTTATATTTTTCTAACAATCGTCTTACAAGAAAAATCGCCTCCATAGTTGAACTCCCGGCATGAAACCAAATTGGTTATCTCGATATTGTTGTTTCTCTCCTTAGCCTATTGTCAATTATCCTCTCCCAAAGTTTCATAGTGTGACTCATAAGTTTAATTCATCGATAGTTTGAGCAACTTTGAATGTCTCATTTGTTTTTGAAGATTAGCACAAGCGTGCTTCTTCTCCAATCCATTGGCATCCGTTTTGATTTTAAAATTTTATTGAAAAGTTTTGTTAACCAAGTCAATCCAATTTCTCCTAAGCATTTCCAAACCTCTATGGGTATTTCATCTCAAGGGCCACATGTTTTCCCTATTTTCATTCTTTTCAATGCATTTTTAACTTCTACAATTCTAATATTGCGTGTATAGTTTACATTTCTTTCTTGGTGTGGGTTTTCATCTATTATAGTATCAACTTGACCATCATTAAATAAACTATCGAAGTAACTTCTCCATCTCTCCTTAATATCCTCCTCGCGCGTTAAAACATTTTGATTTTCGTCCTTAATACATCTTACATGACTTAGGTCTTGTTTCTTTTTATCTCTTAATTTGGCTAGCCTATATATATATATATATTTCGTCATCTCTATTACCTAACCTTGTATATAGATCTTCCATGAAATTTGTTTTAGCTTGACTAACTACTTTTTTAGCTTGTTTTTTAGCTTCTCTATATTGATTGTACACATCTTCATCTTGACACTTATGTATTTTCTTATACATCTCTCTTTTAGTCTTAATTGCTCATTTGGACATCCTCGTTCCACCACCATGTTTCCTTCTTTGGTGGTCCCAAGCCTTTAGATATACCTAATACGTTTGATCTCACTCTCCTTATGCAACTACTCATTTATAGCCACATTGTATTAGCATCTAAGTCAAGATTCCAAATATTTTCATTTAGTAGTTTTTCTCTAAACTCTACTTGTTTACTATGTTTTAGGTTCCACCACTTTATTCTAGGGTCGCTAACTCTTTTATTTATATTATGTCGTCGTGTTAGCTTAATATCGAGTACTACTAATTTATGTTGGGTAGTAAGTGCTTCACCAGGTATTACTTTGCAGTCTCTACATATTTTTCTATCTATTTTTCTTGTTAAAAGAAAATCTATTTGACTCTTGTTATGACCACTACTAAAAGTAATTATATGCGACTCCTCTTCCTAAAACTAGTATTTGCTAAGACAAGATCGTATCTTTGAAGCAAATTCTAAGATTGATTCTCCTTAATTCTTCATTTCTATTACCGTAACCAAAACCTCCATGAACTCTCTCAAACCCATCGTTACTTGCCCCGACATGCCCATTTAAATCTCCTCCAATAAAAACTTTTTCATCTAATGGTATACTTTGCATAAATCCATCCATATCGTCCCAAAACTTGGGTTTGATGCTCTCGCTTAATCCTACTTGTGGTGCATAGGCGCTAAGTATGTTAATTTTTTCGTCTCCAATAATTAATTTAACTAGAATCAATCTATCCCCCATTCTTTTAACCTCTACGACCTTATCTTTATAATCATTATCCACCACCTCCAACTTTTTAGGTGTGGGGTTTTAACTCAAAATGCCTTAGTATTTGTTAAGAGGAGATTGTCATTTATATATTTCATTTTAAAGTTTTGTTTAATCAATGTTGGACTATTATTTCAGTTCACACATCTTAACAATGGTCTAATTCAACTACAAATTGAATATGTTTTAGATACATTGTTCTATAAGATGTGTAAAGCTAGCATTTCTATAGTTGTGACAACAAGCGCGTATGCCCGCACTGCCATTGACGAGCATATATATATTCCTTTTTGTCAAAATGCTATAACTTTTATAACATGTATAAGCCGAGCAATCACTTGTTTTTGAATCCTCAACCATAGCTTTTGCTCTCAAGAGACAAGAAGACTTTATTATGTTCAATGCACATCGTACAGACATTTGAAGGTTTTGCAGTTAGTGAAGACAAGAGCCCTTTTGGCCTTTTGGATATATATCTTCATCAAAATAATTAAATTTCTAATTAACATGCACCTGCAATGGGGATGGAGATGAAAATTTTAAACGGGAATAGAGGTGGGGGTAGGGATAAAATTCATACCCACACGGGTATGAGTACGGGGATGGGGAAAAAATATATTTGCGAGAATTCCCATTGGCAATGTCCTTGGGATCCTCGTGGGTATCCCTATTGGATTACCCATGTGGGAAGGCTTTCACCAAAAACACTAGTGATAAATAAACTCGAATATAATTTATAATTTTAACTTGTTTGGTTAATTATATGTTTTGTTTTGAATTGTTTGCAACTATATTTATATGTTATACTTTATTTGGTTGGAATTTTCAACAATTGTGATCCTATGTATGTATACCATACTTATTATAGATTTAAAAAAAAATGCGGGAAAAAATATTTCTCCGCAGTGATTCTTCGCAAATTCCTTGCAAGAATCCCCGCGATGATCTTCAATATTGGAGAATGAAATGGGGAATTTTTTTTTTTTTCATTTGAATTTTTCATCCCCACGGAGATTAGATGGGGATGAAGATGTGGATGAAAGTTCACTCTCGTGTGAGGATGAGAAGATGAATTCTTAAGCGGGGATGAGGATGGAGATGGGGTCCCCATCCCTTACCCTTCCCATTTGCGTCCCTAGACCTACCACATGCATTTACGATTATAAATCATGAAGAAGGAAAGTACTGAAATGACAACAAGTATGTCACGCCAGAAGACACGTTGACCCACATGCGGCTTCGACCATTTACAAGTAAATACATTATACAATATGATTTTATTTTTTTATTTTTTTATGAAACTTGAAACCAAGGGAAATTAAAAGTGGAAGTAAGTTGGGAAAATAAAAAGATGGGGGACGGTTATGTTGTTGATGTTAATTAATTAGTATCACTCATGTTTGTTAATTAATAATGTAAATGTAACAACTCGGCCGGGTTGCCACGACGATAAAAGCGGAGGCGGGGTTGTGTGAGTTAAGTATACGAACTCGGTTTTGATTCTCCGATGTAGTATGCACGGGCCACTAAAATACACACAAATCGATTATATCAGAATTTCATAGAAATAGTCAAGCTTGCCCGAAAAGCGGTGACATTCAAAAAAAAATAATGTAAATGTAATACAAAGTTTATGCCATTGAAGATAGATGCGACGATGCATTGAGCCTGCCAGAGAATTTATACAAATCAGCCGGGCCCACTCACTGACTGGCTTCTCTACTCGTACATCACCAAACTCAAAAAAATCAGGGCCGTCCATCCTCAAAATCCAATTTCCTCTCCACCCTCCATTTTGAATCTCCCTCTTTTCCACCGCCAATTATTGACCTGGTAGAAACGTAATTCCCCCCAAACCCAAGCCCAAAACCGTCATTCCACCGCGGCCCCACCACCTCCACAACCACAGTGCCCCAAATGCGTACAAACAAGCAGCAGCCAGAGAAAGCTCTGTTAACTCCACACCGCCATTTTCAACTCCTCAAAATTGACACTCTCTCTCTCTCTCCATCTTTTTCTGGTGTTTTTTATTCCTCGTGATTTGGACCCGTCCATCTCAATCTCCATCTCTCGTTGTCACGTCCTGCCCTAATGTCCACATCTCCAACGACGAAGCCCTAGATTCTTAGATCGCTAGAACCAGAGCTCCTCTCTCTCTCGCACTCTCACTCTCACTCTCTCACTGAGTCACTGATTCGATTCGACTCGATTTGGGTTTCAGGTATTGCGACTCTCGATCTTCTTGTTTTGTTGATCAACATTGGATGCTTGGACTGGTTTTTTTTATCGATCTTCTGTTCTTGTTTCGCCTTGCGAGATCTATCTTTTCAGTGTCTTTCGTGGATTTGTGATTCGTTATGATGATCTGTGTGAGTTCTGGATTCAGTCGCGTGTTTTTGAGATGCTAATTGAAGGATTTGTCTTTGTTTGCCCTAAAAATCCGATCTTGTTGAGCTAAAAATAGTGATTTTATAATAACTGGATAGAATCGAAGTAGGTGAGTTGGTATTTCAATCCTTATAGTTGTAGTTTCTTAATAGGATGTAAGTATTGCCTTTATTATTTCGAAGTAGTAGAAACTGAAGAAATTCGACGGAGTGGTAGACTGAAGCTAACTTGGACACATTATTATGAGGGATTTAAATGATTTGGAAAGCGCACCATCAATTGCACTAAATCGACCGAAATGGAAGAGTTTGATTTATGTAGCTATTGAGGCTTTACTGTTGTTGTTGATGATGATGATGATGATGAGATTTAGATTCAAATTCTTGCATTAATGAATGGTGACTTGTTTGTTTTATGGATGAGTATGAATGTTTTCTGTTGGGGAGTTCTTTAATCTTAATTAATGTGGCAGGATATTGGTGCTACTGCTGCAAGTTGGAGCTTTGAGCTTTATCGAGAATTTATATCGATTGGGGATTTAGTATGACTAGAGGAAACCGACTTGGCTCTGTGTTTTTCTTCGCAATTTCTATGTTTATGTATCTTCAGAAGGTATCATTGGAAATGGGTTAGTTGTTGTCAGGCCATGGTTTGAGTCTCCTGTTCTTTATTGAGTTAAGTTGAAATTGGACTGCCCCGAGTGGGCGGAGATGGGTTCGTGTCCTGGTATTTGTGAAATTATTGAATCAAAGGATGAACTGGATTCATTTCAACATTCGAATGGATCCATTCAACCATGTTTTGCATCGATAGCTGATGAAAAGGTTGGAAAGCTTCCCATGTTGAAAACAGGACGGAATTGTTCGGTTCAGGATGATCTCAATCAGATTTTTGAGGCAATTGATCGTAGAGCTTCTGTTAGGAGTTTGGGACTGTCGCAGAAATCAGATGCGGAATCGAAAAGCAAGAATGCATCCAAAAAGCCGGTCAGAATTGGTGTTTCTCAAGCATCAGGTATTGGAATTTCTGAATCTGTGACTTTGAAGCAGGCATTAAGGGGGTTATGTATTTCACATGCATCAGAGATGGCTGCAATGAAGCGACTATCGAAGTCGGTGGGATCACCTGGGTTCTCAGAAGCTGGTGCTGCGAAGAGATTATATAGAGCAGTGGTGGTTGAGGCTAGTGAGCCTGGTCTTCCCCTAGATGATGGTAAAGGGAGTATGGTCGAGATCTCCCTTGTTCCCGAAAGTAGCACATCTGATTCTTGTCAGACAATGACTGAAACATTGCAAGTTGCCAGGTCTAATTCTTCAACTCCTAGTGTCCATTCTTCTCCTCGATTGGCAGTTGCAACCACGACAAAGGCAACAAAAGACAAAGGACAACTAAAAGGGGAGATTGTTATTGAACTATCTGAAGCTGAGGGGAGGAAACAAATCCCAAAGTCTGTGCAAAAGGGAAACTTGAAGTCTGCGACATCTTTATCTAATTCTAATACTATCAAGAGTGTATTAGAACAAGAAGAGACTGGAAGCACCTTCTCAGATGATGGAAGTAAAGCATCCAAGTTGAAGTCCGTGCAGAAATGCGACCCTAGTTTGACACCTTCTTTCCGTGACTCCAATACTGTCAGTAAACCAAGCCAATCCGCCAGCAACAGTCCTCGAGCAGTCAAGCCAATTGTTACCTCTGCAACCATAAAAAAGCTTGCAGCTGTTAGGCGAGAGCCACGAGATGAAATCATTCCTCAGCCAATGGAAGCCGGGACTAAAACATCTACAGTAGTTATGGTGCAGAAAGAAAAGGTGAGATCTGCAATGGGTTTATCTATTTCTAGTACCATCAAGAAAGTGTTGGAGGTTGATGATCCTGATCCTGTCTTGGCAGAAGTTGGTTGCAAGAAATCTTTCATAGAGCCCTCACTCAAGGGTGACCATCATTCACTGCCATCTTTCTTTAGCTCTAATATTTCTATCAAAGTTAGTAAATCGGCCAGCAATAGTCCACGGACTGTGAAACCAGCTATAAGGCCTAAGGGCTTTAGGAAGAAAACACAGACAACGTGTGATGATGTTAGTAATGGTGATGAGCTACCTGGTACAAATAGTATGTCTTGTAGAACACCCAGTTATGTTCAGCAGAAATTAAAGAAGGAACCCGCCTCCCCTTCATCCAGTAATACAAGTTCCAGTTATGAAGTTAATTCAAGTAGCACAGGACAAGGTGCAAGCAATCTACATTCTAGTTCGAATGGCTTTAATAACAGAGTTCAAGGAGTTAAAGCAAATGCAAAATCAAACTTAAGAGAGAAGGGAGACTTCTCTCAAAGCTCGAGTAGCATTGGTGATTATAGCAGCAGCACCAGCATCAGTGATGAGAGTAATCTAAGTGGGTCAAGCTGCGGTGGCAGTAGGCCTCACATGTCAAAGGATTTGAGATGGGACGCAGTCCGCTTTGTTGAGATGCGGACTGGAAGCTTAGAATTAAGGAACTTCAAGTTGCTTAAGCGGCTTGGTTGTGGAGACATTGGGACTGTTTATCTCGCGGAACTAATTGGAACAGATTGCCTGTTTGCCTTGAAGGTTATGGACAACGAATTCTTGGCTAGCAGGAAGAAGATGCCTAGAGCACGAACCGAGCGGGAAATATTGCAAATGCTGGACCATCCTTTCCTCCCGACCTTATATTCTCATTTTACAACAGACAAGTTCTCCTGCTTAGTTATGGAGTTCTGTCCCGGAGGAGATTTGCATGTTCTCCGACAGAAGCAACCAAACAGGTGTTTCTCTGAAGAAGCAGCAAGGTATTAAGCTCGAACCAAATCACTCTGTATTATTGTTCAGTTGACGAAGTATATTTTGTTTTTTCGCTTCATCTCATCGGTGACAGTTACATGTGCCAAGTCGTTTTGAGTGTCAGTTATTCTTCAAATCTCTTAAGCAATATTCCTTAGTTATTTTGGGATTTTTAGGCAATATTATTAATTCTTTTATCCATAATACCGAAGCTAACTTTGGACATTGATTAGGAGAGATTTAAATGATTCGTAATTGAGAAATGCAAGTGTTTAGCTTTCAAAACTCATTTATACTATACATGTTAAGGGCTTTTAAAAGTAGCTTTTTTGCTCCTGTCTGTTGCTTACCATATTTCCTTTACGCGCCTGCTGTTTTGGATAATTCGACTTACTCATAGAAGGTCCCTTTTTTAGCTGATTTCTGGGGAGAAATATTTTACTACTTAGGTAGAACTTGAATCACAGGGCATGGTGCGTGAAGCATGTGATGATGTGTATGCTTGTCTGATCTTGAGTGTTTTATCGCTGCAGGTTTTATGTTGCAGAAGTCCTCCTTGCATTGGAATACCTGCACATGCTCGGCGTAGTATACCGAGACCTCAAACCAGAAAATATTCTGGTTCGAGAAGATGGCCACATTATGCTTTCCGATTTTGACTTGTCACTTAGATGCACTGTTAGTCCGACGCTACTTAAATCATCTTCTTCAATCGTGGAGCCGGCCAAAAAGTTAACAGGTCCCTGTGCCGAATCCAGTTGCATTGATCCCTTCTGCCTGCAACCATCCTGGGCTCAAGCATCATGCTTCTCGCCGAGGCTTGTATCTACACCTGCAAAAGCCCGGAAGCCAAAGCCAAAATCAGAATTGGCAGCGCAAGTCACTCCGCTTCCACAACTTGTCGCTGAGCCAACAAGTGCACGCTCCAATTCCTTCGTCGGCACCCACGAGTATCTAGCCCCGGAGATCATTAAAGGGGATGGTCACGGAAGCGCAGTTGATTGGTGGACGTTCGGCGTCTTTCTATACGAGCTCTTGTATGGGAAAACCCCTTTCAAGGGCTCTGGAAATGAGGAGACATTGGCTAATGTGGTTACACAGTGCTTGAAATTTCCCGATGATCGCATTGTCAGTTTTCAGGCAAGGGACCTGATTAGAGGGCTGTTAGTGAAGGAGCCCGACAACCGAATGGGGTCCGTCCGAGGAGCAGCCGAGATCAAGCAACACCAGTTCTTCGAGGGGCTTAACTGGGCACTCATACGTTGCGCAATTCCACCTGAGCTCCCAAAATCTTTCGAAGCCGCAGTCATTGCCGCCGCCCCTAAGAAGAATACCGCCAAAACCCTGGAATTCAAAGCCAATGGAAAACATGTGGAGTTCGAACTGTTTTAACGAAAGATTTTCAGGGCATTCAATCAAGTTTTTGCCGTTCGGCCTTCGCCATCCCCTCGAAATGTAGTTCACATTGTACATTTAGACTCTAGTTTTAAGGGATAAAATGCGGCGGCGCCCCGTCTTGTGTATGATATATATGGAGCTGCACTTGATGGCAACACAAGGAAAATGAAAAGAAGAAGAAAGAAATAAGGGGTTTTCTCTAATCTCCATGTTTTGATATTGTTCAATGAGGCTTTACATTGCAAAGTTTATAGCTTTTGTTCTCTCTATTTTGGTTGATGAACTGATAAAACAAGTGATCTTCTCATAATGACCAAAACGCCCTCGGTCTTCACCAAAGCCACACGGCTTCAATGCCAATCCACAGATGCTCATTGAACTCCCAGAGACCAAGTCATGAGGGGCGTTTGTGGCAGACCAACAGTATCAACCATCTCTTCATATTTACAACTCTGCCACCCACAACGCTCCCTCTCTGTTCTTCCAAAATCTTCCCTGACCTTCCCCCCCAAATCCCAACACAAACCCTTCAACATCTCCTCCAATTCTGCAAAACCCATATCTTCAATGGCTTCAAACTCCACTCTCCCATCGACAGAGACCAGGCCCTTCTCAGTCCTCTTCGTGTGCCTTGGCAACATCTGCAGAAGCCCAGCAGCTGAGGGAGTGTTCAGGGACATTGTCAATAAGAGGGCCCTTGAATCCCACTTCAACATTGATTCTGCCGGCACTATTGGCTATCATGAGGTGTCATTTCATTTTTTTATCATATTTTGTGATTACCCATTTTGTGTTGGTGGTTGTTGAGGTTTGAATTTGAGTCTTGGGCGTGTGTCTTAAAGGGGAATCCGGCAGACTCGCGAATGCGGGCGGCGGCGAAGCGGCGTGGGATTGAGATTACTTCCATTTCAAGGCCGATTCGGGCATCGGATTTCAGGGATTTTGATCTGATTCTTGCTATGGACAAGCAGAACAGAGGTGTGGTGTGGTGGGGTTGTTGAGATTTGTTTTTGGGTCTCTTTTTTTGGGTGTTTGTGATTATTAGATTAGACCCTTTTTTGTGATCAATTTTGGTAGCATGTTTGGTTGGTGTGTAGAGGATATTTTGGGGGCTTTTGAGAGGTGGAGGTTTAAGGAGGCTCTTCCTGCTGATGCCCATAAAAAGGTTTAAGATTGATGGTGCACTTGGACTAACTTTTGGATTTTTTGTTTTGTATGTTATATATTTTGGTTAATTTTACTGATTCTAGAGTGGTAATTTCAGGTTAAGCTGATGTGCTCGTACTGTAAAAAACATGAGGAGACCGAAGTGCCTGATCCTTACTATGGGGGGCCGCAAGGTTTTGAGAAGGTAAATTGATTGCTTGTTTTCTTGATTTATGATTGTACTTTGCTATGTAAGCTACGTTTATATGGTTTTGACCAGCAGTCCATTCTTGATGATAGAGATGGAAACCCTTTAGCTGTAGGTTAGAACCAAACTAGAAGTAGCATTCTAGGGCATTCGTAGCCATGTGGGGAGGGGACTCAAAAAAAGTCTTCAAAACATAATGCCATCAACAACAACAACAACAACATAGCCTCAGTCCCAAATTAACTGGGGTCGGCTACATGGATCAAACTTTTCCATTGTGCTCGATTAAGTGCAATTGATGGTGAGCTTTTCAAACCATTCAAATCCCTCATAATTAATGCCATCGGAAAAAAAAAAAGAGGAAAGAAAAAAGAAATTATATCGATCATGAATTCGAACTATGGTCAGTCATACAACAGCTGAAGTCTCGAAGATGATTGGTCAAATAAGTTTTTCTTGCTGGAAATAAGTGAAACATTGTATAAGCATCACGTAGCACATATATAATTGGAGTCGCAAATTATTCTTTAGTTGGTCTACTTAGCTATCCAAAATGCCAGTGTTGTTAGTCGTAGTTCTCTTAATTTGCTATTGTTTTATTTTGCCCAAGCATTAAAGCCTGATATGTTTCTTTAACAAAACATTGGAGTTGAATGATTTGTTTTCTGCAATTCTTTTGGCTCTAGAAAATTTAGACTTCAAAATTTATTTTGGCAGGATGTGATCAAAGTATGCTAAAAGGACATGATCCATGGAGGTTTTATCAAATGAATTCACTTAATTTTCTTGTCCATTCAAGTTAGAGAACGCAAGTGTGGCATGCCAAGACTAGATTTTTAAGTTGAGGGTCATTAACTATTAGCATAGCGGATTGATTCGGCCAATAATTTTCTTCCGGTCCCTAATTCACAGCTAACACTGACACAGGGTCAATTGTCAAAACAATCATTTCACTCTTAGAATTATGCAACGAGTGCGATTACGTTACTAAATTATCTGTGCATGACTTCCCTTGAAAACTCATCTCAACATCGTAGAGAGTTGGATACATGAATCCGCAACTTCTACTCTTTGATTGTCCTCATTATTGGTGCTTCCGGTCTCCCCTTTTCAACATTGTCCATCACTTGAATTATTTGAATGACCATGTGACACTATTTCTTCCTCTGTGAATGTGAATTCTTCGTCTACGATTGTGTCTGTTGCCCTTTTCTTGCTAGAGAACGACAATTCAAGAAACCCCTTCCGTGTCTCTTTTCTGCCTACTATCTGCTAGTATAGTTTGTATGTAGTGTACCCACATGATGTAGAGGCAACACCTCTAGTTTCAACGATTTGTAGCTTTCAGTGAGATATTTCTAAGTTCAGTCTCCCCATTCGGTGTCTCCCTTATAGCAGTATTGCAACTTTTGAATCTTTAGATTTCGACAACTTTTGCCCACATTCAAGCTACCATCGTCATGTGAAATTAATATCTCCCTTGTCTTGAGCTGTTTGTCTGTTCTCATTGAAGGCTATGTCTTTTTAATTTTTCAAAAAAAACAAAACCCTGGTCATGCTACTTATCTACTAACAGTCTAATTGATTACTACAGTGTACTGACGCTGAAGGAATAGTTGCATTCCTCAGGAGATTTTCAACTAACTATCCTATTGATTTCTCAATCAGTTTAGCGTTACCTGCATGTTTAAGAACAGTATATTTGGATTTCTCAGAAGCTGAGGTAACAACTAATGGTTAAGGGAGAAGCAATTTCATTAGGCATAAGCTTCAATTGGTTATAAAGACTAATTTGTTGGTACAACTACATGCATCTTACGAAGTGATCATATCTACATTTCACCAACTTCTATCTTATCTTTTTTTCCTAATTTTACTGTTATCATATTGCTATTTGTTTAAGAGAAACTTTAGAACATTCCGAGGAAAGATCCTCCCTAATACTTGTGTAAGATACCTGACATATAATTTACTATGCGATGTTCAAAGCGAATCATCTGTTCAATGAAGTTTATATGTAGAAGGATGATCTCTTCATTCTTTTTAGTGGAAACTGGATGAAAGAAAGTGATTGTTTAACATTCCTTGTGGTGGAGTTAGCAAATGATCTGGTGTGTGCCTTGTGGCAAAGTTGTTCTAGTCCTTCGAATGTAAATTCTGATTTGTGCCTTTTCATCTTTATGCCAATTTAAGGATCCAACAACTTTGTATCAAAGGTACTTATCAAAAGTATGCCACCCGATCTTTTTCCAACAATAAATCTTAGTAATGTCTGAAATTTAACATGTAGTTCTTCATGGCACTGCTGTTTTTACTCTTTTTGTTTACCTGTTAGACTTTCTTTTAACTTTTGCATGACTTTTTTACTAACTCTTTATTTTGATCTAAAGACCCTAGACTGCAATTCTGATGCAGGTTTTGGATTTACTGGAGGATGGCTGCGAGTCACTGCTAGAGTCTATTATCTCTGAGAATAGTCATATCTTCAACTCATAGCTTCTGCAAGTAATTTAGACTCATTGGTGGCATCTATTAAATGATTTGTGATTACAAATACAATATGTGTTGAATTAATAAGGCTCATTTTTCATTATGTTGAAAAGGAAAAACAGTACGCGTCTGAATTGCTGATAAGAATGGTATCCTTTATAGACCCTGATTAAGCTTGCGAACTCATCAGGGAAAATAGAAACTGAAGCATTTCTTGTAATAAATATCTTGAAAACATTTCTTTGTATTGTGGTATATAAAAGGATCTTCTTTTGTCATATATATAAAGGCCGGGGTCTTTAATTTGTTTCTTCGGCCAAATCTTTGATCCAACTTAGCAGTTTTTTCATATCTTTGTATTAGATCTGATTCTAGTCTAAGTTGATTATTAACATTATTATTTCTGCCAATTTGTTACAATTATGAAATCGAAATTTTGGATACCCTAATTAATTGAGTTGGTCCAATTGATGCCACTAACGGTCCCTTTTTGGAGAGGCCTAGGGTGATGACCAGAGAGAGCATGTGAAGCCAGATTTAAAACTTGTGACCCTTCATCTCAATAAGCCAAAACATGGGAACCCCACTCTTCTGTTTAGGACTGTAGTTGGGGCACATACGCTGCACAACATGTCTTTGCTGCAACAGGTACATTTCATTCATTTATTATCAATATCTAATTCATTCAATACAAGCTCTGCCTACTTCATGTACAATCAATTCATTCATTACTGCGTATCTAATTTATTTAGAGCTTGCCCAAGTAGAAGCCATTGTCTCGTTCTCCTCTTTGAATATTGGTTCATGTGATCTATCTTTATTCTTTTGTGGAATGTGTCGATTTGCTGAAAGTCGTAGATTCATCCTTGTAACTCTCTCATGTAGTCTAATCATTTGTTTTGGAAATAAAAGGAAAAGAGAATAAATAATGACCGACAAAGGTTGAGTTGAGTAGTTGAAACTCAATAATGCTCTTTTAAAATTAGAGGACTCATGTTCGAGCTTTGAGTATGGAGAAAATTACGTTAGGAGACCTTGCTCATTTTGAGGTCAGTTCATATTAGTTTAGAGCTGTTGGCCTTAGGCAAGGACCACCCATTAAAATTTGAAAATGAAAAATGGTGAATAGAAAAGAATTATGAACTTGTATTGTTGTATGTCAACTATAGATCTTTAGTTGAAACTTGAAGGTTCCATTGAAACAATTAACAAGGGATTATATTCAAATAGTAAAGTAGATTTAGAATCTCTTCTTTCAAGTGGGGGAGAATCTAGTGATCCAATCTCTATAAACAATAGTTTAGAGATCTGTATGTGTGGATTTAATGTCTCCCTGCCCATTACTGAATTCTCAAAATAAGCACCAAGATAACATAGAAAAACTCACACTTTTTCAAGATGATCTCCCTCAAGCAAACATACGGCCACAAAAACAACAATAAACTTGAGCTAATGTTTATATTTTTATATCTCTAATAATATAATACAAAGATTACAGGACCTGATATTACAATATAATAGAATGTATAAGCTATGTTGCTATCTACAAAAATCACTCTACAAGCCTAAAAAGCAGCAGATTTTCTGTAATGCTGTCAATTTATATTCCCTCTTTTTTCCATTGATTTTATATTTGCCTACTTGTCACCAAACACTAATTAATCAATTGTGAATGGGAGATTTTCTTTTTGCAGTTGAGTAGTCCATCCCTGCAATATCCATTATGTCTTGATACTCCTCTTGCTGTCCTGAATTTTCCAATTTTTCTACAGAAAACTTGTCATTTTTTCCTTCACTTTGTCCTCCATTTGGTTCTGGCTTTCCCCCATTTACAGTGCTCTGTAGATTAAAAATATGGGGTTTTAATTGACCAGTTTGTTAGCTTAAGTATGTTAAATATTTGATTATTCTTGGGGGATCAAACTACCTTTGAAGATGTGATAGTAGCAGTAGTAGTAGTAGCAGTAGCAGTAAAGGTTGCATCTGTCAAAAGTTTCCTAGTACTCCTTCCTGCATCAGTAGATAGAGTAGAACCACATGAGAGGTGGCTTTTTTGAAAGTTAAAGCTAAACGTGTTTTGAATTTAACTTGTTTTCATAGTGTTCAATGACATCCTTTTGTGTACTTTTGTCAAGTTCACATTTGTACATAGGAGTGGAGATGATTGCTATGTAGAAGTAGAATACATCAAATGGGGGTCTCTTTATCTTTTGAACAAAATTTCCAAAATCAGTACTCCTATAACCTAAGCTAGCTAAATAGCCTAAATGTGAGAGAACAAAAAGTTGAGGAAAGAACATTAGGTCTGATCAATGATTCAATGGTGCTTTGGTCTGTGAATTCTAGGGCCATAGTAATCTTCATGAAACTCTGGGAGCCTGTGGTGAGCTCTTTCATGTGTTACTTTAGATAATCTTCTCTGCAAGGTACCTGAACAATGTTCTCCTGTGCATGGAACTACACTTCCTGCGCCGCTACTTTCCGCTTCAATGATCACTTTATTTTGGCTCCCTTCCTGCATTCAATCATCAATATGTTAGTAAACAAAAAAAAAAAAAAAAATTAAGAAAACCCCACGTCGGAAAATCCTAAACAACATTGAAATGTAGAGAATTATATTCAGTACTTACTTCGACATCTCTGTCGTGGTGGTTAATCGGCGTAAAACCTCGCTCTAAGCGAATTCCTTCACAACAAAAGCAAAGTATTAGTTTGGCATGCATGGAGAGAACAAGCAAGAAAGCTAGCTAGTTAGCCGTACCAAATATATATACATACCTTGAGCCTCCACAAGTAGGCAGATCAAAACAAAAGAGACTACTAAAGCTGGTTTCATTTCTTAAAGGTTGTGAAGTGAAGAGAGTGAGATGATTTTGAAGAACTTAGAAATGTTTTCTAGGCATGCAAAGTTACAAGTACTACTGCAGAGTGCATGAGAAGTGATGGGAAGTGCTTCTTTATATATGAATTCCTCCAACGAGGCAATAAATTAATGACTCATACATATCTGGTCCCTTGATAATGGAAAAATGCTTTTGTCTGAAGAGAAGAATAGAAATGGCAGAAGATTAAGGGGGGGAAACAAGTACAAGCACTTTTCAATGTATAAAAATGTCCCACACTTTTAGGGCAGGATGTCACCCCTAAAGGGTTAGTGAATCCCCTATAGTCCACTAATGACAACAACAGCTTCCCTTGAATTCTTGGGCATGCATTAATACATGATCACCAAAGTAATGTGTGTTTTTTGTACTGTTCATGTAATTACTTCTATATGTGTTGTAGTTCACATCGTCTTGTCTGCTTGTCAAAGTTTCTATGGAATAGTCTACGGACTTGGTGGGCCTCAACGAGTTGTGCAATTACATGATTGATCACGACTCAAACATATGTACATGAGTTTGCCGAAGTGGCACCATACAAGTAGTAGTTCATTAGTTTAATATGCGGATACTTTATGCAAGAGGTTGAGAGTTAGAGTTTTCTTGAATCCAAATTTTATGGACAATAATTGATAAGTTAGTTTTCTTTATATAAAAAAAATTACCAAATTAGTAAAGGACTAAGTTTCTCTTAAATAAAGTCTCGATTTTAAATTTCTCAAGTGGAATCGTAAGAGGTTCGACAATTACTTGATCGAGGACTAAATTAGCAATGAAGTGCAAAATACCACATAGGAAAGTTGGAAAAAGAATAATCTAATCATCAGAATTTTTTTTTTGTTATATTATAGTGCTCAAGATTAACTCCACATATGTTGTACACTATGTGCGCTACATAGTCGGTCCCAAGTCCCGATAAAGGAGGAGGACTACGACGCCAATTTTTCATACCGAAAAATAGGTAAGGAGGTCACAAACTCATTTTTCATACCCGAAAAGTGGGGAGGGAGGTCCCAAGGTCATTTTCTATTCTTGGAAAATGGAGGAGGGTTGCGATAAGTTGACAGCCAGTGTAAAACTTTTGTCACTTTTCATGAAATTGATCAAATATATATAAACGTTGGGGCGCTCTCACCTAGCGACGTGCTGCATCGGAGCCCGAGTTTAGTGAGAAATGAGCAAGGGCATGTTAAAATTTGAATGGTTTGGAAAGCTCATCATCAATTGCACTTAATCGAACACAATGAAAAAATTTGATCCACGTAGCCGACTCCAATTAATTTGAGACTGAGGCTATGTTGTTGTTGTTGTTTGTTGTTGTATAGTGCTCAAGATTACAATAGTTAAGTGAAGGTTTAACTATTGGGTCGAGATAATGATTGGTGGTAAGTAATCAACCATTTGCACCACTTGTTTAGTCTGCAATGAAAATTGTTAGTATTTGGTTATCACCTAAACCTGACAATAGTATATGGGATTGAATAAGGAGAGAAGACAATGGTGGAGTTGGGGACTACTTGATCACTCCCATTGTCCCTCAATTGCTAACACAACATTAAATGAAACGTAACGGTAACGGTAACGGAACAGTGCTGTGTAATGGCCGCCTACCGCGGCGGGGGACAACGGCATTTAATTAGGAGGACGACATCGCACGTACGTCCAGGCACCCTTGCCACGTGTCCTCCTCTTGTCCATCATCTCCCATCTTGATTGCTTTCCGTCCACGTGGTATGGCACCACGTGTCCACACGTCCTCAGCCCACTTCACGCGGACTACCCTCGTTTCATTCGGCAATCAAACATCACCACCCTTACGTCTCCTTCACTGCTATGTTTAATTAGCATGCCCTCTAGTACCCGAGTATATACAAATTTTAATGCAAAAAAATATCAGTTGAGAGCCCAATGTAACGTTATTTTGGTATACACCACATCTTTTGGAGACACATCTAATATTGTATAATTGACTAGCTTTCGTATGGTGAATTTGATGAGGAAAAGATATAATTTACTTTTGATAAACTAGTGTACCGAGTAGTTACTTCTAATAAATGATTTACAACCATTGGTATATTTTATTTTTATTTTTATGTTCATGTCTTCAACGTTTATGTTCCTTAAGAAACGAATTCACTTTGACATGACTTTGTTAATTTTGGCACTACTAATTGCATGCACGTCAAATACTGCTCAAACTTGAGTTGTTGACGCAGCTTGTCGTGCATGATTTTTCATGAGATGTGATAAGTGCTGTTATGTTTTTAATTTTTTGTGACCAATAATCACTCATACATATACATCATATATGAGAAACATTAAAATGACAACAAAAACTCACAACAAATTAAATGTTTTAGTAACGACATGCATGTTATGTACCTCGAGATGCATTGGATCTGATCATGGTCCGAGGTAATTAAATTCGACGGTTCCGGCCCGTTGTGAATTTTGTTTAGTGTAGCAGTTGTCCATGCACCATGTAGACCGACCATGCATCATATGTACATGTAGCATTTTAAAATATGATATGGATTCACGTTGTATCCCAACAAACAGACCCTGTTAGGCTCACCCAAATGGGCATTGGCCCCATAGGACCACATATTGGCCATGCTAAAGCCTTTGACAACGCAAAGCGGGCACTGTGAACATATCTCTTAATAGCTACTCTTCTCGGCATTTATGTATAAACCGACAAACAGAAACCACAAACAAGATGCCAAGTTGAACTTGTAACAGTACCCCTAAATGATACGCCAAAACTAAATCTATATATACATATACTTGGCTATATGAAATGAAACATATGTTGTGTTAATTATTAATTCTGCCGACTGTATATGATGTTGAAGAGAGTGAGTTGATTCGTTAATGACTTTGGTCTTGTTTTACGATGTGACCGAACTTATTGTACATGACATAAGTCGTTTTCAAGTAGCAAATTAAAACTAAGGGGATGTTGAAGAGAGTGAGTCGATTCGTGAGGACCCATTTGTGAGTTATTGTGTTGCACATGTAAATTAAAATATATATAATATATTGTTTCGAAAAGGCTAGGGGTGTGGTGTAGTTAATTGTTTCGAAAAGGCTTTGGTACTCTGATTAAAGGTAGAGATGACGGGTCAATTCGCAAAAACTACGTACACTATATTCTCTTTTGATCTCCAAGTTAGTGGTAGGAATGCGCTCTTAACTCCTGTTGGATTAGTTAGGCCTTAATCAAGAGGCCTTGAGTCACGGTAATTAAAAATAAGAAAATAAGAAAATAAGAAAATAATATATTGTAGATGCAATTGGTGAATGTGGTGCTTTCATGCCAAAATTTTGGTCCCTTAGTGTGGTGCACAAGGCCGTTGATTTGGGTCGTCAAGTTCTGGACCCTTTGGCCTCAAGTAGTGACATGATTTTTGGTGGCTATAATTGATTATTAGTTGTGATTTTTTCATTAATAATCCCACTCATTTATATAATTGTCGGTGTTATTGCTTGCAAAGTTTTATGATTGAAAGCATATAATCAATACAAACTTTCTAACTTCATAATAGAAATTGGAAGTCTAAAATATCTCCAACTTCTCTGTACACCAAAATTTTCGCTACTCTGGCTATATTTGTAATTTTGTATAGTCTCGACCAAAAAAATGTGGAAGAAATTTTGTATACAAGGCATCCGGTCCTACTCTCCTAATCTCAAATATGATTGATTTATAGGTCTACTACGGCCAATTACATATGTCCACTAAACATTAACATACTTGAAATTGCTTATTGCTCGTAACTTGTAATTGAGACAAAGCTACCTTTTAATATGGTGGAGGTTGCTATGGTGAGCTTCAACAACAACTAAGAAGACCTAAAAAAAGGATTAAAAAAAAAAAAAAACCCTAAAATAAAGTTAAAATTCTTCAAAAAAAAATATTGAAAGTGTGAGTTGGGCTTATCGGATTATTGGCCTCGGTGAAAATGTTCGGGCGTCGAGGCCCAAAACATTGTTCGGTGTGGTTTGAACTGGGTTTTGCAATTAACACTCGAAAGAAATCATTAATTTATTGGGCCTCCATAAATTTGTTTAATGGGCAACTCAGTTTTTTCTAAAGCCCGTTCAAAAGCAGGCCCATTGAACATGCCTAAAACCAGAGGAACAAGCAGCACACAAAAGAGAAAAATTTGTGAAGAAAAAACATGACTTGGAAACCACAATGCTTACAAAGAGCAACTACAAGCACCATCAATATTGGTCAGCATGGATTAATTATGTCCATTTGATTGATCAACCATCCTGATCATCAACAACCGGGTACGTTTCAATCAGATCAAACATTTCATCTCCTATGCCAAACCCAAGCATCCTAGCCATGTCCATTGTCTTCAATCTTGGCTTTGGAATGTTGTGTCTCTTCAACCATGCATAAACAGTGAACACTTTCCTCACTACAAACAATTCCAAGGCCTCTGGATTGAACACCACTCCCATTCTCATACTCATCTGCCACCACAAATGAAACAAAAAAAAAAAAAAAGTTCAACAGTCTATATATACTCCCCTTTATTAGTTAACTAATTAAGTGTCTGGAGGTCATAGGTTCGACTCCTGTTGAAGTAAAAAAAAAAAAAAAAAAAAAAAAAGGTTAAGTAAGTACCTGGTGAGGAACCAACATGGATGTGTATCGGGCGAGGTCTCCAGCGCGCCAATCCAACGCGACGGGGAGCCATGGATAAGTGGCATCTAGTCTTACAAACCATAGTCTTATATCAGGGAATTCTGATAGCTCTCTCGGATCACTTGGGTCTTCTCTAGTGTAGTTTATTGTGAAACCAATTGTGCGTTGTAAAAGTTCCTTTGCATTAACTAATATAGCAACAACACACATAGTAAGTTCAAAGATTGGTATGTCAATCAGTCCATAATTTGTTTGCAGCTGCTATAAATAATTAACCTTCTGAGACTCTACTAATTCCAGTTTCTGCGCGAAATGGCGATAAGTCCAGATGCCGAATGGAATCGTTATCGATCGTCACCTCGAACCTTCCTTCTGATGGGGGCATTGGTGGATCAACTTGAGATTTCTCTGCCAATCAATCAATGCAGAGAATTCTGATGGGAACCACAATTTTAATCTTGTAACATAAATTATTTACAACTACCAATTAAAGATTCATGGATGCAACATTATTATTATTATTTTATATCCGTGAGTATTATCAGGCGGACCTGACTATTCCCACGAGCCCATGGTGTAATGCAACATTACTTTGAAGGGCATTAAGGAATTGATTACTATTTGGAAAAAATAGTAAATATATATAAGTGCAGAAGTGCAGCTGCTTACCATCTTCTTCATCAAATAAGGAGATGTCGAAGTTTCCGGAGGGGTTGAATGCGACTGAGACTCGAACTTCGTGACGCCGTCGACATGTCTGAGGATTAATAAGAGTAGAATTTGCAATGGGTAGAGATGAAATCAATGGTAGAAACGATGAATTGGGATGTTTAATGTAAGGGGTGATAGGTAAGCATGTGGTGGTAGTGGTAGTGGTGGCCATGATCAGTCATTATATCATCAGTTCTATCTTTCACTATGTATTTAGGATTGAAATGTTTGTCGAGTGAATCTCATCGTCTCTGTTTTCCTCTGTTTTCTGATCTTCTTTCTTTAACTTGTTTATCTTTCAGTTGTTGGTTGTTTTGTGGCCTTGTTTTCAAAACTCTCCCCTGCACTGCTCCTATCCGTTATCCAATGCCCAATTGACTAAACTGCCCTTCACTCCCATCAACACATGCACAAGGGAGTTTTTACGATGTATTTTTGTAATTGTACAAGAAAAATAAACCGACCAGGCATTACTTGTCTAAAGATAAAGTTAAAAGCGGTCTTGGATTCAAATCTTATTGTAGTTAAAAATTTTTGATAAGATGGACGAGTCATCACTTGCTTAAGAGATGACGTTTAAGGAGGTTTTGAATTCGACTCTTATTGTAGTTAATTTTTTTTTAAAAAAAAAAAATAACTTGTGCAAATTAAACCTTAAACTCTAAATACTTTTTCTTCTAAATAATTGTCGGTGTTTAAGTCTTTTTTCGGCCTCTCGCTACATAGAATTTTAGCAAAATAAGAAACTTGCGTCGAATTAGAATTGAATTGAAGTGGAGGCATGTTGGAAATGTGTAGACCGAAAGTTATTCCTGCATCGGATGTATGTGACTCGCGAAATATAAGAGATGTAAAAAAAAAAAAAAAAAAAGAAGTTTTCAAACTCACATTTATCAAAAAATAAAAGGAACAATTGCAAAGCTACTTGCTGGATTAAGCAGCTAGGAAGAGTTTGAAGAAGAATTTGGTATGTGATCAGTCATGACAAAGCATCCGAGGTAGAAGGTTAGAGAGAGGAGCACATGAGCATGTGAGGAGGGTGGAAGGCACGTGCGGGTCGCACGAGGGCTGACCGACTGACTCAGCAGCTCTTTTTAGTGTTTGCGGGGGCTGGGCTTGGCCCCCTCGTGCAGTGAAATGCCTCTTTGACCTTTGACCCTACCCCCACGAACACAATATATTAACAACTTTAATTTTGTTTCTTACAATCCACTAAACTAATCCTTATACAGACTAACAATCTACGTTAATTTAATACAAGAATATTTGGTCCTAATTCAAAAACATTGAACACTCTTCCCACTTACACCCTTTGCACGTGACCCCTCTATTAGAAGCATAGTAGAACTAATTAATCAAAGCTTAAATCGAAAAAGTTGAGGCGGTTATTTAAACACTCGAAATCATAAAAAGAAATCTAAAATCATATGTGAAAATTAAAATTAAGTCACCTATGCTATCAAATTATGTTAGCTATTTATATGTTGATGTCCTTTGAATTCACATCGACATGTAACATTTAACGTATATCGATGCACTTATACATAAATAAACATATGAAGTTTGAAACGCCTATAAATACTCGATTAGCGTGTTTGATTAATGACACATAGCAAAGACGACCAAATAATTAAAAAAACAAGACCACATTATTAAGCACAAATACCAAAGTGGGAGTGGTTGAACTGTTGGGAATGCATGTATATATGGCTAGTTGATGCCCTAACTTCCGGGATTTCTTCCCCTCTCTACATGTTCTCGCTATTGCTTTTCCAGCTATATATGTATCAGCCACCACCACCGATGTTTAATTGGTTTGATGAGCTAGCACAAATGAAGGGGCATATATGCACCCATATTATATGCCATAGATATGTTCTCCCATTGGGATATTCAAGCCCATGATCTCTTGATCATTATCACATCAAATGGCAAGCAATGTGTCCCCACCACCCATGTCCCCCTTCATCACTTAATCTTGTCCTTCAAATCATTGTTTTTTTTCTTAATTTATCTTTTTGAAAATTAGATGTGTCATGATTTTTTCTCGATTTCACTAATCCCATAAAAGTCGATCGAGCCACGCACGGCACCTTATAACATAATGAAAATGAAATATATATTTAAAGTTAAATGACAAAAATTTGAACGTATAATCTATTAGTCAAAGCAAGCGCATCTCAACAAAACATAAAGAACTTGTAATATTTATGATTAATTCTGCCCTACATACAGTCAAAGTCCAAATTTTGGCTTTGCTAACTAGTTCTACAAGCAATCAACTTATATATATATTTATAAGTTGTATTTTTTTTCTTGGGAGGCACCCTCATCAAGTAGCTTTAATTTAGAGTTTAGACCATTCGGGAGCTCTCAAGCCAAGGTAATTAGAGAGATGAATATGTACACTTAACTATATAATACTTACATACAGTATGTACGTGTTTTGTATATATGTACATGTTAGAGTGTAAAAAAAAAATGAGACACACGGGAACAGCGCCCACGTTCTCCTCATATCTTACTCTCGATTCTTTAATGCACTTCCCTCTCAAAATATTATTGTCATATCTTACCAAGAATAAATATATACCCTCACTTCTCTTGTGATCCTCCATAAATTCTCTCCCCCCACCACACACACCCTTCTCCCTCTATTTGCTGCTCTAGCAGTGCTAGTACCTCTGTAATTCCTGATCACAACTGATTTGAAGGGGAGAAGGTCCGAATTTTGCCGTCGTAGCTACTACTAGTCATCGTCGTCGATCAATATGGTTTGTACATACACATATATATATATGCATGTAGTACTAGTCTTTGTATGTTATGTTTCTAATTTTAGTATAATTGTATATGATGATTAATTGTGGTTATGTCAATTGTACATGTGTTTAGGGAATAAGAAGACCTGCATGGCTAGAGGCCCTTTACACTGAGAAGTTCTTCGTGCCATGCTTTACTCATGAAAATGCAAAGAAGAATGAGAAGAACATATGTTGTTTAGATTGTTGCACTAGTATTTGCCCTCACTGCTTGCCCTTGCATCGCTTCCATCGGCTCGTTCAGGTTCGTCGATATGTCTACCACGACGTCGTCAGGCTAGAAGACCTTGAGAAGCTCATAGACTGCTCTAGTGTTCAGGTTAGTTAATTATATATATGGAATCCACAATTGACATTACATATGTCCAATATCTTCTCTTAATAATTCCTAATACTTTAATTGAACATATATATTGCTTCTTCTTTTTTTTTTTGTAGGCCTACACAATTAACAGTGCCAAAGTGATCTTTATTAAGAAGAGGCCTCAAAGTAGGCAGTTTAAAGGCTCTGGCAACTATTGCACTTCTTGTGATAGAAGTCTTCAAGAACCTTACATACATTGCTCTCTAGGTTGCAAGGTAATTTATATACAAGTCTAACATCAAATTTGTTTCAGTTATATACATGCACAATTGTTACTAATTGTGTGAGTTCTTTCATTTGTTTCACACAAGAGCAATGATCAGATTTATATCTATCTTATCTCTTTATGTATCTGACCAAATTTAAGAAAGACTTAAATTGACTAACATTAAATGTACTAGGCCAGCAAATTAGTAGTATATGCAAATTCTACTCTCAATTGTATAAGAACTCAAAGTATACATGAAAGCAGATGATGTTGATGATCATCTAATAATATATGTAGCTTTAATTATATCATAATCTCAACTTATATATTTAGCCAATTTTTTCCTTAATGAACATTAAATTAACTTGGAACTCATGAATTGTTACCATCTATGATTAGGTTGATTTTGTACTGAGGCATGAGAAGGACCTCTCTCCTTACTTAAGGACATGCAAGTCATTGCAACTGAGCCCAGATTTTCTAATCCTCAAGACAATGGAGACGACGTCGAGATGACAAACGAGACACCCCGATCCACCGTCGTGGACTACAACGAGCAGATGATGAGCACATCGTCAGGCTCATCGGGGTCGGATAACATGAGCGTGACATGCACCGAAATGGTCCGAAAGAAGCGAAGCGGACTTTTCGTTTGCGCAAGGTTGGCGAGTAGGGTTTCTAATGAAGACATGGCAACAAGCATGATGAGTAGAAGGAAACGCATTCCTCATAGGTCTCCCCTGTGTTAGGAAATGAACTCTTCATCAACTCTCTATTACTACTTAGTGTTTTTTTTTTTTTTTTTTTTTTTTTTTTTCAAATTTTTATGACTAATTAAATTTTGATGTGATTTAAATTAAATAATTAAGTAATCAGTTGGTCGGAGGTTTTATTTGTGTTAATGGCACCACGTGACACCCAAATTCCAAGTAATGTTCTTGCAGTTTTCGAAGGAGTCATGGAGGTTTAATTAATCAAAGACATGAATCTAAGAGCCTTGTGTTTCAAAAATAATCCATTTTTATTGTGTTGCTTAGTGCGCCAGGAAAAGAGGATTGTCGTTGCTATCACTGCCGCCCATAATACATGTCAGGAGTTAATATAAGTTCCACATGATATCAAACTCTTCTTCTATTGATTAATGTGATATTAGAGATTGATGATCATATTTTTATGTCAATTTGCACTTATTTAGTCTTTGGCAATTATGATTTTTAGTTTGGTTTCAAACATTCTTTCTGCTTCAAAGTGCTTGTATAAGAGGAAAGCCATTAAAAAAAATTTCCGCGTTTCAGGCCTTTGTATGCAACAAAGCCATTAATTCAATCATGTATTAGTTAAGGCCGGCTACATGGATAAAGACTTACGAATAACAAGAAACAAAGATGCACATTGGAGAAAAGAAAACATTGGAAGTGAAGTAGGCCAATACATATAATTAACTTTCATAGTATTATTAAAAGGGGACAAATTGACACAACATTGACACAAGCAGCTTCAACAAAGCACTAGGAAGCAACATATAGAATTCATTCTTAGAAGGAAAACATGAAGGGTTGACAGTGAAGACTAGAGAACAATGATCTTCTTGACACAGACAAGCATAAACGAACTACTTGGAAACAACATTGAAAGTGTAGCTAGTGTTGTTTCTTATTCATAGAGTAGGGGCAAGGACCAAGCTATTATACTGAATATATGCTAAGTTAAGATAGGATACTGAACCCAGCAGGAATGAGATTGATTAGACTTGGAATTCCAGCAACAGTTTTCCCAACAAGCTGCAAGGGTGAAGACAGAATCCCACCGCCAGTCAGCGCAGAGTTGCAGGTAGATAAAGGGGTATTCACCACAAGGTTGCAATTGGAGAGGACAGATGAGAGCAGGAATTGGATTGGATCCAGCAAGATCGAGAACACTCCAGCCGAGTTGGTGGTGGAGCTCGAGACCACATTTCCGGCTCCACATTGCAATTGAACCAAAGCATCTGAAAACAGCAGTAAATAATAAATAAATGAACACGTAACAAAGTAATGCATGTCGCAGAGATTCGCAAAAGTCACAAAGCATATGAATAACTAATGTGAAACAGAAAGTAAACCTACAGATTCTTATGAGCCAAAAAGCCAGAGTGTTCAGGCTATTTAATAATTGTAAAACTTCAAATGGTAGAGCTTAATTGACTGCTACTTACTTGGGAAAACAGGAGTTGCTGCTCCATTGATGCCCGCATTGCCGTTGGCAGTGCAAAATAAAGTCCCTTGGATACGGATCAAACCAAGGAGGTTACCAAGGCCTCCTAATTGCGCTCCTGCCAGTGGCGCTGCCACCCAAGCAACCAACAGGGAAGCAAAGAGGAGAGATTTCAAAGCCATTGTATTTGATGACAGTTAATAGTTAAAAATAGAAGGAAGCTCAATATTCAGTTTCAAACACACTTGATAGAATGTTGAACAAACATTAAATTTATAAGCAAGGATATGTCAAGTTGATGCAGTTCTTTTTGACTTCCTGCACATCGGTAAGACAATCAGTGAACTAAACCTCCCAGAGTGACCACCTAGCAAGATTCCCTACTTCTAGCTTCTGCAAAAGAGGTGGCCAAATGAGTTAAGAAATATCTGCACATTCAGTTAAAATGGGAGGAAAAATACCTTTACAACTTCTGTTACTTCTCCATCAAATCCAACTTGTAACAGCAGTTCATCTGCATGCACTCCAGTGATGTGGGGCTTCACCCTACAAATAGAACTCTCCAAAAAAACCCATCGAGGCATGCTTTTGAAAGTTAAATTGGCTGGCAATGGCATAGCCAATTGTGGCCAAACGCTGCAAACCTTAGCCTTTCCATTTCATACAATTGCCATTAATTCAAGGCAATGTCAAAAGGCTATTTTAGCCGTGGGCATGCTACTTTAGATCCTTTAAAATTTTAAATACAAGACGTCAGAGTTGCATGTTCCTTCCATGCACCCTCTGCATCATTCAACCAATCATATTTGCTTATACAACATGATCAATTGCAAGACAGAAAAATAAAAAATGGAAGGATTGAGCAAAATACAAATATAAGCAAAGAGAACATGAAACCTCTAGCCAAACCATCAAAATGAGTTGCCTCCACATAAATTTAGATAAACATGAAAGTCGAACAGCATGGAATATGCAAAAGTTAATTTGAAAACAAGGGCTTCACAATATATGATACCAATGTTTTTTTAACTAATATTATTAAAGTAGAATCATTGACTGAACATTATAGGTACTTTTTTTTTTATGAAGAACATTGTAGGTACTTTTTCCCCAGTTTACGAAAATATTTATCCTTTCGGCATACACCCACCTTCATAGAAAACGGATCTCTTTTTATGAGAACATAAACCACGGGACACATTAGTTTGAGCCACAGGTTGGTTTTGTATCCTTATCTTCTTGACCTTCTTATATAAGCAATATTCTCTTGACAACTTTCAAATTATAATTTACATCATCAGAAAGAACTTTTAGATTTTAAGGCATATCAGCCAAGACTCTGAAATTTTTTAAATTACAAAAAGTGGATCTCATTGCTTTTGTCTTTGATGGAATGTAATCGTTGATGGTCACATAATCACGTTTGAAGCTTAAATTAACAACAGCAGGTTCATCAAATCTCATAAAAATAAATTTTGTAGACCATACCAAAAGCCATATCTACAATAATCTAACTTTATCCAAGAAAAAGTATAAACATACAAGGAGGCGTTCATCTCCCAACTAGCTTCCTATTTCTTTCACTGGCTGAAGGCTGCTGGTACATCTTCGCTTCCATTTTCCTTGCCGTTCGTAGAATGGCTGCATGCTTTTGGCGCTGTTTGTGACCCCTCCTTTTGCTGCAGAGAACGGCAATGACGCATTTAGATAAATGACTTTGATGTACTATTGCATCCAATGAGATAGTAAGAATTGCTAATCTAATCAAAACACGCGAGTACCTATTTAAAATAAACTAGCAAGTCAATGTGTGCATAAAAATAGCATAGCCGTTTTCAATTGAATATATGAAATTGAGCTAAATTAGAGTAGATAATGATGTGATAGTAAAACATAAAGGAAAACATCCCTTCATTCATATATCATAACTAAATATCACAAAAGACAAGAATTCCCCAGAAAATTCACAAGGACAAGGGAACGGCATGCTAAAAAATAATGTCAATTGAGGTATTCACCTGATAAACAGCAGTCCAGCTGTGAGCACCATCCCTCCAATGGCCCATGAAACTCTTTCACTAAAAGGCATCTCTTTCGCCCATCGGTTAAAATCTTCGAACATCCCCAAGTTTTCGGCTTCAGAGGCATATTTAGAATCCCTCCATGAAGCGGCAATCAAATCCAGACTGGCTGCACCGCCATAGCAAGATGGTTCTTGACCACTTTTGTCATAATGCTCAACAGCAAAACCGGCCAGTTGGCAGAGCTCTGTGCCATTCGAGACCCATTCAGAAACTCTGCCACAAAGAGCCTCACTTAATCCACATGGTGATAGTACCTACAAATCAAAAGGGCAACATCGAATCAGAAGATAGAACATTTGCAGCCTCAAGAGATGAAATAATTTTTTAAACCATGTGAAGATCTCAGCTAGTTTTTTATCAGTTTCAAAAGTATCTTCAAACTAAGTTCCCATGATGGTTCACATACTATTCCATTCAACAAAGGCAATAAAGGGATGGTAAAATAAATTCATGACATCAACTTAAGGAATATTTAACCTATTAGGTAAAATCAATGGAGCGGCATCTACAAGAATTCTAAATGCATATCCATTAAGATAATTCACTCACCTGGCTCCTTGCATCCATTGAAAAGAATGCATTAGAACAAGCATTAAAGACTTTGTCACAGAACGAGGCACATATACGTGGAAGTCCCGGCTGAACACCAACATGCGGATCACATATGGAGCATTCCAGAAGTTCCCATAAATCCAAGCATTCTTGGTTGGCTTCCCCAACTGAACCCAATCTTCTAACGGACAGTAATGCCTGATGCGTATGCACTACATCGCAACAAGTGCTTTTACGAAACACCCTACAAAGAGTCAAGTCTCTCGGCCCCTTAGTTACTTTTCTCGGAGGTTTCCCTTCAGAAGAGAATTTTGGAAACCGACCACCAGGGGAAACACACACCCCATTACTCTTACCTGCTTGCAATAGATAGATTCAAAGAAAATTTATACACGTTTTTCCTGGCAATAGATTCCATAAAGCTCAAAATCGTAAAGAAAAATCATCATAGCGAACATAAAGCGAAATGCTCTAAAGAAGACTGATCAGTACAAACCAAAATTGATGTAATTACTTGTTGATAACAGCAGATACCAGTGCGTTTCACAAAAGTTCAACATAGAACTATTTATATGATACGGCGCACAAAAAATCGCAAATTTAACGTACTGAACAAATATAAAACACTCTAACAAGCCAACTACATCAACTCAACAACAAAGATCTCATCTTCCCATTCAACTCTCCTAAGATTTGCCTCCAATTTCAATCCGACCCGGCAGCATTCATGAGTCGCTCGTTCAATTGTATATTTACTGCCACGAGCCCACGACAAACTTAAACCCTAATTTCAAAAACCCTAACAAGGGAATTGCATTCAAGCTCACAAAAACCAAACAAACAGTTCAAAACTTTTCACCATCACATCCCCACTCATTCAACAGATCAACAAAAATCGATCTTTTAAGTCTTTTTTGCCCTAAAACCATCAAAAGCAGTTCCAATCATACAATTCAATCAAATTCCTCACTAATCCCAAACAACCCTAATAAACCCTCTAAACCAACAAATTTTTAGGGTTTTGAACAAATCAAAGCGAGAGATTGGTTGAAATGCTTACCAGTAGAAGATGTGATCAACAGATTGAACAGAAGAAGTAGCAATTGAGCCACAGCACTCCTCATCGTCGCATCATCACTTCGCATTCAAATTTTACTAGGGTTCCTGTCTCCTATGCTAGCCCAATGTGGTTCGTATGTTAAGGCCCTGTTTGGCTCTTCGGTTGTAACAGTATAGTAACGAGAGAACACGTGCATTTTTATTTTTTTTATTATTTTTTGGGTCTAGCCACACGTGATCCGATGACCAATGGTTTTCGCCTAACCTAGACCACTAGGTAGCGATGAAGCTCTCATTCTTAGGGCTCGAACTCCATGCTACTAGTTAAGGCTAGCGCAACTCAATCATCACTCCAAAACTCTTTAGATTTCTTCATAGTAGTTTTACTTTAAAGTGAGTTAGACATAAACAAAGGGCCTTAATAGTATTTAGAAATTGAAAAAATAAAATAAAATGTACAACGAACAAATAGAAACAATTTTATTAAGAGTGTGGCTATATGCACCCCTTGTTGCTTATTAGGGCACCCCGGTTGTTTCTCAAATTGCCCATTGGTTCAAAAACGAGCACCTCGCTTTGATCGGGCACCTCGGTTGTTTCTCGAGGCACCTCGATTGTCTCGATCACATAAGTTCGAGAAACAACATGCGCCTCGGTTGCACATGTCTGAGACCATTCTTCAAGTCTCGATACCTAATGATCGTGACTAGTACTACACAGTACATACATATAGTTTCGATTGCTTTAGTTCGAGACTTGTGCAAGAGTGTCGGCTAGATACAACTAAGACCCTATGTAGTGTCTCGATCCTGTGTGGCCGATCACTTCGCATCTCCTGTATAGTTTGAAAAATGAAAAAAATACATAAAAATCAAGAAAACAAACTTTATTTTGTTCTACGTTCGCCTCACTCCTTTTTTCACTCATTATACATTAACAGTGATGCAAACATACTAGAATCTAACAAATTTTACAATACAAATCGACATTATTGTCTCCTCCAAAATCGATCAACTGAGTTCATTCAACTTCGTGTATGTGCACGGCTATGGATCGATTACACTTGTGAAAAAATTGGATGATTGAAGGTGGGGTGCACGGGAATGGAGAGTTTTGGGTGCGTAAGTGAATCGGTTGGGTTGGGAGAGCAGTTACCCCAATTTTTACAACATTTTTGGTTGGGTGTCTGATCATTGTGCAGAGTGCACATAGCCGCATGATAGCAAGAAAATTCTTAGAAAACCTAAAAAAAAACGAACCGTCTTTTTAAAATTTATTTAAATATACACATTATTTAGCATAATAATTTAAAGAAATGAGAAATGAACGTGCTAAAGTATGCTTTAGATGTGAGCACGATTCGCATCTCGAAGTGTATCGTTCTGTTCCCACCCAATCAGTGCACCTAATTCAGTGCCGGATGCGTATCAACGTAGCAACTTCCTTTTAATTTTTGTCAAGGCCCTTCGAAAAGTATAAAGCCAACCTTGGGTCTCCCGTGTGTGTTTCACTTTTTTTTTTGAACTTGAAAGATATAGAAGGGCAGTGCCAACGCACGTGAATTTATGTATACCCAAACATCAAACATCGATGTACAAAATCAAGTGACGCCTGCCAATGAGTGAGTGCCCATTTTGGATGGACCAAAACGGCTAATCCAATCATGAAAAAAGTGAATGATAATCGGTCGTGGGTACTAGAGCGCATCTGCAATGAGACTTTGGATTGAAGCGAAAATTGAATCACTTAAGATACAATCCACATCAATCCACATTCAACCCAAAAAATGTTTTTCAATGAGACTATGGATTGATAATGTCCATCATATGCGATATATAATCAAATCTAGACATTGTGGTAGACATTCACTTCAGAATTATTAATTATTTTTTAATATTTTTTATTTTTTTCATACATTTATTAATACGATAAAAAATTTAAATAAAAAGTGTCAACTCATCGATTCATGTCTAAATTCATTATCCATAAGAGACCATTTTAAGAGATAAATGTTTATCTAGTGCCACAAGATAGACACACTCTCTACATTCATGATGCGATATTAATTCATCGTCTAAATTACATTACCATTGGAGATGCTCATTACCATTGGAGATGCTCTTACTATCCATTTTGCGTTGACTTGATGATAAGACGTAAACGGGAAGCATAAAAAAGACGTTGGGCCTGAAATGTTGGACCTAAGTCCTTGGGCCTTTTTGGGCGGGCCCTTTTTTGGGCCACATTGCGCTTCGTGATTGCTTTTGATTATAGTTCGATGAATTCATCTCTATGTGCGAATTCCTCTCGAAACAGAGGAAGTAGCAGAGAAAGAGGAATTCGCTTGGAGTTGCGAAATCAACATTTCAAGCTCTATTATGCTAGACCAACAGTTATATAATACGCTATTAAAACTTATTAAATTTAAAATTAACATATAGTTTAATATTGTTAATGAAAAAAATAGTGATTAATAATTAACTAAATATTATAAAACAAAGAATTTCACTAAAATTATATATCATTACACATTAATTTTTTAATTATAAATAATCTTGTTGGATATTTATTACATATTAAATAAGTTTTAACAACGTAAAGTATAAAAATATTTTTAAATGTTATAAAAATATTTTTTTAATGTAATATTTGAGTGGAGGGATATTCTACATCTTTTTAATTTTTTTAGTAATCTATTATATAAGAGTTACATATCTAAGTCCCTATATAAATAGTATTTATACGTGTCTCCGCCCGTTGCTTGGAGATACACATCTAAGTGGCGAGAGTCATGGGAATTCAAATTGAAGATCCAACTTTCTTGCGATTTGGGTACTTCCAACAACGACTTTCTCCAGAACTTATTACTTTTATTGCTTGATTCTCTCTTTGTGTTTGGGCGGGCGCCGGCGCAATGGATGCTTGCGCCTCAACATTCAATGCTACTCACATCGCCAGCGCCGCCCACCACTTTCACTCTGTTCGAGCTACTAATAATGGAGGAGGAGGAGGAGGAGGACTACTGCGTAATGGGTTTTGGGGAGAGAGGGTCAAGGCCGGTTCTGAGTTGGGGAAGAAGAGTTTGAGAGCTCAAAGGCTGAGCCAGAGCAAGAGCAAGAGCAAGAGCAGAGGAGTTGGTGTTGCCGTTTCTCTTCTCATCTCAGACGTCCACGAAAACTCCACCTTTGTGAGTTTTATATATCTGGGTTTTGTTTGTTCAATCTTAAAAGGAACTTCTTTGATCAATGCAATGCTTTCTTTCCTGTTTTTTTGGATTTTGTATGTTTAATCTCAATAGGGGTTTTGCTGATTCTCTGATTAAGTATTGGTGGTGATTTGTGTGGACAATGTACTTGCTTTGAGTGTGTGATCATAGAGTTTTTGATTAGCAGATCCATCAAGATATGCCTGTGTTTCCGCGGGAAAAGGCCAACCCGAAGAAGGTGGCGGCGATCATATTAGGCGGCGGCGCGGGGACTCGCCTCTTCCCACTCACTAGCAGAAGAGCCAAGCCTGCTGTAATTGAAATCAAAGTCCAACTCTTTCCAATTTTTTTGTTATTTAGAAGTATTGCTAATTGAAGCGTTTATTTGGTTGGTTCATGTATAGGTTCCTATTGGAGGATGTTATAGGCTTATCGATGTCCCGATGAGCAACTGCATCAACAGTGGCATAAACAAGATATTCGTCTTGACCCAGTTCAATTCCGCTTCGCTTAACCGCCACATTGCTCGCGCGTATAATTTCGGAAATGGAGTAAATTTTGGTGATGGATTCGTTGAGGTATCATAATCAGTGATTTCTCTTTTTGAATATGAATGACCGATGCCTTTCAAAACCTTACACTGGAATGTGTTTGTAGGGAGAAATCAAGTCCGGTTTTTACCATTTGTTTTTTGTATTATGAGCAGGTTTTAGCTGCCACACAGACTCCAGGGGAAGCAGGAATGAATTGGTTTCAAGGAACCGCGGATGCTGTTAGACAGTTTTCTTGGGTTTTTGAGGTTTGTAGATTCAACTCCCGTTGATATTCGATAATGACTACGACAATTTGTTGGATTTGAGGAAAAAAATGGAAAAGAAAACGAATGTGAAAGAGAAGCAATTTTTATTAATCACGGTGCGCTCCATTTATAAAGCTAAAACTAACAAACTATTTGAAATCTGAACTATGAAAACTCAAAGCTGTCCTAAATATTTAAATAAAACTCAAAACTACTACTTATATATATTCCTATAAAATCTAGAAAAGATCAAAGACATTTTCAACAAATTTAGATTTGAGATTTTCTTCTTGCGGCCCTCTTTTAGCTTGTTTTCTTTATTAAAGGAGTAACGTTATAGTTTATACTCTTTGTAGGACGCCAAGAATAAGAATGTGGAGCATATAGTGATCTTGTCCGGTGACCATCTTTATCGAATGGACTACATGGACTTTGTGCAGGTACCTTAGAGTCTCCTTTGTTGTTAAACATGTTATCTCAGACATTCCAAAATAGCAAATTGTTTACTCATGCAAAATGTGTTTACAGAAGCACATGGATACAAATGCTGATATTACAGTGTCATGCATACCCATGGATGACAGGTTTGCTTAAACACGAGTTTTATCTTCCTTATTCACTCGTATACCATTAAATATGCATTCTATTTCGCAATTTTCCATTGGTTACCCTAGTTCGCGATGTTCCAATTGTTTAAGAACTGGTGGATAGGTCTAGATTTTGTTTATGCATAAATGTAAGATGTATACTCATACAATGTCCTCTAGAGTTTGTCTCAAACTTGTTTTATGTTTGGCAGTCGTGCTTCAGATTATGGTTTGATGAAGATTGACCGTTCTGGCCAAATCATCCAATTCGCTGAAAAACCAAAGGGTGTTAATTTGAGATCTATGGTATGCTGTTTTATGCTTCTTTATATGTTTTTTTCGACCATTTAGTACATTTCAACATGTTGATGAAGTCTTCGTTTAGGCAATGGTCTTGTATCTCAGATGTTCCAGTCCTGCCACAGCTCGAGGAAGCATTCTTTGATTTCTTTACATGTATGCGTGACAAATCGCCAACCCAAGATTAACCAACATTTAGTTATATCATTATTCGTCTTCTTAGTTGTCACATTGATCAATTGTGAAGAAGCCTTATTAAACTTCTTCCAATCTTTATGTCAACTGATGACAAAAAGCAAAGCGTTGACCCTTTGATCAGTGCTCGAAATCAAGTTCATGTCCTAGATCATAGTTACACATAAAATGCTGGTGTTTTTAACTTATGCTTCACAGTATTATCCAATCTCTAGAGAGTCTCATTCATCATGCTTATGCCTAATGTTGTCCACTGCAGCAAGTAGATACCACTGTTCTAGGCTTGTCTCCAATGGAGGCCGAGAGATTTCCGTACATTGCATCTATGGGAGTTTATGTATTCAGAACCGATGTCTTAGTGAAACTTCTCAAGTGGAGATATCCTACATCTAATGACTTTGGTTCGGAAATAATTCCTGCGGCTGTGATGGATCATAATGTCCAAGTAAGGAAAATCTCCTTGTACATCATACATCTTATGATTACTGATGCTTTATTTGCGCGAACGCATAGAGTATATACATATGCTGAATTCCGAATATTAATTGGCAGGCCTATTTGTTCAATGACTACTGGGAGGATATTGGAACAATCAAGTCATTTTTTGATGCTAACTTGGCCCTAACAGAACAGGTTAGTTTCCTGGATGTGGACAGTAGGCTTATTACTGCGAGAGTATTGTATGCTTGCGAAGCTCACCACGAGGAATGCATTTGACTATTTGTAACAATCCTGTTGTTTGTTAAACATTTTAGATTCGTGTTAGGAAGTTTTCCATTGGTACCTAAGTGTTCTCTCGTTTCTCTTGCAGCCGCCAAAGTTTCAATTTTATGATCCAAGAACTCCTTTCTTTACATCTCCTCGATTCTTGCCACCAACCAAAGTTGAAAAATGCCGGGTAAGCTTTCTGAAAAATCATGCATCAGGGATATCATTTCTAAGGATCAAGGATCAGTCATGCCATTTCATAGTCTCATGCTAACTTCTCAATCTGTTGAAGCAGATCGTGAATGCTATAATTTCACATGGATGCTTCTTGCGAGAATGCAATGTTGAGCACTCGATAGTAGGTGTTCGCTCGCGTTTGGAATATGGAGTTGATCTAAAGGTAAATTATACTAGTCTCTTGTCAAAGGGCAACAAAAACTCCTAACGACGATCTCTACTAAATCAGGATTTGTTTCATAAAATGAAAAACAATTAAGGGAAAAGCACTGGAGCCTATCTGGAGACTTATCAGTCTTATTGGCTTAGGAAGACTTTATTTTACAAAAACAATCTTGTGTTTCAGGACACTATGATGATGGGTGCAGACTATTACCAAACTGAATCCGAAATTGCATCTCTACTTGCTGAGGGGAAAGTACCAATGGGTGTAGGACCGAATACCATATTAAGGTGAGATCAAAGTTTTCATACATGTTCGCGTATTGACTACAGCCTTCAAGAATCAGTTTTGGTGAATTCAATCTAGATTTTTAGTCGATTCTCAATTATTTAGTTGGCGCAAATAGGGGATCCATCTGCATAATTAATGATCTGATGGGATTCATATCATACCAAAGTTCATGGTTATTGATGGTCCTATATATGTTTGGCACGCATCATTTCATGCTAGAACCACTGACATATACTTGTATCAACGCGTTCATTTATGTCGTATACGCATGCATGATATTGGACATTTTCTCATCTTTGGTCGATTTTGTTCTAGGAACTGCATCATTGACAAGAATGCAAAGATAGGGAAAGATGTCTCGATCACAAATAAAGATGTAAGTACCGCTACTCGATTTTGCAGCTCTGTTTCAAGACCATGAGAGACCATTACTCAGTTGATTCGTGTGTATTCAGGGCGTTCAAGAAGCAGACAGATCAAAGGAAGGATTCTACATTAGAACTGGCATCACTGTTATCCTGAAGAATGCAACAATTCCAAATGGAACTGTCATATAAACTAATCAGTAATTCCGCGCATTTCTCGGGAGACATACAGGCTGAACTAAATATATTGTGTGGATGCGCATGGGAGACTAGAGAAGCTCGAAGAATGGCGGTTTGCGCCGCAGCTTGTTCGCAGTACTACTAGCCCTATAGCAACTATCTTACATGAACTAGAAAGAACCTACTAATGAGGATAAAAATATAGAAGAGTTGTGTTTCCATATATTCCATTCCTGTCTTTATAATAATAAGATTGAAATAATAACCATATTCCAAACACATGTAGTGGAAATGCTACAAAAGCTACTGCATGAAGTCAAGTTTAAGATGCAAATTATCTATACCAACAGAAATGTTAGGAACATGTTTTGCTAGCCAAGTATATATAACAGGCTCAACAAACATCTCGTACATACTAACAAATAGGAAAATACTAGAATGACATAACACAAGATACATTGGCTTACAAGAGCTTTTCGTGTGATCTTGACCCACGTGTTATGCATCGGGATTTGTATATGTTTGTTCACATCTCAATGCGTACATGAATGACTTTTATGAAATCAATGTGTCTTTGCATACAAGCTCAATAAAAAGAATGACATCGAACCGGCATTTGGGTCTTCTTAATAGATTAATGGATCAAACTTGAAAGATATAGAAGGATGGTGCCAATGCATATGTCAATTTCTATACGCATAAACATCGGACAATCAATGTACAAATTAAGGAACGCAAATAAGTGGGTGTCTATTTCGGATGGACCAAAGCTGGTCACCCCAACCACGGAAAAATGAACAATAACCAGTGTCAAATAGCGCAACGTATCGTTTTGTGTTGACTTGTAAGAAGTCAACGGGAGAAGAAGAATAGAAAGGACGTTGGGCCTAAAAAGTTGGACCTTGTAGAAGTTCTTGGGCCTTTTTGGGCGGGCCTATTTGGGCCGCATTGCACTTCAACATTGCTTTTATTTTTGGTGGGGAACTATTTGTTCGATAAGTTCGCATATCAAAAAAAAAAAAAAAAAAAAAAAAAAACGAGCTGCCGAAGTAGAGCGCGCTAAACATAAACTTCAGTTTTGCTAATGTCGTCATGATGACCTCTTACAAATATGCCAAGATTAATATAAAAAATTGGCAATGAGAAGATTTTAGCTATCAAAAGTAAGAAAATGTCAATTTCTTGCAAAATTTATTATTTTTTTTAAAACATTTTCTTTTTCGGTTCAATCAAACTAAGCTTAATAGTAAAAGTATAATATAACTTAAGAGTTCGTGTATATGTACAAAACTTTGATTAAGTACTCACTTTTGACATCATCAAATAGACACTAACTACCCTGCACATGAGACATATCTCGAGATCGATGTGTGTACTCACTGCATCGAACCGCGTGGAACCGATTGGTATTCATTTGGTGGCATTAAAAGCGGGTTAAAAAATCAATTAACGTTGTTATTTGTTGCTACTAAGAGATGCTTGTAGACATCGCATGTTCTCTTCTTGGAACCTTATTGCATGTCATTTCAAGGTTGGCTTTATTCTCGCATCTAATAATTTAACTACTACCCAGTCGCCAATCAAAATGCTTCAATGTGATTGCAACCTATCTATGACATGTTTCAAAATCGCATTTCTAATAAGGAGGAAAGTTAGGAGCACAAAAAATAAAGCTTCAAAAAGTTTAATCATATATAAACCCTAATTAAACCATTAAGTACTAAGTCCAATTTAAAATGAGACAACTAGAAACAGGAGTTCACACTTTCAATGTGCTGCGCGCACAGTGGCGTAGGGAACCACAATTGAGCATTCTGCCACCATTGCATTTGTTGTTGACACGTACCTAACCTTCACAAGTATTGAACTACTCAACGAACTTTTATACCAAAGAAAAATGGAATTGGTACCAATTCGATTTGATTTACATATGAATCTGTATATATGATCTTGTTGGGGGATCAATTTTTTGTCCGGCTTGAAAAAAAGGCTTTAAATGATAATTTTTTAAATTGAAATGAAATCCGAGTAAAGTTTTGATGTTCAAATTAAAATTCGTAGCCGAGTCAAGACTCTCCAAGCTCTGATCTTTACCCGAATTTCAAAAAATGACTATTTTATTTAATTTAAAAATATATTTCCATGCAATGTATAATTCACAAAAACAATAATAGAAATAAAGAAAACTACATAGCTTGTATAGGTATGTACTATTTTAGTTTCGAGATTGAGCTAAATTGCTTGAGATAGCATTACGTGTTTTGTCTTTTAACAAAAAATATTATAGTGTCTTTTAATTTAAAATAATAAATATAACTTGAACATTACTTTATAAAATTAGGTTAGAGAAGATTATATTACGAAAAATTTACAATATAAAATAATTTTTAAAAAAGCTCGACAAATTTAGACATTTGGACAACCCGGCAAGACATATTTGTCTAAATTCACAATCGAATCGGATCTGAACAATACAAATACTCATTTATATCAAGGTGGGCGGGGACTAAAAAATTGACATCCCTATATGTCTGTGCACTCGTGCATATAGTTACACTCCTATCCTGTGTGGTCTATGCCTGCCTAAAACACACGCAAGACTGTGCATTTAATTTGTCCGTCTTATCATGTATACACATACAAAACTTTAGACTTTTTTTAATGAAATTTAGGCTTATTTTTGTGTAGTAACTCTACTTAAAAATTATCGAAGTCCAAAATCTTATTTTGTTTTTCAATTAATTTATTTGGACTCATGAATCCGGACTATATGAGTGTTTTTAAAATCTTAACAAATATTTAAGGGGTATCAAAGAAATTTTACAAGTGATTGTGTTTGCTTCATTAATTACTTGATGATGACTTTGAAATTAAAAAACTTTTGAGTCTAGACTTACGGTCCAAATATCACTACCCATCTTGAGGTCTCAGGTGTCTCAAATTTGCCCCGCTAATCATAAGCTCATGGATTCCATCAACACGTCCACCGTGAGAAGGCAACCTTTGTTCAAGAGTCTTAAAGTTGTTTCCTTTATAATCTTCATGTTCAAAACCTTTAGTTAATTAAATGAGGGGTCTTACTATATCCACCACGATCCTCTTAGTTAAAAATATTTACTTCTTTAAATGAGTTTTAAACCATTTAAACCAAACCTATATAGCTAGGGCCACCGATATTGTTTTATTCTTCATTGTTGATATTAATTATTACTATTTCATATACATTGATTATTTTTTTATTTTTGATAACCATATGTGTTTTTCAGTTTTTTTTTTTTTAGTTCTATTAATCCCATAACAGTAAGTTGCTTAATCCGCATTATGAATCCACATTTATTCAATGATGCTGGAAAGTGAAAAGGTGGAAGAAATTTTGTTGAGATAACAACTGAACACCAAATATGCCATCTTTTATCAGCGTAATCACTAATCTCCAAAAAAATTCGAACGGATAAAAGGGTGTCGACCACTCACCCACATAGTGGGCCCAAAAGCTTTATCTTGAAAAGTTTAGTCCCTCAAATATCTATCATTTGATTTGATTTATCTTCTGCCACGTGGCTCATGACCAACGCTATTTCAATTTCAAAAAGATTACGCACTAGAGTGTAGCCCGAGTGGGCCCACGACAGCTCATCAAACGCGACATCAACGCATCTCAAGCCCAAGAAAAATAACTTGATCAAAAAGCTAATCATCATTAACGTCCCTAATTGACTCCCAAATAATATACTTATTAGTCCAATTCTATAATGGTGGACTAACTATAGTTACTTACCAAATCACAGGTCATAGATACATCTGTACAGGTATTCCAATTTTATAATGGTGGAATTTGATATATAATTATTTAACTTAAAGACCAAGTTTTTTTTTTTTTTTTTTTATGAAACTTTAAGACCAAGTCATATGTAAGCAAATCGACAATTATTGACTAAAATATAGTAGTAGCCAGTACACGATATCTTACTAAACTCGCTTAGTTGTTACTTGTACAAGTCTTTAATGTGGGATTAAGGTTTGTATTGTGTATTTGGTGTGTACTATACCTGACGTGTAGAGGAGTTATTATAAGTAGTGTGTTGAGTTACATACAATATGTGGGGAGTCGGAACGGAGGCTTCGCGACAATCCAGCGAACGACACGCGGCGCTTCGTGCGAAAAAGAGAGTGACCAGGCCTACAATAAATTTGACAAAAGTGACAAGTGTCAGTAGAGTATGCCCACGCACGAAGCGCGGCAGTTTCAAAAGGGAACCAATTTTTTAGGTCCAGAGTCCGGTTCAAGTTTTTTACTAATAAGTGATAAGTGTGAAAAGTCCAAACCGACCTTATCTAGATATTTGTTTTCTTGATATATAGTACTTATCTTATCTTATTGTTTAGCTTTTTAAGCTTTATATTTCGATGGGTTTTGTTGCTTTTCTTTATTTCTTTGCTATGAGAGAGCAAAATTTTACGATCTAGTTTTTTTTTTTTTTGAAGTTTATGCTTTAAGTTCTTAGTACAGTATATTATTGATGATAAAAATTTCTCACCCTTATAATTGATGGCGACTAATGTGATTTTCATGTATTAGGAAAGTCTAGCAACTTCATGAAATAAGATTTTCATTTAGCTTTTTAAGCTTTATATTTCGATGGGTTTTGTTGCTTTTCTTTATTTCTTTGTTCTGAGAGAGTAAAATTTTACGATCTAGTTTTTTTTTTTTTTTGAAGTTTATGCTTTAAGTTCTTAGTACAGTATATTATTGATGATAAAAATTTCTCACCCTTATAATTGATGGCGACTAATGTGATTTTCATGTATTAGGAAAGTCTAGCAACTTCATGAAATAAGATTTTCATTTAGCTTTTTAAGCTTTATATTTCGATGGGTTTTGTTGCTTTTCTTTATTTCTTTGTTATGAGAGAGCAAGATATTACGATCTAGTTTTTTTTTTTTTTTTTTTTTTTGAAGTTTATGCTTTAAGTTCTTAGTACAGTATGTTATTGATGATAAAAATTTCTCACCCTTATAATTGATGGCGACTAATGTGATTTTCATGTATTAGGAAAGTCTAGCAACTTCATGAAATAAGATTTTCATCAATCCGTTTCCTTTGAACACACTTTTCTTGATAAATTTTACTAGAGAGAAGATGAAATTGAGTATCACAAGTATACAACTTAAGTTGACGGTCTTAGGTGTGTGGGATAATCGTGAATAGTGTTTCTTGTTTTTTTTGCGTGGTGTAACACATTCTTTATTTAGTATACTATCATATAGTAAAGTCCAAATATAAGAGGTTCTGAAAAAATAACTTGAAGCAACTTTAATTTATTAGAAAGAACCGAAAGTTAGTCATGCATGCCCAAAGTAATTAATTTTTTGATATAGCTAGGGACACCATGTAGTAATTGCAATTTCAGTTTTATATCTTTGTTGTGTTCTTGTTAGGATAGACTTCATTATCATCCAAATTAAGAGTTCGGTCTCTTGATTTTTATTTTTTTTTGTCAAATGTTTATCGATCTTGAGTTTCTAAAATATTTTTGCAATTATTTTCTTAATCGCCAATTTTTGCTCCTTTAATGATTTTATAATTGACGTGAATCAATGCATGTACTATAAGTTTTTGAAATTCAATTTTGAATTGTTTTCATGGCCTTGTATATCATGTTGTTCCTTTTCAAGAAAACGAGAAAAAAAAAACAAAAGAAATCAAGGACAAATAGAGTAGTACCAAAATTAGGCTTTTGAGAGAGACTATCGACGGAGAAGAAGAATACAAGTTACAAGAGTTGAACATACGAGAAAAGAAGTGATCGTAAGATCCATCACAACTTATCTTTTTTAAACTCTTCTTTGGGTTTCGATTTGTTGAATTTCGGTGGTAATAGATAATTTGTCATAAAAACAATTGTTTGTTTGATAGAATACAACACAATTATATGATTATCAAACAATTGGGTTAGTTGGACGAATGCTCTCGATAGAGACTATTTTTTTTTATAGGAAAGAAAAAACTTTCGCATCTACTAAGGTTTGAATTAGTGACCTATTTGCTTTTAAATTTCATACCAATTCATTTAGCCACCCAATTGATTGGTCAATAGAAACTAATTTTGTTGTTAGTAAAGATGGAAAAAAAGAAAAAAAAAAAACAAGAAAACCATAAAAAGAAAATCTCTACTAAAAATACACCAATTTCATATAATAAAGGAAAAATAACATAATATATGTTAACGTTTTGAGTTTTTTACAAATTTATCTTAACATTTTAGTTTTTACAAACACATCATAATAATTTTAATTTTTTTTATAAATGTATCATAATGTTTGACATTTTAATTTTTTTATAAATTTTTCATAAAGTCTTTCCATTTTGATGTTTCCAACCTTACAAATTGGAGTCGATAACATGATAGATTGAGAAAAATTCTTCTTATTTGCAACAACAAAGTTAAAAGTAATCTCAAATCAACCCAAATTTATTCATAAGATATAATTTACACAATTTTAAAACATTAAAATATATTTGTAAAAATTGAAACATTAACATATATTATCGTCTTTTGAGCTGTCCCCTCGCTTTCCAGACACAATTAGGGTAGTATCGTAATTTGAAAAAAAAAAACAGAGAACTACTATTGCGTTACATTCCGTCCAAGCTTCCACAACAACGAGAGAATTTTGTTCCAATTAGTGACGATTTCCGACTGTCGTCCCAGAATCCCTAGATTTCATACTATTTTAGTTTTTCGGACAAATCATCTATTATTACAACCCAGACTCAACAAATCCAAACCCAAAGAATTAAAGAAGAAGAAGAGAAGCTCCGATGGCCCTTCTCAGACCACTCTCCGTTATCGTCTACTCAACCCTTGTTTTGATCTTCTTCTTCTCCGCCGATAGTCTTTCTCAAAACCCTAACTCAGGTACACAAGTGGTGGTAGCGGTGGTGGTGCATTGCGGTGGTTTCCATCTGAATGTGGTTTCGAATTAGGGTTTTTTTGTTGTGGTTTCTTTGTGAACAGGGTTGGTTTCCTTGGCGACGAGGAGGTTCGTCGCGGAGGTCGCCGGAGACGGTTTCGTCGACAATTCGACGCTCTTGTTGGCCGAGGACAGGACGAGAAGGAAAGACCCTCTCGATGGGTACAAGAAATACGGGGGCGGATGGAACATCAGCAACGAACATTACTGGGCTGTGAGTTGGTTAATCTTCTCTTCTTTGTTTTTTTGTCACTAATTGTTGTGTTTTTGTGGAATTTGACAATCTTGATTAGAAATCTTTGTTATCCATGATTAGTTGCTGCAATGTGTTGTTAATCATCCAGTTTTTGTTGAGTTCTTGTTAAATTTACAATCTTGATCAGAAATTTTTGTAATTGGGGTTTGATTATACCAATTAAAGATTTGCTCGCTTTAATTGGGGTTTTAGGTCAATTTGGTTTTCCCCTTTTTACTGATTATGGGCGTTGTTCAATTGTTGTCGTCATCTCGAATTAATTTTCTCATCTTTGTTTTCTGTAACGAATCATATGAAGTATTTGTTGAATTCTTGCTAAATTTGACAATCTTTATTAGAAATTTTTTGATTGCCCTTGGTTGCTTCAATTGGGGTTTTTGGGTTACTGTAATTTTTTTGTTATTGATTTGGTTGTTCTTAATCTGATGTGGGTGTTGTTCGATTGTTGTTATCCATGATGAGTTGCCGCAATGTGTATGCCCAAGATTGAGTTTTTACTAGCTCTGCTGCTAATTACCGAGCCTCACTTATGTCTTGGTCGTTTTTCAAGTGTGTCTACTTGTCTGTAAGTTGGTGTTCCTTTGTGTGGACTAACCACTGCCTTGTAATCTTTTCTTGCAGTCTGTTGGTTATACTGCTGCGCCCCTGTTTGTCGTCGCTGCGGCATGGTTTGTGATCTTTGGGCTTACCTTGTTCCTTAGCTGTTGCTATTATTGCTGCTGCAGTCAACGCCGTTATGGCTATTCTCGAGCAGCTTATGCTCTTTCCCTGATTTTGCTCACGTTCTTCACTATTTCGGCAATGTTAGTAACACGTAACCATTCGTCTTTTTTGGGTTTTAATTTGGTTTCTTTGTTGTCTTACAATGGATGGGCTGACCTTTTTTTTTTTCCTTGGTTTCTTGTCCGGCCAATTCAGTGTTGGTTGTGTTATGCTATACACGGGGCAAGGGAAATTTCATGGGAGTACAACAGATACTCTGAAATATGTTGTCAGTCAGGCAAACCTCACGGTTGAGAACCTACACAACGTTTCAGATATTCTTGCCACAGCTAAGAAGACAGGAGTGGACAATGTATTCCTACCTTCTGAATTGCAGACTAAAATTGACCAGATTGAGACCAAGATCAATGATTCTTCTGTCACTCTTGCTAGTCGCACTAATAAAAATTCAGACCAAATACAAAACGTCCTAGATGACACGTAAATAGAACTCTTTTAAGCTTTCTTTGTTGTTACCCAAAGTCGTTTAATTTTTTTTTTTCAAAGTTACCTATGCAAATACTTGTTTTTTGATCAAGTGCTGTGCTTTCTGGTGGTGCAGAAGATTGGCTCTTATCATAATTGCGGCTGTAATGCTTGGCTTGGCATTTCTTGGATTCAGTGAGCCCATTGCTCTTTATAATTGGTTGCTTGGATCTTGTTTATAAGTTTTTTTGTCCTGCATTTGACTTTGTAATTTTGTTGTTGTTGTTGCAGTATTTTCCATCCTTGGCATGCAGTTTCTGGTTTACATGTGAGTGATGTTGTCGTGACGACTTTCTTTGCCTTGCTTCTTCATGTTGTTTGACCTAACCAATATGCCATTTAACTTTGCTGTCTCCCTTTCAATTTCAGTTTGGTTGTGATTGGTTGGATTCTTGTCACAGGCACATGCATCTTATGTGGAGTCTTTCTTCTTCTCCATAAGTAAGTTCAGTTTTCATTTATTTGAGTTTCTGACTTATTAGTTTTGTTTTGCAGTAAGAGGTAATCGATTATGTTAGGTTTGATTTTTGATCAATTGCTTTCTTACAGTGGTCAGATGGTGTGTTTTACTATTATTTTGTCTCAGGAGTAAACGCTGTTCATATTTCATGATATTAGCCTAACACATTAGTTTTGCAACTGGTTGTTTCTCCTGTTATTTACTTTTGTTTTGGAAGCTTCTGTCTTTTGGATTTTCAAATTTTGGTCTTCTTAATTAGATCTCATGCATTTTCCACTTTTGTTAAGATTTTCCCTACTTGTAAAGGTAAAATCTGAAGGTCTCATTCATTTATGTAAAATAAGGTATTAGAGGCACATAGTTTAGGGCTACAGTTAATCGTTGCAATGCGTGAGAGTGCTAGTTTTCTGTTTTCATGCAGTAAAAAAATAAAAACAGTAAGTCATATTTGGTAAGAATTTAGAACTTCTTTACCGTTTATTTACATTTCATTTCAAGTTTTTAAAGTAGTAGTTCTATTGTTTGGTTTTTAAGGGAAAGGTGTGGATACAATTGTTAGTTTTTTCGGGAAGAAAGATTTGTAAATGGTCAGGACTCAGGTTTCACCATGCAATATGAAAAATGACAAAATGAATTAGCATTAGCTATGCAGTTTCAACACAGTGAAAAATCCTTGAAGAGGGAGACAAGGCAAAATCCTTTGTCTTTTGCTAAGAGTTTCAAGAATATCAAAAAGTTACTGGAAGAGAGTGTGAGTAACAAATGGTACGAAAAGGTAAAACTTGCACATTTCCTAAATACTCAGATCTCCCACTATATATGCTCAATCTCTTGGGCAATCCCAGGTGAAGTTAAAATAACCTAAAACCTTAAACTATTAATTAGAATATGTTTTTTGTTGCAAAGTAAGTATTCTGAGTACTCTGAGAACAATGTTTAAAATGTTGTAACTCTAGTCTAGCAAAATAGACTGAGGATTTGTTGATGTCAGGACTCTAGAACAAAAAACCTAAGTAGGTAGAATTACTTGATTTGGTGAATTCTTCGCGTGAATGATCCTACATTGTTGATCAAATTGGTCAATCTAATTTCATGATTTGTTGGACAATGCATTCTGGGAAATAAGTTGTGGGATTGCATAACTCAATCCTTGTTCTCTCTCAAAGTTATCTACTTGTTTTGTGATTGGTTGTGACCCCATGTGGTAATTGTTGTTTGATTTTGAAAATTATCTCTTGTCAGCGTTCTGTAACTATTTTTTCTGGTATTGGTGAAGCTTTTTAGTATGGCCTTTCGTTTCATACCTAGTACTCTGCTAGCGCCCTAGTGCCATACACAAATCGTGATCTATAGGTTGCAAAGAGTCATTTGTTTATTGACTCTTATGGAAATATGGTCTTATGTGATGCCTGATCTTGTATTATGGTTTGTCAAGATAGGCGAATGTAGAAGTTAAGTACCTCATTCCTTACTGCGCCTATTTGTGAGTTTTTCTCAGTATTCTCTTCGGAAGTTGTTTCTCAAGTTTACATCTTTTCCTTTCGAAGGACGCGTGTGCACACGCAAAAAGTACTTTGTTTGGCACTTCCTCCTGAATGATGTCAAATTCCATTGGATCACCGTTTTGTGTGGACACTTTGTTAACGTCATAATAGCACCAGTTTGTGTAAAAATGTGTCAAGTTTGGAAGTGTACAACAAAAACATTAAATTCCTTAAGTTAAAGGTCTTACCTGATTTTTTTTTTCAAGAGATTTACTTTGTTTAAATCTACCTTTTTGAGTGAGTATATGCAATTTGAAGCAATTTTTCAAATTACTGTGAAATGGATTACATATGATGGATGCTGAAGGACCTGATTGGATTGTAATATAAAGGTTTAAAGTTGGGTGAGAAATTAATATTCGAAACATTTGTCATGACCTGGTCGACAACTTACGTCAATTGGCAGGGCCTCAGGGTAACCTAGTCTTAATAAAAATTATTTCTCACCCAACTTTAAACCTTCATATTACTACCATTCTGGTTTTTTGGTGTCTATCATTTGTAATCCTTTTTGGAGTGGTTTGACTAATCAATAATGGTCAAAGAGGAAGGTCACGAATCACGATTCAATGGACTCTGATTGCATTCTAGAGGAGGAAGTGTGCTGGCAAGGTGTTATTTTTGTGTTTTGTCTTTTGCTAATGGAGATACAGAACAACATATCCTGTTTGAAAGTGTGTACAATTTTGCATTATTCTTGCATTTCTTTGAAGAATGATATTCTTGTTTAAGTGATGTGTGAGAGGGCAAACTATCGATTTTCATGCGGTACTTAAAACCAGTAATTCCTAGTAAAAGAAATTGCAACAAAGAATTTGTTCACGGTTAAGTTTTAACTCATTTCAATTAGTAGGACTGTAGGGTAATTGTTTTGAAGGCTGCTGTTTTGGGAAGAAATGCTTGAAAATGTTTTGTTTGCATGCATAAAATAACAGAATGAATTATCTTATAAGCTATGCTTTTTTTATGCGACCAAAATCCGTTCAAGAGCAAGAACATATAAAATCCTATCTTTTATCTGAGAGTCCTGAGAATGCCTGAAAGTTTGCTGTAAGAGGCAGAGTGTGTCCGTGAAAGCATATGATTGAAAGGCACAATTATCAGAAAATCTAATTTCTTGAGATTGCTAAAACCTCAAGAGTCTCTGATTCTCAGTCTATTGATTTTCATGGAATAAAGGTCCTCTGTGATGCTTGACCCTGTATTGTGGTTTTGGAGATGAGTGGAATGGAACTGATTTGGTGAAAAGTGTACAAAGTTCAGACATAGGTGGGGATACGTTGAAAAAGGGTCTGGATTGCCGCGTATCATAATAATTCAATGTCTCTTTTAGCATTTTGTTCATCTAATTTTTTTTATTAATAGTTTCTTTTTTGTGTGTTTCACATTTATTCTTTTATTTTTTTTTCCTTGTTCATAGTTCTCGAACTCATGGCTAAATTGTTTGTATTATGTCTAAATTTAGTCCCAATCAAGTGATTTTGCATCTAATGTTATTATTGTTGCGTGTCCAGTGTTGTTGGAGATACCTGTGTTGCCATGGATGAATGGGTTGTAAATCCTACTGCCCATACAGCTCTTGATGACATACTTCCTTGCGTTGATGGTGCAACTGCAAATGAGACCCTGTTGCGGACCAAAGAAGTTACCTACCAATTGACGGATGTGGTCAATCAGGTGTTGACAAACGTTTCGAACGTCAATTTCTCTCCAAATTTTAAACCCCTCTATTACAACCAATCTGGTCCTCTGGTACCTATCCTCTGTAATCCTTTCCATAGTGACCTTTCCGATCGAGCTTGCTCTCCAGGGGAGGCGGATCTGAACAACGCTACTCAGGTAAGCCTCAATCTTGAGGAATTCAATGTTTTTTTTATCTACACTTGCACATTTGACACACTTTCTGTGAACATTCGTTGGAGCCATTTAGACACTTAGTAAGGTACTCGCACATAGATCAAGATGCACGATCCAATGGAATTTGATAAAATATGGTAGAGGAAGCGTGCAAAGAAGAGTCGTCGTTTTGTTTTATTATTTTTGTTTTGCGACAAATACCGATGGTAACGTTATTAAAATTACTCTTTGGAACAGGTGTGGCGTAACTATATCTGCCAGGTCTCACCCTCTGGAATTTGCACGACAGTAGGACGGTTGACCCCGGATATTTACAGCCAGATGTCTGCAGCCGTTAGTTTGAGCTATGGTCTAAATCGTTATGGTCCATTTTTAGTTCAGCTACAAGATTGCACATTTGTGAGGGACACATTCCGCGAGATCAGCCTTGACTATTGTCCTGGCCTGCGGCGTTATAGCGAGTATACTTATGCTGGTCTGGTGATGGTTTCGGCTGCTGTAGGGCTCTCCTTGATCTTCTGGGTGATCTATGCTAGGGAGAGGCGGCATCGTGTGTACACCAAAAGGTTTGATGCGGCGACAGGCCATGGCTATGCAGGTGAATACAAGGGCTAGAGAGAGGACTGTTGTTTGTACATAGGATGTTTGGTTTGGGCAGTGGCAGTAATGGGTGTTGTATCTATATGAACCATGTTTACTTTTTGCTCGAACCAAAGAGGAGAAATATTTACAGGGCATGCACTCAGCCTACTCTCATGTTCTTGTTTTCCGATGTCCGAGACTTTAATATGTTACGTGTTTTGTATGATTTTGATTTTGAAGAATCAAGGCGAGCATGGCAGCCAGGACTAGTCAATGTTAAATTTGTTGGAGTTGGCTGATTGAATTTAATTCTTTGATCACTCGGATTAGTTTGATGCAGTTAATGATGTGATATTTGTGTTTTTCATGATGATCTTATCATGAATTCTTTGCATTCTAAAGGCACCCCAATTATTATAAGAGCAATCTACCGATGTAATGTTTTTGAACATTTCTTGAAAACAACTCTTATGCGTTTCATTAAAATTTATACATTAATTTACCTTTATACATAGCTTTACATTTGAAGAGCCTCGCGGTGTAAATTTTTTTTAGTATTGCGACAAATTGATATTTTTTTTATATATATACGTAGTAGGAGTTATCTAGACCCAATTTTTCAGGACCAGAATTTTTGCCACCCCTACACGGATGCAATATGATTTAATTATACTGAAGTAAATGTTGTTCTAACTGTGGCAATTAAACACAGAAGCACCTCCGCAGCATATATGATTTAACTATTTAAGATAGTAGAATAGACCTTGAGATGATATCGAGCACAATCGAATGATCTGTCCCTACTACGTACGTGCTTGCATGTGAAAATAATATACCCAATCATTTTTATATATAATCGATCAGTACTTCACGTTTTTTTTTGTAATGAAAATTGACTAATACTATCAAGAATGAAATTGGTTCAGGGATTCATTCTCTAAATTTTTATTTTACATTTACATAACGGACTAACATAATACTTAAAAGAAGAAAACTAGAAATTATACAACCATTACCATTAACATAATACTTACAAATTCAAATTTAAAATTTAAAATTTAAATTTGAATCTATAACAAAAACATGTAACGATCGAATAATTAACCATTACCATTATATGATCTCAAGATGCAAGTATACCGCATACATGTATTAAGAATTAAATGGCTGAAAAAGAAAGATAGCATTAATTAGCACTTGTTCTTTGATTAAGAGGGTGATTCGCTCAAATTTTGAGTCTCAACTCTCAAGAGTATATTTTGCCACGTGTTAGATTTGGGCTATGTTTGGCATGCACAAACTAGCTTATCAACTAGCTAGCTTATAATCTACTTAGATAAATAAGTTGTGTTTGATTAGTATCTTATTTTCAAAATTAGCTAGATTATCAACTACCATCATAATTGCTATCCCCACTAGCGTTTTATTTTTAAGACGTCATTTTAGTTTTTTGTTCCAATTTTGTTTTTTTTTTTTTTTCTTTTTTGTCAATGTAAATAGTCGATTCTTGACTAAGAAATAATGGATGTTCATTTATTCATTTGGAAACAAAATAACGAATATATATAATAAAAAAAAACTCGTGTAATGTGCAAGTGCGACTGTGCATCGATGATAACACAACAGTGATAATACCTTATATGCAATGTAACATGATAAATACATTTATGTTACAAAAAAAAACATGGTAAATACATTTACACAATTAACATTACTTAACATTATATATTATGGTTTACAATATTATTAGTAATATATATTTTATTGACCAAAATAATATATAGATATTTATTTAAGTAACATCACTTAATATTACTAATTTACTACATATGAAATTTGAAACATTATTATTCAAAAAAAATGTTTAATATAAACATATGAGACATTACATGTTATGATTATTATCTAAAAACATTAATATTACATTATTCTACATATATAATAATAAATTTATTTGCATATGTAATGTAAATAATAGTTTATATAAAAATGTTTTTTTTTAAGAACTAAAAAGAAAATCTTTTTATGTCATTTTGCATTTATTAGATACTTAATCAACTATTTCTTTCAAATTAATAATTTTAATTGATCAATTAAACTATCAACTATCATCTATCAGTTACTAGCTTATCCGCTATCATCTACACTATCAGCTTTCAGCTAGATTATCAGCTAGTGTTGTCAAACAAGGTCTGCATATTGTGCTAATCACAACCAGAGACCAAGAATAAAACAAGGGCACGAGTAATAATACGATGGACGACATCTATTATACCGCGTACAAAACTATTCACACATAAACAATAAATTTATTTGAACTCAAGATCGAGTCTGGACTACTAATGAGTCCAAATAATACTATTGTGAAAATTTTAACAACAATGGCATAGATCGATATCAAAAAATTAAAAAACAAATGATATAAGTAAGGATTACCGTTACTAATTTGTAGGTATGGTATGGGGCGGTATGATCGAATCAGTACCCCTAACCTAAGCCAATCCGAAACGCAACAGCTCTTGCAGCGAAGATGGACATATAATAATAATACACGGGTTTGGGTCATAAACATAAATGCTAGCTAGTGTGCCCTAGCAAGGGGCCTCCACAACAACACGCAATTGACTCAGTTGTTGTGGGGTCCACCAAAATGATTTTTTTGTTGTGCTAATGACACCCCGAGTGACACCCCTATGACATGGCGGGCAGGTCTTACGTAAAAATGTGACATGGCGTACTGGCCCACATTCATGAGAGCCGTCATGCTCACTTCAAGATACACACCACGCGTGTTATGCATCAAAAACTATTTTGCTCGCACTCATTTTTACGTGGGACCCGCTCGCCACGTCATAGGAGTGTCACTTAGAGTGTCATTCAAGCATTTTCCCAGTTTGTTTATCAGCATTTTTGGCTTTTTTTTTCATGTTTTGTGTAGTTGTACTTGACAACTAACTGACTGTCAGTGCAGAATTCTCCAACACGATTAGACACGGCTTCAATGGTGGTCATAAGCAGGTTAACATGTTGAACTCAATATTAATGACACATTTAACACGTGATTTGGTTGCCCTCGACACCGCAAAGGTTCTGATACGATCGAGTGGCAAAAATTCGAGTTTGGGTCAGGACAATCCCCAACTATCATAAAGAAGTATATTAATGTTGGAAAATGCAAGTGCACCCTTGCTAGAGCCGCAATAACAACACAACCGATTTAGCAAAATAATTTTTGTTTGATTTGTTTGTCAGCTTTTTTTTTTTTAGGACGCTACATGCCCTTTCTGGATCATGCTAGCATTTTCCATTAATTAACGTTTGTTATTCTATTAAGTATTAATTAATTGTCCTACATAGCCTTTTATATAGGACAATTGGTAGTTAATAGATTAACAACATCAATGAGTTATTTAAAAAACCAATGTTTGTTAATATATTAAGTATTAATTGTCCTGTATAGCCTTTTATATAAGACAATTGGAACTTCATAGATTAACAACATTAATGAGTTATTTAAAAACCTTATCCTCCTTGAAACTCATATAAATCAATGCAACTCTAGGAAAATCAAACACATGTACCGAGTTTGAGTAACGTGTGCTGAGGGCTAGTGAGGGGGTGATGATTTTTGTCAGCTAGTGAAGTAGTGCGAGGTGATTTTAGAAATTTTGTGGAGCACTTCCCTTCAACATCATTTCTATTCTTTATGATTATTCTTCTTTCACGGCCGTAATGGGTCGTTGTTTAAAATTGCGAGAAGTACTTTCACAATTTATATTTACAGGTGTTTCAAGGAGGTAGGTGAAGATGACTCTTCTGTCTGTGATTGGAATGCTACGATGTCAAAACTGATGTAATATATAATTAATATGCAACAAAATCATATATAATTAAAAAATTAATAGGTAATAATTTATAAATTTAATGAGATTTTTTGTTTTATAATATTTAATCAATCATTAACTATTTTTTGTTATAAATAATATTAAGTTATATGTTAATTTAAAATTTAATAATTTTTAACAACGGATTGTATAACAACACGATTAAGTGTTGTAAAATATCATTTTTTTTGTAGTAAAAGCAATGAATAACATGCAAATACAAATTATTTATCAATATTTGTCATGCTACCGGTGAGTTATTGATTTTTACGCTCAATATGATTTTTGTCAAAAATACAATTGGATTGGATATATAAATTTATTCGAGATTGTACGTAAGTTTGGTCAATTTGAGTAGTCATTATGTTCGAAGGAGAGGTCGACTTGCCATTAGTCATTATGTTCGAAAGTGAGGTCGACTTAAAGTTTGCATGGGCATCATTAAGGAGCCAGTGTTAGAATGTCGAAAATCTGGTGAGGTAATGAAGTTTTACATAATCTTATTGAATATACTTTTTATTTTTAGTTTTATTATTATTATTATTATTATTATTATTATTATATAAATTCTTTTTTTTTATGAATCGATTTAGGTGTACATTCAGTTCATGAAAAGTTTCAATGATACGAATTCCAAAAGTTTTTAGAAAACAATGCCATTTACGATATTCAACTCGATTTAGGTCTAAATAGAGAACTTTGCTTTCCTAACATTATCTAGTTTTGAGGTTATTGTTTTAATTATTCTAAAAAAATTCAAATAGTATATTGCTTTTATAATTGTCTTACCAATCATATCACAAGACATACATTGTAAAAGGATATTTGTTTTTTCTTGTATGTGGCCATTGAGAGAATCATACAAAGGTAATATTACAAGTAATTTGAGTGTTGGTTTCTTGAACTAATGAAAGATAGGAAGATGAATTAAAAAAAAAAAAAAAAAAATCATGCATAGACAATTAAGTCCTTTAATTTGGATTCTCCTCAAAACTCGGCTCACATAAAAATCAAAATTGAAAAAAAAAAAATTTGGTTATCTATTTTTGAAAAATAATAATTCGAATGTCTATTTTTCAACTTAATCAAACGTATATAATTTATAAAAGTAGATCTATAAAATCTAGCAATGATATCCGATACAAATCTACCATTATCATATTTATCATCACGAATAAAAGACCACTACTCTTTGTTACATGATGCAACTATATATATGTATTGTACGAGTCGCTCCATATCAAAAATAAAAATAAAAATGTACGGCCCAGGCCCAATCCAACCGTGATAATTAGTTTTTAGGGCCTACGGCAGAAATAAAAATGGGCCCTTCATGTTTTGCAATGGATTTTTGTAGGCCCAAATAGGCAGTATTATTTCAACAACTGAAATGTGCTAAGGTATGTACGTACTTTGGTATATCTAAACTGATGATCTCCAGTGGTTGAAAAAAAAAATAAAGAAAAAATGATTATCTCTATTGGAAAGCACTTCAATTTGAGATTCAAAATTTCCCAACTAACCATTGGTTTGTCGTTAATTGGAATTATATATAGAAACTAAAAGTTGTGCGGGCTAGGTTAATTAGGCTCGTCTAATTAAAATAAGAAGAGGTATCATGAGGGAGAAGATGGAGTGTATGTTGTGAAAAAAAAGGGAGAGAGATGGAATATATGTATATGTGTACCCTAATTAATTTATAATTAAGGCATTGTTTTTGTTGTTGTTGTAATGATCCGGTGAGGTCCTGATCTTCAACAGTGCAGCGACAATTCAAAAGCTTAATTAAGTCATGACCCGAGACGAAGCTTCCGTCTAATAATGTGTACCGAATTGATCACTTCTCATCTACAAGTCAATGGATCTCCCATTCAAATGGAGCCTTGTATGGCCATAACAAAGACGTTTGTCCCATCAAGTAACGCCATGTCGCACATTCTTAGTTAAACTATTAATCAATAACAACACTAACACACATCCTCCTCAACGTGTGTCCACAGTCACGGCACATCCTTGTATTGTATGCATGGTATCGTATATAGTATATACTATAGTCGGCCAATCCATATAATTTGTATTTGTATGTATGAACAGTGTGAAAGAGCGGATCAACACGGACCACCACGAGATTCGGTGTACTTTGACAAAAACACTAATGTGGGGGTAGTAACGTGTCACGTCCAGAGAGAACCACTCGATTCGTGGAAATTCACGAACACGTGTCGCCACCAAACAGCGTAGCTCAGATACGGAGATAGGATCATCGCCGATCGCACTCTCGTATGACCATTTTGCCCTCACTAAAGCTAGGGGCAATTAAGTAATCTTCTATGCTCAATTAAAACCTTTATAAACAACCGGCCTTCCCACGTTGAATCGGTTTGGTCGAATCTGATGATGAATTCGAGTTCGAGGAAGCCGTGCTTGTGCGCCCCAACGACGCACCCTGGCTCGTTCAGGTGTGGCATGCACAGGAACCCCACGAGCCGATTCGGGGCTCAGAATCCCAACAAGGCCACGAGTTTGTTGAAGGAATTTCTTAGGCAGATGATGAAGCCATCGAGCCATGATCTGCATAGGCGAAGGGATTTCCGGCCCAAGCCCTCCAGGTTTTGCTTGATGAACAAACCATCCTCGTCTACTAAATCCAATCGTGGCCTTGTTGTTTCTTGATCGGTCCCGGGATCTTTTTTTATTATTATTATTTAATGTGCATAGCGGGTGTGGTATATATATATGTTAGTTGAGAATATGGTGATGTGAATTAGTTTGAGTTGGGTGGATTATATATGGGCATGATGAGTTTGTGTTTGATTTGGTTAATGCGTATTGTGTTACTTTTAATTTGTAGTGATTTGTTCATCATTTTGGTTAGAATTTCTTGTAGCTAAATGAGAGGTAGCCACAATGATGCCGAGAGAGAAGTGATTAATTGTTGATAGGGATATTGTAGGTGGGGTGAGAATCCCCATTTTTCATGGGGATTTGCTCCAATTCCCCGCTAAGTTGGGGACGGGGTAATTTCATCTTACTATCGAAGGCAAGGCGGTATTACCCTTTTTCACCATAGAAATTTCGTATGAGATTTTTCACGGGATTTTTTTATGGGGTCTTAAATATTTTCTTTTGAAAATTGTATCGTAAATTTTATTTATTTTTTTTAGGGTTAATGATTCACATAAAATTTGAAAAATATTTATAATTTTAAAGAAATAATTTTTAATGATTTTAATTTTTAAATTTATAATGTGTTTAATTTTTTTTAAAAAAATATTATATGAAAAAGTGACGAGGGGTAGGAATTTTTGTCGATAGGAAATAAGTTAGGAATGAGGGTTAAAATTGTTTTTTGGAAAATTTTAAGTTGGGAATTTTAGCTCCCCATAAGTGGAGATGGGATGCAGGTTGCATTCTTTGTCCAACCTGCACCCTTAATTGTTGATGAAAAAATAATTTCGTCATGAATGACTTATTGGGCTCAGTAGGCCCATTTATGTTTATGATTTATAGTGATCTATTAAAATTTAATGAGTTTATTATGAGGCCCAACAGGCCTAGTAGCCTTAACTTTTTTTTTAAGTAAAATAATTATTTAATTGATCATCGCTTCGATACAGGATCAAATATAGAATCAATTATCTTAATAAAAATACATTGGCTCATTAATTTTATATGTTCATACAATTAAAATTTCATGAATTTAAATAAAGATGGGACTAAAATCAAAATAGTGAGGCAATTTTACAAATATTCAGATTCATTTAAATTTTATGAGGTTTTTTTTCAAAAACACTGAATTTATTCTATTGTGACTTAACCAAATTTTATATATCTATTATGATGGATTAATTATGTTTGTTCATATTAAATGTTGAATCAGTTTATACTTAAGACAATTAAAAATACCTTGATCGTGATAATTGCTTCATGTAAGTTTGTAATAAAAAATATTTCTCTTATAAATAAATGTTATGCTGTGAATGATTCTGAAAAAGAAAATGTTATATTTGTGCATGACGTAATTTTAGATTCATATAATCATTTCGAAATTCATTAATTCAAAGACCATGTTAAGAGGGCCGCTAAGGGCACCCCACCTTTTCATGAATGCACCAAAATTATTTGTAAAAATTCTAGCAAAACTGGAAAAGACCATTTTGCCCCTGTATATATAATGATTCAAACCCCACAAATTATTTTGACAAAGAAAAAGGGCACCCCACCACCAAGCTTGAACCACAAAGTCACATTGCGTTTGGCGAGCGTTTATCGATTCTTGCGGATTGACATCATCCGACAAATGATGTAACAATGTTTGACAACCATATGATGGTTTCTTAGAACCGTTTAGTTGGTAAAACCGTGAAAATGATGATTTGTTTGTCAACGTAGGTTTGGTAATTTCCTCAAATCCGAACTTGTTTCCACTATATAATGGAGGATTGTACTGCTACTGGTGCGAGGAGGTTGAACTCGAGGTAATTTTACGAATTTATTGTGTTTTTTATGAGGTTATCCGAAGTTTCGTCGATATGCGCGATTGTTTCGCCTCGCAGACCGAGATATATTGAAATGTCTCGGCCATGAGGACCGAGCCTACTCTAACCCTCTCGCCAAAGGTACAACCGAGAGTAGGAGAAAATTCTCGGTTGTACACCACCGACGCCACATTACCTATCACTAATTGTAGCTCTCGTCATGTCTCTGCCGAGATAATCGAAGTATTCTCGCCATGCGTAACCGAGACACCGTGAACTCTTCCGCCTTCGCGCCGAGATCGCGAGTTCCCAAAATTTAGCTTCTGTCTCGCCATGCTCGTCGAGACAATTAACAGCCTCCGGCCCGCGTGGCCGAGAACCGCGATTTCCCAATTTTTTTTACCATTCTACAAATCCGCCACACACACATTACAACTACTCTACCAAATGTAACTTAATTATACTATAAACGTAACTTCAAACGATCGATTTCGCGCAAAATCTGTGTGTTCGACGATCTTCAACCGAGCCCTAATTTGGAGACGAAATCGCCACACCCCGACCCTACAAACTCAAAAAAAGTCGTAAACCGAAGGAGAAACACAAGGCGAGACACGATTTCGGAGATTCCTCTCACTGGTCGGTTCAAACCAAATGGGTTCTTCGAGTCAAGATCGGTGAAGGTGGTGCTAGGTGTGGTGGGGTGCAGCGGGATTTCCACGAGGGGTATTTTCGGTATTTCGGGTCTAATTTTTGGGTGCCCCAGGTAAATCGGTTTGTGCCCACATTAACTGGGGTGCCCTTGGCGGCCCTCTTTTAATTAATTGATCATAGTGCGTTTGGGAGTTCACCAATCCCCAAAAGGGTGGGGAGTGCCACATGCACATTTATATGTATGCAATGCTGAAGAAAGTGATGGGTCTTCAAATTTGCAAAGGTATTGCTATTTGGACTCGTAAGTTCAGATTCTAATTTTTTTTTAATTTTAAATACATCAACGAGCAATTAATAAAGTAACCATAATCACTTGTAAAATTCTTTTGATACCCTTAAATATTTACAAAAATTTTAAACACTTCTATATAAGTTCGATTTATTGAAATTTTGCAATTATGATTTCAATAATGCTTCATCTTATCTTAGTACTACTAAACTAAAAACACTGCTAACATGTGGCAGTACCGGACAAAGGTTCAGTTAGACGCTTGTCCTCCTATAATAAATTAAATAGCTAGAGGAGGAGAATAAGCATTTATATAAATATATATATATATATATATATATATATATAATAAGCCTACATCTTGAGTGTGTCACGTGACAATTTTGAGCTCTTTTGTAGCGCCACATGGCATGCCCAATGTGTAAGTTTCGTCAAACTATATATGACATGTGACACGCGGCGCCTTGGATCATTCTCGACATGCCACGTGGCATTTTAAAAATGTCGACTTATTATATGGCACCGCCACATGACAAATTCAAGATGTAGGTTTATTATATAGCATATACCATATATATTGTATGTGCCACGTGGTGTTGTGTATTAATTTCATCATTTCAAGTCTACATTTACCATTAATCGTCAAACTTGATCATTTGTCCAAGCACACTCAATCATTTGCCCAAACACACTTGATTTGAATCATATAATGGCGATCTGCACGAAAATCGCACTACTCAATCAATCCGTTGAAAGACAACTTCAACAGACGGGTAATACTTTGTTGGAGGTGGGAGTCTATGAAATTGAATAACGACAATTTGTTCAGCTTCAATTTGTAAATCTTTGATGAAGACGTAAGTATATTTGTTAATCATAAAGTATAAGTATAATATATTTTTAAATTATTTAATCTATTTAATTATTTGTATGTATTGTTGTAGGAAACTTTGATTAAGGATCATTTATAAAAATCAAGTGCGGAAATACAAGTTGTTGCTAAATAAATGGATGATTTTTATTCAATTAAGGAGAAATCTGGTATTTTCTCAAAAAAAAAAAAAAAAAAAACCTTGGTTCCATTAGTTTCAATTAAGCTCTTTATTTGTCTTTTAATATAATTAAGTCGTTTTGATGCATAAAAGATAAATCTTTTGACTGTCTTAGATTTGGTACCTTCATTAGTGGGCTTTAATTTTAAAATGTAGATAGTGACTCGATTGCTTTAATTCTAATCAATAATGTAAATTTTGTTTTTTTTTTTTTAGTTTCGAAATGATCTGAACGTAGTACATTATATTACTCTTTTTTTGTGACGATTACTTTTTTCTGTCTCCGTACTATTTTATTTATCACTAAATAAGGCATTTTGATTTAATAAAGCTATCAAATTCATTGATATATACAACAATGCGTAATTTTGTTGTAGGTCTATATATTGAAATTCATTAATAGCTATGAGACAAACAAACAATGTTCAAGTTTTATAGATTTTTTTTTTTTACTCTTTTTCATGGTTGATCTCTCATTTGCTATTAGTAAATCACTTAATTTTTTGTATGCGGTATCTCTTAAATAGATTGGGGTGAGACAATAATAATTGTATGATTACTTCGAACATGAAATGTATCAATTTTGTATTTTTTATTTATAACTATTGGATGATATTTATTCTTCTCATCTTTAACTCCATCCAAAACCAAATACACAATAACTTTATTATTTTCTTTGCGTTCTTTTTCTCATCGATTTGTTTAGTATATTGATATATTTTTATTTAATACTAATATTCAGTCTCTCTTGTGCGCGAAGCGCGAGACAACGACTAGTTATATATATACTCCAATTTATTTTCTGTGACACATTAAACTTGTGAGAGTACGTTGGAACTCAGAAGGTATTTATCTTCATACACAATATATACTGTATAAGTAAAAAATTTTAAACACGGAGAAACGCCATATATAATCTCCATATATTAATGTTCCTTAAACTATTGTGACGACCAATTGACCATTCCTTGAATCAGATGCTTAGGTCAGAGTCAATGTTCAAATAATGTTGTTTAATTGATAAGAATCACCCGTAATCGATCTAATTAAATTAATATATAGTATCGTATTAATAGTTAATTAATTAATATATATCTTCGGAGCTTCCTTAATTAGTTGAACTAGTGACAAGTTGAATCCCAATTCGCCATGACGAGGAACGCTTGCTTTCCACTTCAACTACAAGTCTACAAGTAATTAATTAATTAGATGCCCACTAATACTTGACAACCAAGGAACCAAAAGCTAATCCATTTATTAATATTAGTGCGTGCACGCTCACTAGTATCAACTAATCAAATGAATCGTATCGTACATGACTAAATGTTTTTAATTAAAAAGTGATCCAGTTAGAATTTTAGTAAAAAAGATAAAGAACACGTGTTGCTGATCCACTAGTTTTTATCCTATATATGCACGATCGGCTCAGCTGGAAAAGCAAAGAAATATGTACAACTGATCTGCCACTGCGTGCAAGGGACTTATTATTTTTTTTTAAAGAAAGAAATAATTTTTGCACCCACTCAATAATTTTTTATTTTTAAATTTCATACTAAATTATTGGGCCACTCAATTCGTTACGTGTAAGAAACTTATCACTCAAATTAATCTCTATTTTTCAGATACGGTGAATTAATAACTCGTTTGATCTTCATTTCCATTAAGGGCTTGCTCCAATGCTTCAATTAATCATTAATTCATCGTCATTTTTGTTATAATTATACATGACTTTGTGGTCACTATAGTCATATACGATTTATACATAATTTCGTGTTGAATTAGAAGTAATAAAAATATTTTGAAATGGTTGATTGCTTTTGTGGTTTTACGTTCTTCCAATTTGTGAATTAGTTAGAGTTATGTCTGTAATACTTCGACAATAATAAGAAAAGGGTACGAGTACATTTTAGATCATCAAAATCTGTATTGATTTTAAAAGCATTACTAATTAATTTAATTAAGAGACAATGAATCGTAAAAGATTTAACTTTGGCGGGTAGAGACAATGACACGTTACATGACAGATTGCAGCACAATAGTTGAAGAGTGAAGACAGATGGCGCGTTCTCTATACGCAGTGGTTGACCCACTTTGATGCATGACATTGGTGGTCCGGTAAAACAGAAGCAAAAATGGCAAAAGTGATGAAGCTTCGAAAGTCGATGTATTTTCGAGAGGAGTGCCACTGTCACTTTATTTAACTTTGTAGTCTGGGGTCCCCCTAAACTCTACACCACAAAGGCCGTTATCCCAACGTTCAAGGAAGGAATATAGAAGACTAGAAGTATTTTATGAGCAGTCACCGTCATGTCTTCTTCAAAATCATACTACCTCATACGAGACGGATGTGTAAGCCTACATTTCGTATCACGTTAAAACAAACTTTTTTTTATAAAAAAAAAAAATACACGTTAAATCAAACAACTTAAACAATTGAAAAATAGCAGCATAGATCTCTCTCTCTCTCTTTATATATATATATATATATATATAAAGTAGAGGCAACAAAGTCTGGTTACAAATGATAAAATTTGGAGAAAGAAGCTTCAGTAAAGTCTTCTCTCAAAATTATAAATAAACCCACTTAGCAGTAAGAAAGTAAGTGAAACTTAATCGAATGATGTGCCGCAAACAAAGTCAACCAATATGCTGCCCGATTCTCTTCACGATGGATGGATGTCAACTATTCTAATTGTCCATCTTCGATGAAGAAGTTGTTGTATGAGAGTAACTATATAGCGATATTGATTGCTCGAAGTCTTCTCGCCATTCAGTAACTTTAGTACACTTTTATTATCCATCTCCAAAATGGCTTAATTTTCGAATACTCATATCCCATGCCAATTGAAGGCCTTGAAGAGCCCCCCAAAGTTTCACCCCAAACACAGAGCCAATGCCGATGTTAACCATGAAGCATCTAACCTAGTCTCCAATATCTGAATTTCTTATTAAGCCCCCCGCGCTTGCATCATTTCGGTTCTTCTTCAATGCCCCATCAATATTTATTTTGACCTAAGGTATTGATGGACATTCCCAACCAATTAGATGTTCCGTCCTGGAGGTTCCAAGACCTAACGAGCTGAAAGTATCAGAAGTTTGCTGGAAGGCTTTAGCTTTGGCTATGATCATATGACATATCTCCGTATGTGTCACATTCTCTCCTCCACATTCTCTCCTCCAATTAGAATTCGATTACGTCTATTCCAGAGGAGCCAAAATGTAGTAGCGAAAAAAAGTGGATCAAATGATGCCAAAGTATTGTTTAGAAAAACCAAGCACAACGTAAGACAATCGATATATTAAAATACGCTATATGTCATACTTTTTTTTTTTTTTTTTTTTTTCTGAAAACCTCATACTTTATTCAATCAATCAAAAATTTGTGGTTAAAATTAACCTTGATTCTAACACATAATACATTTAAAAATAATTAGAAACTTTCCAACCACAAGACACATTTAATTACAAACTAATACAAAAAAGAGAAGTGCTAGAATGACAACAATATGTCACACCACAAGACACATTGATTCATCAGAGTCATCCGTACACGTCTCAATATGTGGGCATATACAAATTTCGATGTATAACACGCGGGTTGAAATCATATAGAGGAATCTTGTGAGCTAACGTGTCTTATGATGTGACATTGTTGTTGTCATTATAATATTTTTCTAATAATAGAAACTAAGGCCTTGTTTGGTTAGGGTTGGAGTTATCTCTCAGGAGATAACATAAAGGGAGTTGAGAACTAATATTGTTTGGTTGTCCAACTTCTTGCCTACAAATTATCTCTAACTTACACACTAGGGTGTGAGATATATTCACACCACTCCCCATGAAGTTATCTCCAAAGAGTTATGAACACAATTACCCCTCATTAATGACTCATTTATTACTCATCTCTATTAGGGGTGACAAAAAAACAAAGTACGAACGGTGCACGGTCCTAGGACACCCCCTTAATAACGACTAAAAATAGTGTCCGGACCTGTACCCGTTTTTGAAACGGACACTTTTTTTTTGTCCGGACCGTATGTTTTTAAAACATACAAGACCCGTTTTTTAATAAAATAAAATAAAAATCTTCACTTAATTATTAACAAAAATACATGATTTTTATGTTGTCATGCATTCCATCACTACAAAAAAAAAATGTTATAAATTCAAAATTCAAGTCTTACAAGTTTCCATATAAAAATAACATCATCATTAGTGAAATTATAATTCAAACATTATGAAAGTTTCAAAACGCTCCTATAAATAAAAAAATATTGTTTAAATTAATCGCTAAACGGGTACCCATTTTTTTAAAAAATTTGTTCAGACCCGAACCCGTTTTTTAAAACGGACAATAAAATATGTCCAGACCCCTTTAAAGCGGGTCCGGACAAATGTGGACAAATGGGTCCGGATACATTTTGCCACCTCTAATCTCTATATTGTTTGAAGGCTATTTATGTCAATTTATATTTATTATTATTTAAAAATTTGAAACTTCCCAACAAATTTAAAGTTGATCCAAACATGAAAATATTAACTCTAAATAATTAACTATATGGCGATAACTCTTAATTAACACTGTAAGTTAACAAAAACAAACGACACGAAGCCCAAAGGTGAAGCCAAAAAATTCAAGAAGTATTACTGTTGTTGAAATTTTAGTATTTTCACGTAACCGGATTTTCGTTTGTCACTCACGAGTCACGAGTTAGGTGTGACCTACATACCGATAGCCAATTCTGGTCCACACCTACGCTTACCATCACTTTCTATATTCGTTACCCTACTCACTTTCACGTGGCATCAGGCTGTGCTGCCACCGGACACTCGATTCCCTGCACTTTATACAATAGTCTAGTCCGTTGCCCATACTTATCGACCGTTAGATCCCACGGAACCAACGACCCAAACATAATGGGCCCAATTCCGGGCCCAACCCAACGGCCCAAAACCGCTTTAAAAACCAGCACCACTCACTCTTCTCTTCCAATTTCAGATGCTCAACACACAACGCAACACGACACAACACAACAATGGCGACCACGGCTTCGTCAAGAACCCGATCGAACAACAGGGCCTTTTCGTCTTTTCACAGATCAGTCTCTCCATCCGGTTCGTCGACTTCTTCCTCGGGATTCGCGTCGTCCAGTACCGCATCTTTCTCATCGTCGCAATCACCGACGCAATTCCTCCCCAGATCGTTGTCCCCCACTCGCCTCACTCTCTCCTCACCGTCGATCCGGTTCTCGATCGACCGATCGAATTCCCCCAATCGGGCCCTCTCCGTCTCGTCTCGAGATCAGGTCTTGAAGCGGATCAAGAACAGCAACAACAACAGTAACAACAACAGCAACAACAACAACAACATCAGTGGGTGTTGTCATTCGTCGCCGAAGACGAGCAGTCAGAAGAAGACGTGTTTGTGTTCGCCGACGACGCATCCGGGGTCGTTCCGGTGCAGTCTGCACAAGGGGATGATGGGAATTGGGAATCAGAATCTGGCGTCGAATCGGTTGAACGATCGGAGATCTGCGATGACGAATTCGCTGGTGAGGATCGGGACCGTTGAGGGGGAGTGGGTGAGGAGGGCATTGACGGCTCTGATTCGACCGTCGTCGCATCAGCAGAGGAGGAGAGAAGGGTTCCGGCCCAGGCCCAGTCGGCTCTCGGTCATGTCTAGGGCAGAGGAAGAGGAGGATCGCCACCACCTTTGATTTCGAGATTTCTTTTCATCGAGATTCGGCTGTTGTAGATGTAAATATGATGATGATGATGATGATGATAGTGTAATCCGATCCTTCTAATGGGGGCCTGTAAGTAACTCTTTATGTTTTGTTGAAGGAATTCAGAGATTAATTGCTCCATCTTTTTTAGGGGCTGTTTGGCGGAAGTATAGTTGTGGAAAAATAGGTTTTAATTAGGGTTGAATCTTGAATCTCGTCACATGAATTTTTTGTTAGTGATGATGAAGTTTAATTTTCTCTTGTTGTCTATTCAATTGTTTGACTTCTTCAAGAAGTATCTACATGTCTCAATTCTATTTTCTTTTCTTTTCTTTTAGAGATTTTTTTTTTTTTTTTTAATTTTTTCCTTGTGTGAACATTGTTCTCTTGAACCCAAAAAAAAAAAAAAAAAAAAAAAAAAAAAAAAAAAAGTATAGATTTGTACATTCAAATAAAAGGGAATGTTCATAATGATTCGAGGACCACAGTCCTTCCATAAAATTAGGTTTTAGCATAAGTAGAAACCATGCAAAGGAAGCATATATATCTACAATTCAAACTTCCCTGTCAAGGTAACACAGAACACCCTTGATGGAACCCTTCACCAACTGCATGGACCTCTCTCCAACCCTGGAATAGACCAAGTCATATTTACATCCACGTATATACATGCACTTCTTCATATATACATCATCTAACAATAAATAAGTCTTCTTGGATTGTTGCTCTCTTTCACCCACCTCACTGTTCTTCCATCTTCCATGTTATGTATGTATGTACACATTCCTTAAATCATCACCTGAAAAGCGAGCTACTCTGGACGAAAGCTCAGAAGATTGGGGAGGGCAGTTGCCTGGAGCTTCTTCATTTCGTTAGCAGTCACTCCGCAGGATTCCAAAGTCAGTGACCTCAAATTCTTCAATGGCTTTATGTACCGCAGACCAGAGTTTGTTATTCTTGAGTTTGATACGTTTAGTGACGCCAAATTGCTCAGACCTGCATTGCGAAATAGGTTAGCTTATAGGCGCCGCCAAAATCGCTAAATGCGCACTTCAGTAGCAATAACAACCGAAACTTCCAGACGAAGTACATGAGCACTCCTAAGCAAGCACAATTATATGCACAAAAAAGACGTGATCAGATTCTACATCAATCTATTCAAGAGTTCAGTACTATGGTTTCAGAATTGGGCTATCCCCTCTTTCCAGGTCCGGATCATTAGTTCCTATATATCCAGAACCAGAACCAGTTTTTGAAATCCCAACTTGACCAGGATGGTGCAACTCTGGTGCTATTCAGCCATATTGAAATGACATGGGAAAGAAAAGGAGACAAGAAGAATACCAGAGATCATTTCCATCGTTTTATCAGTCAAGTTGGTGTTTTGTGAAAGGTTCAGATGAACGAGCGAGGTGAGATCTTTGATGTTTTTTACACCTGCATCAGTTAATCCTCCACCACAAACCTCCAAGGATTGCAAGTTCTTGAAATCTGTGCATGCCAGTAAGAACAAGGTTAATCACATTTTGACATCAACTCAAATATAAAGTGGGCAAATGAGTTTTATTGCATAGGCCGCTAAACTTACAGCGCAAGCAAGTAGTTCCAAAGTCTGTAATGCGACATCCAAAGAGGTCTAAATGAGTCAAGCTAGTTAAACCTGCAGAAGCAAATTCAAGTTTGTTTTGGTCAACACACACACACACACACACACACACAAAACTCTGCTACATTTTCCATGTGATCTGCATCAATTTTCATCATTCAACTAAGATAAGGTGATGATATGGAAGCCTGGAAGGGGCTTCAGGTGGAGGTAAAATATTAATTTAGCTGTATTGAGGATGCAAAACCTAAATTCGGTGAAATTGTTATGGCTGTATTGAGGAGAAATTGTATTTAACATTGTAACATCAAATTAATGCAGCCTACGGAGGGATCTCCACAAGACGACATTCAATCCTTAAAACTATTTTTCTAACTCGATAGATGCAAAAAGGCAGACTGTGGTGGCTTGGAAAGACGCATCTGAAAAGGTCTACAAATGTTCTAGCTAGAAAACTCGATAAAATAGAGATTGAAAGAATGCAACAGTATGGGGGTAAAGACCTAAGCTAAATTGCGACGTATTAGTTGTGAAGGATTTGAAGGACTATTGAAGCACATCATAAAAATGCATTAAATTGAGGTGAGTGAAACTGTTTGATCTACACCAACTAATTAGTAATATGGAATTGAGGACTCTTTTTTTTGCTGTCATAAATGAATAGTAAGATGTGCCAATCCTCTAGATTTACTAAATTAGTGGCTCATAAAAAATGCATACTCGTTAAAGTCGCAAGCCCAATATCTGTAATCTGGCGAGAATCCAGATTTAGTGATTTGAGAGACGTCAATCCACATAGTTTTCTTAAGCCACCGTCACTGACAATGGTAAAAGACAGATTTAGACTCTCCAAACTTCTCAAACCTGCAAGGGGGACAATGATTTTTAAGCATTCCTCTTCCAATGATACCAAAATATAGACAACAGATTGATACCAATAAAGAAAGAAAGAAAAACCAAAAAAAAAAAAAAAAAAAAAGAAAAAGAAAAAAGAAACTGAAAGAGAGGGAATGAAAAAGAAAAGACAAAAGAAATCAAACAATTAACGGACCCACTTTTACAATTTTGTTGGGTCTTGCTTCAGCGAGATCAGCACTTTATTATCTTTACCATTCATCTGAACCCTTGCTTATCATACACATTGATGGGTCTTATCAGCAGTTGATTCTTGATCTTTCCATTTTTGTTGGGTCTTAATTTAGTAGTTGAGTACTGGCGAAATGGCTTCATTCTCTTTCAAAGCAAATCTTTGTGCCAAGGAGACCATCTTCCTAGCATTCATTCACTTCTTGGTCCCAAAGGATTGGACCAAATTTGCAGGCAGGTGCAAAATGGCACCATCATCTTTCATAGCAAATTTTCGCGGTCGTTGGTTCCAAAGGATGAATTAAATTTGCAGGCAAAAGTCATGTAAAGATCTATATATCCTAGCTCTAGGAGTACAAGCATGCCAAATACGCACAACTTAGGTAAAAAAAAATAGCATGCACAGAAATCTTATATATAGAAGACATGTTCCATACCAGAAAAGTGGCGAAGCCCAACATTTCCAACTTCAGTATCAGACAACTCCAAACATTTCAAGCGCACAAGACCTGAGCATCAGTACGAAAACCAGGCATCAATATCCAAAAACATAGAAACGGAATATCTGCAACAGTTAGGATATATCATCTGCCATATTTTGTCATCTGAGATCACAGGCCCGCTTATGCTCAAGGAGTACAATAGAAATTAAAAGATTTGACTCAAACAACATAGACGCCAAAATAATCAAAATGAAATCAAATTTGTCTCTCAGGCCAAAAGGGTGCCAAAGATTAGACCTGCCAAATTAGTCATCCCTTCATCACCAATCCTACATGAGTCTAAGTTCAAGCTCTCCAAATTTGTTAAACCTGAAAAAAAACAGTAAATATTACCAACCAAAGATGCTAAAAGATAAGTAAATAAATTTATAAATGGAGAAAAAGAAATGAATGGTTTAATGAACAATAAAACTCAAACGACGTACAAAAGTTTTGTTTGAACAAAAGTTTGTACTTCAGGATTCAATAGCAAAACTATGGCATCCGCCTATAAAGGTATTTCTTCCCATAATTGTCTTTTTCCAATAAGTGTATGTGGACCTTAAGTCTGTCTTACCGGCTATATACATATATAGATTCCAGGAAGATTTGTTTTTTGTGCCTTCATATTTTTTATGTTTGTAAGATGAAAATGCAACAGCTTAGGAGCCATGTAAAACAGAATTTTTGAATAATACAGCACATAGGTTAAACCTTGAGATCATTGAAAGTTTCAAAACATGCGTGTAACTGTTATGCTTCTCTACATATTAGATAACATGAATCAAGCAACTGATGAGTGATGGCAACAAATTTGTGTGCACCAAAAGAAGTTCCCTGTTCATTCTATTTAAGTGTTCAAATCCATGGAGAGAACATTCTGAAGTCTGTTAAACAGACATTTCTCAAGGTCCAAACACTCTTACTCACAACTTTTAGATAGATAATTTTACTTCAAGATTCTTCTAAATAGTCTAAGCTTCAAAGGCATTCTGAATTACTTATTAAAATAAGTAATACAAATTTAATGAAGTGGAACAAAAATTCTTGGTATGTGATAGAACACCAAAATTGATGAATTGAATTTAGATAAACAATAACGATTACAAACTCAAAAGTAACCCAAAGAAGAGTCTTAAAACTCTCTCAACCCAAACTCCTAAGAGTTCGCAAATTACATTCAAGATGACAAGATGCTTTTCTCTCCCTTGCAGCCTCTATTTATACTACTACTACAAACTTACTCAACTAACCCTATAACTAACTTGGACTCACACCAATACAATTGTGGCCGTCCCCTTAAACTCTATCAGTATGTTACTTTGAACTGGACTCAAATAGTCTTGCATTTAATCTACCAGCCAAATATATCTTTAAATGGATGACTTTATTCACAATGTTGGTAGTGGATTATAAGTTGCTATTTTGGTGTTTGAGAGCAAGGCAAGAGTTTTCATAGATTCTTCCATCAGTACTACAGTTACATTAATAGAAAGCATTTGTTGTACGCTTCCACTGTCACCACTTTAGAACAATTTACAAGGGGCCAAACATTAAAATGTTTTTTTCTGATCAAGTGATGAGCAATAAAAAGGATGTGCAGAAGGATAATGTAGTCCCTGTATAATTTTCTTAAACAACTTGGAATCATTTCTTATAAATGCTTTAAAAGTTTGTTTGGCTCAAACAACTGCTTACTGCCATGGGATACGCTTAATATGACAATGATGTTAAACAACAAATTTTGATTATAATAGCAACCATCTTATCAAAAGATTATTTCCTTTTGTCTTTCAGAGACCCTTGACATGAAAAGTAGATAATATAGACGTTTCTGATGGAACCGTGAAAGAGAGGATAGTACACAACAACAAACTAACCACCTAAATAAACTCTTGTTCTCTAAAACATAAATAAATAAATAAATAATTTACTGTAAATTAGCAACCGAAGAAGAAAGAGAAAGAAACCACCTTTAAGGTTCACCAGACATGCATCAGTTATATTGTTGAACCCTAGGTTTAATACTTTCAAATTCACAAGTCCTGTACAAGATACATAGATGTCATTTTTAAAACTAATTGAAACACAACTTGTAATGTTGTATATGCAAACAAATGTGAAAGTATGAGAATCACTCACCAGAAATCTTTTCACATCCATCATCAGATATATTACACCGGCTAAGGTTCAGGTATGAAAGAGCAAGAAGACCTACTCGGTAGTCAAAAGCACAAAAGTTTCAAAAAATATCCCATATAATACCCCTAATGTGAACAGATTCAACAATATGATAGTACCGTAGATCAATAAAAAGAAAACCACCTCCAATACATAATCAATTAACTTGCATTTTCTTAAAACGCAAGAGATATAAGCTCAAATAGTAAGAACTTAGACACAACTCCAAACCAATCATATTGAGATTAAGGGATGTTACATGTTTCCTTAATGCATATTTCACAAATTTTGCTGCACGCTACAAAAATATTGATATAAGACTGTAACAACAAATTATAAACATGGAATAAAAATGATCAATGAGGGCAAACCTGATATAGACCCCAAGCATGCAGCAGTTACAGGGGATCCCTCCATGTTCAACAAAACAAGATTAGACAAGCCTGTCACAAAAGCACAATGAATGCGAGGTTTACACTCCAACAAAAGAAGCGAAACAAAAACATGAACCAAAATGCTGCCCTAGGCCAACTGGTGTGGAAGGCGACATCGCAATCCAACTCTTAAAGGCGAGAATTGATGCATAATTATACTAAAGATTGCAATAATAGTATAATGACAACAATGGTGATGGCAGCGACTCAACAAGAATTATAATTTGTGATAGTGACAGTGGTTATGAAAAACAAGAACTATCAGTAAAACTCCAACTGTAAACAGACCAAGCAACACAAACAGCATAGACAAGTTCTGATTTTATGTCTAGCCCAGAAAAATAATGCACATTCGACCATAAGTCAAAGAAGCGGGCTACAGTACCTTTCAAGTAAGCAACTCCTTGGTCCGTAACCTTGCTACAGGAAATTTGTAGCTCCTTCAAGTTGGCAAGCCCTGCAACATAAATATAACTTATATAAACAGTATCCAAAGCTGTGAAAACTACTAACACGAAAAAAAACTGATCCTTTTTTTTTTTTTTTGCAGAGGAGGCAGAAGGATGAAAGACTGCACCTTAAAGCATTATTTATGACTCGAGCATACTGAAAACTCATTATAAACATGAACTTAATAATATATGTATACCAAAAATTGGGGAAAAGATTGAGAATCAGCAGCTACCTGAGAGAGGCTTCATGTCTGTGTCTGTTATGCAGTTGCAACATCTGACGTTAAGAGACTCCAGCTTTGTCAAACCTGAAAAGGATAAAAAATCAAAACACCATGCATGAGGTCCAAAAGCTTTGCTCCTCCATAAAATCATCATAAACAGAACTTGCTATAGAACAGCACCAAAAAATATAAGATTTAGTTTTTGATCCAAGGAGCATGCATCATCATCGGTAAAAGTATCTAATGACATCCTTAAGACTCGTGTATATAAATTAGTACATGGATTCACATTAGAAAAGGTAACAGACTGGGTAACATACTTGTGATACATATACTGTTGGATCCATTGAATTGTGCATTGATGCATGTGAGCTCATAACTCAACGTGCGTCCAAAGCACTTCAACAACATTAAGCGTATGCATGTATCAAGAGTATGTCATCCAATCACTTTTTATACGAAAATAAATGGCAGATGAGCCTAGTTAACACATTCAAATTGATGGAGAACAATTATTTGCAGTAGAACAAATAGACAGGCTGGCAAGAGCCTGTGCAGGAAGTAGAAAAAACTCAGTGTGCTGCTCAGATTATTAGATGCATACCTTTGAGATGAACGAGCCCACCATGAATTTTAGAACAACGCTCAAGGTCCAACCTTAATAAGTTTGGTAAGCGGGCAAAAGCAGACATTCCTTGAGCAGTGATAGCATTGTTCTTCTTAAAACTCAAAGACTTTAAGTTTGAAAACCCTGCCGGCACAAGGCTTTTATTAGAGATGTGCATGTGCTCATAACAAGGCAAATGGATATAGAGAAATACCACTAATATGTTCCAACCCAAGATCTGAAAGACGGTCACAATAGTTGAAAGTCAAGTTTTGCAGATTGATACAATCTTCCAGATGAAGCAATCCACAATCTGTTACGTCAGAACCGGAAAGATCAACAGCTAGCAGAGACAAGGCTTGAGAAGCGATGACATCCATCCAACTATCATTTACACCCGGATATTCTCCCAATAAAATATCCTGTAAAACAGAAAAGGCCTCATTGATTACAATGTCCTATGAGCATCATAGCAAAATTTAGGTTTGCAACCTATGGCATTGGCATCAGTCAAAAATTAAAAGTTCAATCCAACACCATGGTTAAAAAAAACACTACCTCAAGAGCACAATCTCGAAATGCTTCAAGTGAGGTCTCATTTAGACTATGAGAATTCACCAATTCATTGAAGATCAGCTGACTTATATCTCTTGGAAGCATAGAAAAGGTTCTATATTTCTCAATAAATTTATCAATGTCCTGAGCAGATAAGAAACAATGTACATCCGTATCAGTATCAAAAGGATTAGGAATCAATGGCAAAAATCCAATTACAAGACGAACCTTGCATGTTTTATGAACACACAAATCTATAAGGGACGGGCATTTGGACACTCCTTGAGAATTTTTTGCGCCAAGCCGAAATGAAGTATTCAACCATTTAGAACTTCCGGTTTTGAAATATTTCGCAGCAGCCCCTCTTTGCACACTCTCTTCATTGACTTCACCCCTCTTTCTAGAACAAGCACCCCCCATTGTAAAAGGAAAAGCAACAAACTTCTTATCGAAAGCACACTATCTTCGAAAAATGTGACCTAAATCAGTTCTATTGCCCTGTACAAACAGCAAACTATGCACATTAACAAATCATCAAACAAAAATAACCACTAATCACCAACTGCTTAAAACTGTATCAAACTTGACTTATAAATTGGTCGAAAATTTGCACGAGGTCGATACAATGCGTAGTAACATACATTATGTTCCAAGCTAAACACAATCACGCGGCAGTCGTGGCCATTATGAAGATTAATGAGCTAATTACGATCGGTACCAGTTGATGTTACCCAGCAAAGTTTTCATCTTTTTCAATACTTCAACTGAAAGAGCCCAATCCATTACCAAGGAATGCATGCATAACACTCTAATCCGAACACAAGTTAACCCTAATGTTGCAATTTCTAAACTATATAATCAGTAGTAAACCAAAGCTCAAAGAGTGATCGGATTAGACTTAATTCAACTAACACGACTCCATAAACAAAATCAAACAACTAAAAAATCAGCTCTTTTTCACAACGAAATCTCATGAAAACAAACAAAACTTCAATCGATCACACTTCTAACAAAAAACAACAAATTCGGACGAACTCCGTTCATGACTCCACCAATTAAACCTAAAAGCATGTAAATTTCAGACACTAAACACAATCTAATCATCAATTCAATCTCTTCCTAGAAAACAAACTCATAAAACACGAGTTTCATGAAGATCGCAAAAGAAACCAAACCGTCAAACCCTAGAACAAGCATTCATCGCAAAAAAGCTCAAAAAGTAACCGTAACTGTTGAAGGCTCGAAATCACCTGAACAGCGAACGACGACGCGATCGCGATCGCGATCGGATTACATAGAATTGATAGAGATAGAGAGAGATAGAGAGCTGGATTTTTAGGTAGAGAGAGTTTCGGATGAAGACGAATTCATGGAATCAGTTCGTCAGTCTCATCATCATCTCTCCGAAGAGTGAGTGAGGAGTTTTGTTTTGGTCTCTCGCCGAAGGAACGAAGCAAGGAATTCGCGAAACCGAACCAGAGGTTCGGACCGTCCGATGGGTGCCACGTGGTGCGCGTCGTCTGTGATTAGGTTGGGAGAGGCGAGCGGTTCGGGCGGAAAAGATAAGAGATACGTGTTGAAGTTGTGGGGCCCGCGTGGAGGCTTTGGAAGATTTTGTACGCAATGAGTCCCACTCACTCAACAAACAAACACGTCTTATTCTATTTGGAAATATCATTTTAGGCCTGCACCGCCACACTATGCTTGTTGTGCTGTTGTATTGGTGCAACAGCTACTTGTCATCCGTCTTCGATACACCTCGATTTGCAAGCGTGTTGGACGAGTGCATGAGCGCGCGTGCTGTACCTGCATGTCCTACTTGGGGCACCGCATCAAAATCGCTCTATGTATAGTTTGGGAGTCGGGTATTACGCAAATATCAAAATCAATTTATACATAGTTTTGGAGTAAGGTACATGTTGATGTTGAATTTCTCAAGTATTGAATAATATAATTGTAATGTTGCTAATGCAAATATCAAAATTACTCCATACATAGTTTGAGAGTAAAGTATAAGTTGATGTTGAATTTCTCAAGTATTAAAGAATATAATTGTAATGTTCAATGCATATACTTGTTGTTCGTATTTATCATCCGTCCTCGGACCTCCATACACCTCGATTTGCGTGCGCTTGCATGCGCGCTAGACAAGTATATATACTATTTGGGGTACTGCGACATTTTCTTTTTTGAATAGTCTTTTATTTCCATCAAATATCAAAAACACCCTGTACATAATTTGAGAGTACGGTATATGTTGATGTTGGATTTCTCAAGTATTAAAGAATATAATTGCAATTCTCCTTCAAAAGAAAAAAAAAAGAATATAATTGCAATTAATGTTACTAATGCAAATACTTTATAATATACGTTTAATAGCAAAAAAAAAAAAAAAGTCTTTTATATCCATCAAATATCAAAATCACTCCATACATAGTTTGAGAGTAAGGTATATCTTGATGTTGGATTTCTCGACTATTAAAAAATATAATTGCAATTAATATTACTAATGCATATACTATATAATATACGTTTAATAGCAAAAAAAAAAAAAAAAAAAAAAAAAAAAAAAAAAAACTCACATATCTTTTACAAACCAAAGAATAACCTCATACATATACTTTAAAATTCTTCTCACCCCTACGAGTAGAGAAGAATTTGCACTTGAGCCCGATGTTATTCACAAGCAGTTCTAACTTAAACTGCAATAATTGATTTTACAATGAAGGAGAGCTGACAAGAACTAGACATACAAGAAAATAAGTCACTTCGCTGCAAAAGAACGAGTGGTGTTCCTTCCTAACCCAAGACCCAATCCTAAAGGAACGCTTTCAGTTTTGCTGCTGTCACTGTGATTGCAATGGGAAGAATGCGTGTGCCCATGTTGGTATCGTGGGTTCTTTGCATCCACGTCGATGGAGACTTGGCCATTGCTGCTGGTATGGAGAGAATGGCTGTCCCCGTTCTGCAAATTCGAAGTTCTTGCCATCTCCAGCATTCCGAACCCCTCTGAAGATGGTTCTTCATTCCACTCCACATCCTCATTGTAGCCATTAATCAATAGATCAGTGCAGTTCTTTCGGATTCCATGGTCATATGGATTTCTGAAACGACCGCCTGGACCTCTAAGGTAGCTGTAGCGCAATGCATTTGCCATTTCATTTGTTGTGATGTTACGTGATATCTACATTAAAAAAAGATTGGAATTTGAGCATCACACCAGAAGAACTTGCCCGTAACAAATTTCAAAAAGAAAAGTAAGGCGAAAAAACATTGATTAATTAAACCAAAGAATTACTGCCAGCTCGAAAACCACTTTTTCAATGATTAAACTCCACACAATAAGCATCTAAATTATAATTTCAAGATTCTCCTGGAAAAAACAAAATAATTTATTTCTTCACTCTAGCGGTTGACACAGATTCGGTCGCAGCCAGGTGAGGGGTCAACTGTCAAGAATATTTCCGGAAGGTCGGGCTAAATGCATTTAATAGGAAACAGATGGATGAGGGAGCAGAGGGTTTAGCATTATGTACCCGCTCAAGGTATGAAGGCTGAGATAAGAGTCAATTCGTAACCAAAGAGACTAGCAGTTATCTGTTAGAGGTATTGTAAGGAAAACTGCGTGAATAATCACTGTTTCAAACAATCCAAATTGAGGTTTCTCATATAGTTGTAGCATTGATCAACCTAAAAATTCCAACCCCAGTGTTATATGACAATGACTATGGGTCAAGTAAATATCCATAGTAGCATCTTTATTTGAATAAGTTCTAAAAGAAGGAAAACACACCTGAGAGGCTTGCATAACGGTCAGGACTGCTACGCCAAAGAAGAGGAAGAAGTCCATAATCAGAAATGACATAGCTCCCACATGATTGTTCCCAACGTGATACATCCATGCTCCAAATGAAGATGGAGACGCAGGATCAGTCACTAATCCTAGATTAAATTTAAAAAAAAAAATTTATGTAAGTTTAAACCAAAATCCCACGTGACAAAAGCCAAACACAGAAACTACTATAGAAAATCCATACTTGTCAAAGTGACGGCACCGGTAATAACCATTGCCAAGACTTCTAGAACAAGAAACAAGAAGAAATCCCGTTTATTTTTCTGCATAGAACTCAAACAATGATAGGTCAGATTGGAGAAAGAATAGATGATGCATAAAACAAACAGGCTTCTCAATATCTTTATTTCAATGTTTTTAGCAAACCATGTAATACAGATATAAATTACAATGCAGGAATTCCCTTTATCAAGGAGGATGAATTGCCATATGATGCATCTCGATAAATCAACAATCGTCAGTACATAATAGCAGAAAATCCAGAGTGGCTCAAATAAATTTGATAATGAATTTGAATGCTGAAACAGGCACGAGTATGAAAATGAGAAAGGCACAGTTTTAGGGTCTAGGGATTCACCTTTCCAATACAGTTTGAAACCCAGGGACAATGATGATCAAACTGTTCAACACAGCGATCACAGGTGGAGCAATGCTTTGAGCGCAATGGCCTCACAATCTAAAGAAGACAAAAGTTCGACCACAGAAGGGGGCAGTCAAGGAAACTGTAAATCAGCAAAATTGTGGCACAAAAAGGAGAATTTAAAGTGACTTGATACCTTGCATGTTGCACAGAGTTGAGACCAATTGCCAGCCAGCAGAGCGGGGTTATTAAGCTCGACTTTCAGTAATGGCTCCTAAAGAAGATCCAATAACGAAACCATGTAAGTTTACAGCCTTAACTCCACCCTGGTACTGGATTTAGAAGAAAATAAAAAACAAAAACAAAAACAAAAACAAAATTCTAATCTAAACAGTGATGCAGGGAATGGCAGGTAAAGCCCACTCAAGGTCCAAAACACTGGAGGGTAATTAATTGAACCAAGAGGCTAACCAGGTGCATGAATTATATGTAAATATAAAAGAGGATACACTGAACTGAGGACCTCAACCAAAAATGTTGACCAACTTCCAATAATTCTTTATATTAATCTGTCTTTAGACTCTTTACAAGAAGTAAGACCCACAAACGAGTGCATCTATTTTCTTTCATTGTTACCTCTTTTCTATATACAATATCATTAACTATTTACTTTCAATGTCGATTAGAAAACGACTGGCCATGCTTAGAGATTGAAGAAGCCATTACTGAGGTAAAACTGAAATGGGAAAAACGAATTCCTGATTAGGGAAAAGAAAAACAACTTACATCATCTTTTGCATTTAGCGAATCATGTATATTCCTGTGAATATAACCTGGATCCTTCCTACAGGCCAAATGGATACACAAAATTTAATTAACAATTCCTCAATACAAAAAGCAATCACAACCAACATACACTATCATAGCAGCATCACTCGTACATTTGTAAAATATGAAATTTTAAATAATAAAAATGAGCAATAAATAGATCTCATAAAGAGTATGGCTACTTGCACAGACTTGAGCATAGTGAATGTATTTAATCCATGAAGCCAACTCAACTAATTTGGTATTGAGGCTTTGTTGTTGTAAGAGAATGACTAGATTTCCCTTTGCACTTCAAATTTCATATAAGAAATTGTATGATGCAATTATTTGTATGATGCAATTATTGGCAAACAACTCTCCAACATGCGAAATTGTAGAAGGTATTTAAGAAATTGCCTCAGCAATTAGTTGTAACTAGATTAAAGAAGATATTCATCATTCATGTGCCCAGTCACTTGAACCACTCAAACTAAGAACTCAACTTTCCTCTAACAAACGGATGGTAAAACCGAAATTCTATTCATGAAAGGAAAATGACTCCAGCATTGATCAAGTAGACAAATACTAGCGACAGATAAAGTTGAAATTGACTTCATTATCAAATGAAAATTAAAAGTCGGATGCCAACTTCAAAAATTACAACATTAAAATCATAAACCATGTAACTGTCCTGCAGCCAAATAAGCTGGTTTCTGAAAGTTCAAAGACTCAATAAAGGCCCAAGGAGGATACCTGCTACACCGATAAAACAACACCAATCCAGCAGAAGCAAGAAACACACCAGACCATGCGAGAAATCCAAATCCAGGGGTCAACATAGGAAGATTTGCTGCTGCAGCCAACTCGCCGAAATCAGAATTAGAACTAAAAGAAAAACTAATTTCTACCACGGAGACAAGATGAATACCTATGATGACTGAATAAGTGTATGTAAGGAGAAGTATTATTATTATACACCAAAGTGCTGGTGCAAGACCTAACTTTGACAATTTTCCAAGGCGGCTATTCCCATCACAACGCTTATCATACAACCTTCTGGCATTTCCCTTCAAAACCACGTGAATAAATATCCATAATTATAGTGAAACAATTGCAGCAATTTAACAGTACTAAATTTGAAAATGTTTAACACACATGAGCATCACATTTGGCTGATATAATACTAAAATAATAAACAAAAAATGGATATCCTACGAAGATTGATGGCAGTAAATCATTGCCTTCGTGCATCTCACTTATCCAGTATTTAACACGAGTAGTAGCGACGCAAGATCCTAAAGTAGGAAATTCAAAAAGGAAAAAGCTATTAACATCTCTAAGTCCCAGTCATATAAATCCCAACAGATTACATATGTTAAGAACTCAAGCAAGTATGCAACCACCTACACCAACTCAGTAGAGTATAGGCAAGGAAGTCAGAGAAATGGTGGCTCAAATACTAACTCAGCATAATCAATTATTTTTATGAGCCTTTGGATTATTGGATTAAAATCATTTCTCACAAACAAAAAAGCAATCTTTATAAAAACATCATCGTAAGACTTGACTGGGACCAATAACTTAAAAAGTTAAAAGTTAAAACAATGCTCTAATTTTTTGTCAAAGATTTTGATCCATGCAGCCGACCCGAACTAATTTGGGATTGAAATTTTGTTGTTGTTGTTCATTTATATTCGTCAACTATAACTTAAGCATGCAATTATCTCCTTTCATCTCAATAAATAAATGAAACTAAAATCAAACATCACCTATTTGTTTTTTAAAGAAGCAAAAGGGAGTGTAATATAGAACCAGTTAAAAATTAATTAGAAATCAAAATGCCAAAAGCATTTAGTTAGCCTTCCAAAATACTAATTGATTCCATCTTATTAAGAGTCAAAGTGGTAAAACCAAAAGCAGCATCTTCTCATTTAAAGAGAATATAGAAGCATCCCAGCCAAGAAAGACTACCACACTAAAATTTATTACCCAACATTATTAATTTTATTCTATAAAAAAAAATACCTACAAGGAAAAAAGCAACTTGACGATAATTTTTATCAGAAGCAAGTTGTGCCGGTGTAAAGCCAGTGTTATCTGTCACCATTAAGTCTTCTTTCTTCCCTGCTTGTACAAGTACTGTACATGCTTCAAGGTTCCCTCTAATAGCAGCCCAGTGAAGAGGAGTGCAACCTGACCGCACAACAGAAATTTATATTACATAATACATATGCACGAGAGATTAAATTATACGTGTCAGCTACAGTACTTCCTCATTACTAAGTAGTTCTAGGTTTTCATGAATGTGCTGGAAATTTTCCTCAAAAAATTGGAGTAGAGATTATAGAATAGGAAAAGCAATATGGTCGAAACAAAATTACCTTCTTTATCCTGGCGTCCTCTGTAAGCATCCAAAAACAAAAGAAGGCGGATACAATCAGCAAATCCTTTATAAGCAGCCCTGCAGACCTCCAAAGAAGGTCGAAAGCATTGTTATATAACCTCCTAAAGTCACGCACCCGCGACAAGAATCTGACGAAAAATCACAATATCGCGTGAACTGTGAAATGTTTCAGCCTGAAGCAAGGAATGCAACAGACTCGTTCGTAGTACACTTAATCAAATCAACTACAAATGAAGACTGAACTGTGTTTTTTTTACTTTAATGAAGACTGAACTGTTCATTTTATACAAATGAATAAACACAGAATGATGAGTGCACATGTGAGTAAGGAGAAGACTAAGCACTTTTGCCTGCATAATATAAGTAATTTTTGATAAGACAGAATATAAGTAATTTAAGCTCCCAATGTGCTCCAAATCACATTCTCCAACAATTTAAGCTGCAAGCCCAACCCCATCCCATCTCTTTGGATTTAATATAGTAGCTTCAAATAAGATCTTATCGTGTCGAACATTTTAGATTAGAGGGTTTAGGAGCTCTATCTTTTTTTTTTCTTCACGAACTATACAATCACTTTCATATTCATGACATTTAAACCATAAACTAGAGCTCTTTTATCTGTAATATTATGCTCCATTAAAGCATGGATCCTGCAGCAGAACTATAGATCCTGTCTTCATTTAGGATGTGTGCATTCTACGCTGTTTCGGAAGAACTGTTTCAATCAATTAAAACAATTATAAATTCAATATTTCATGTTTTTTTTTTTCAAATTTTCGCCCTTGAAATAAATAACTGAGCTAAATCGCTATCTGTCATTAGTATCTCTTGACTCACTTTCAATCTTTTCTCTGGTTTCCATTTCAATTGAAGACAAAAAACATATTCATTACTAATTTGCTCAATACCGATCCTTGTTGTAGCCCATTGGATAACAAAGCTTCTTTCTTAACATTTAATTTAAGTATTCAAAATTAGTTTCATCGATAAATTAAAATATCACAAGCATCAAATGGTGTAACTCAGGAATCATCATTTATAACTATTCTGAAATGTTCAGATCTAAGGACTCAGCATAGTCAATCTTCGCCCCAATGATAGCAATAGCCGGGAGCAGGGTATATTGAAATTTGCACTAGAATACCAAGTACATAGAATAAGAAACAAATGAAAATTTCATATTGCATCAACATAAACTGTTTCTACACTGTCTTACTTCTCATTTTGAAAACAGTATAGGATTTTTCAAGAAAACCTCTTACTCTTATTGGAAAATAATTAAGAAGCAGAAAATAATTGCTTCATGGGCTAAAATGTGTCCTTCCACTACTTGTGCCCATAATAGAAGCAGCGCCGAAAAGCAGATATCACCATTGTTACAAAACTGATATGTCAAAATCGATTTTCTGACACCAATATTGGATGATTAATGATTAAATGGATTAAGTGAACATATTAATGGAATTGTTACAACTGATTTCCACAAACTATGCTAGATAATTACATGGAAGTAATAAAAATAATAATAATAACAAGAAGAAGAAGAAGAAGAAGAAGAAGAGGAATCTCATCTTTCATTTACCAGTGCAAAGGACTTCTACCATCATTATCAGGCGTATCTGGGTCAGCATTCCACTTTGTAACAATGTGATAAAGGAAATGAGTCTGGCCATATTGCGCAGCAACATGAGTCCCCTGAAAACAAATGTAATAAATGAAGCTGGTTTCGAAAGAAAGCATCAACTAACAATCTATATATGATGTTCACAACAATCTCAAGTCATCAGTCACCAGTTTTGTGGATTTAACATTGTCACGCACTCACGGACCTGTATAGCATTAACTACACTACACCATTGGCCGTTGGATTAAGATCTAAAAATCACCATGACATGGAGATTTTAATATCTTCTGTACTACACACAAAAAATGGTAGTGATTGGAAACCAAATTGAATCCTCTATATCTCTAATCTTCATTTCAAGCCATGTCAAACAATGCAATAACTGAATTTAACTGACTACCCACTTCACAATTTATTATCCACTGAACAATCAATTATAACTAAACTGGAAAACGCGGTAACAAAATATATATGAACAAAACCTCACCTGATACCCAAACGAATCGGCAGCATTGACACGAGCGCCCTCCTGGAGCAGAAGCTCCGCAACTTGAACCGCCCCGCGCACCGCGCTCCAATGCAGCGCCGTCTGCCCAGTGTGATCCGTGGCGTTCACATCTCCGCCGTGCTAGCACCATTCAATCAAAGAATTGAAGTGAAAAAATCAAAACTTTCCACAAATCAAACCAAAATCAAACCCAAATCCTAAGTAAAAACCTCGATTATGTACTGCGCCGCAGCGGTCCGATTGTTGAGCGCCGCCCACTGAAGAGCGTGGTAGCCGAGACCATCGGGCTGGGAGACTGAGCACCCATCGGACTCCACCAATCTCTGCAACTTCTCCAGATCGCCGTACGCCGCCGCCGTGTAGATGTCGTTCCGGATGGCCTCTCCATCCGGCGACACCTCAGACAGTACCGAGTCTGCGACGCCGGCAGCCGCCGCCGGCGACGACTCGAGATCGCGCTGTTCGTCGTCTTCGACGACCTCGATCTCGGACGCCATTGATGGAGAGAGTGAGATCGTCAATGAGATCGCATCGGAGGAGTTGAAAGAGAGATTGGGATTGTGGAGTGGTCTAGGGTTTTTGGTTGAAAGAGGGACGAAGAAGATGAGAAACTGATTGAACTCGAATTCCGCGTTGACGGAAATTTAGAAACGAAACAGACCGGGCGCGGCCGGCCCAATTAAAATGTTCCCTTGCTATGTGAAATTAATCAATTCTCTTTTTTATATTTCAGATATTTATTTACTCCGATATTTTTTTATAGGAAATGCTAGAATGACATAGTCTAACAAAGGTGTATTCAATTGAGATTTTAATAAACTTTTGCTACTTTTTAATGACTAAAAAAGTTTAGGTGTATTCATTTAAAACTTTTAGAGAGTTTATAAAAGTAAGGTGTATTCAATGTGGACTTTTATAGACTTTTAAAAAGTCTACAAAAGTTTTGTGGGGTATTCAATTTAAACTTTTAGAGAGTTCATAAAAGTAAGGTGTATTCAATTTTTTTGTGACTTTTGTAGATTTGTTACAAATCTTGAATTTCGTAGACTTTTTGTATAAAAATACACATAAAGAAGTCTTCAACTTCTCCTCACCTCAACCTATAAACTTTTAGAGACTTCTAATTTTTGTTGGTTACATTCTTCGATAAGGACTTCATTGTTCACAATAAGTCTTTTTCTTATCAATTGTTTTTATCAACTTCTCCAATCACTCCACAACTCTTGGATTTCATTGTTCACCCGTTATACTCTAATATCTATGTTGATGAAAATGGATTGATATCATTATTAACAAAATCTTATTCTTGCATCACTATACATTTTTGATAGTTTTTTTTTTGACAAAGAAGTTTCGTTTATTTAGTGTATTATTATAATCTCAAAAAAGTGTAGTATTATTATTTTTGAAGAAAATAATTGTATGATTTTTTTTAAATGCAAGAAGTGCATTTTTTAGAATTTAAACTATCATTATTAAGGAAAAATATAATTTTTTTTGCTTAAGTCAAACGAAAAAATAAAGCAAAATTTTTACACTAAATATTTCCAATGATCTTTTCTCAAAAAAATAAAAACATTTCCAATAATCTTACTTGATTCTTTTCTACAACTAAAAGATGATTTATTTACCTATTTATTAGGTTGATATTTATTTACTTATTTGTTATGCTACTACCTTGAGAGTAATTCATTAATATGTCTATATGTTTTTTTTACTAAAATACAAAAATACTTTTTAAAAATTAGTAATAGTTCTTAAGAAAAAAAATATAATTATTTATTTTTTTTTATAATAAAGTGCAAAATATTTGTTTCATTTTAAAAATCACAATAATCTATTAGTATCATCAAAATCATGTTTAAGAAGTTCACAAAAGTCACTAAAAATTTTAAATGTCAATAAAAGTCATTATAATGAAATTTACATAAAAGTTTATCAAAGTCTTTAAAAGTCTACCAAAATCTAAAACTTTATAAAAGTCATTCACTTATAAAAGTAACCAAAAGTCTATAAAAATCTCAATTGAATACACCCCTGTTAGTGTATTATTATAATATCAAAAAGTGTAGTATTATTATTTTTGAAGAAAATAATTGTATAATTTTTTTTAAAGGCAAGAAGTGCATTTTTTAGAATTTAAATTATCATTATTAAGGAAAAAATATACTTTTTTTGCTTAAGTCAAACAAAAAAAAAAGTGCAAAATTTTTACACTAATATTTCCAATTATCTTTTCTAAAAAAAATATATATTTTCAATTATCTTACTTGATTCTTTTCTCCACACTAAAAGATGATTAATTTACCTATTTATTATGTTGATATTTATTTACTTATTTGTTATGCTACTACCTTGAGAGTAATTCATTAATATGTCTATATGTTTTTTTTTATTAAAATACAAAAATATTTTTTAAGAAATTAGTAATAGTTCTTAAGAAAAAAATATAATTATTTATTTTTTATAATAAAGTGCAAAATATTTGTTTCATTTTAAAAATCACAATAATATATTAGTATCATCAAAATCATGTTTAAGAAGTTCACAAAAGTCACTAAAAATCTTAAATGTTGATAAAAGTCATCATAATAAAATCTACATAAAAGTTTATCAAAGTCTTTAAAAGTCTACCAAAATCTAAAACTTCATAAAAGTCATTCACTTATAAAAGTAACCAAAAGTCTATAAAAATCTCAATTGAATACACCCATGTAAGTCGCTACTGGCACATCGAGCATGCGAACTTTGAGATGCGAACATACTCAAATCATATAACATAATGTACAAGCATCCACCTCTCATGTGCCAAATGAGATTATGAGCATTTACATTCAAGCATTTTTTTTTATTAATTTTTTACTTGTTTTCATGCTCAACAGTGTCAAGCTCCATATGGTCAACGATATTTTCCATCAACGAAACTTAAACTCGAAACCTCGTTTAAAATGAATCGATTGCGTTATCATGCCGATCAATTGATTGTTGGTTTTAAATGCATTTTGAATACTTTGAAAAATTAAATATTTCTGTTTTCGAAAAATATATTTATTTAAATAGTTTTATTAACCTTAAAGACGGCCCAAAATATTTGTTTTGCTTTCGTGATTGTGATAGTTGATTTTTTTCATAACATTGTAATAATTTAGTTGATTTGAGAACTGTTTGATGTAGGTTTGCTTGTTCTAATTATTGATGTGGCACTAGCGAAATAGTTCTTATACCATTTGTTCTAAAAATTTTGAGAAGAGTCGAAATGTTTATCTTTCTAACTCTCTTTTCTTTCCTAGTTACTTCTTGGAGTAAACAAAACAAAAGTTATATCAAATCATCTTTTAATTCTAAATTAGTCCATTTCTGCGCTTTTATGAGAGTTATTAAAACTTTAAGAGAAAGTTAATAAATTAATTTACATAAATACAACAACAACAACATAGCCTCAATCCCAAATTAATTTACATAAATATATTGTAATATTTTTTTCACAATTAAAATTACAATTCACAACAATCAACCCATATTTCTTAAAAAAAAAAACAATTGAGGGGTAAAAAAATATTTACTTATAAATCATTGAAGTAACTCTTCATTAACAAAAAAAAGAATTCAAAATGAACTTAATTGTTATTTCAAATATTCGTAAACAAGACATATGAATAATATTGTGGTAACCAAATTGATGGTGTAAAATTCAAACAAAAATGCATTGATGAATAATTCATTAATTAGACCATTGTTTGATTGTTCAAAGTTAGATTTTACGTTTTCCAAAAATGTGTGTGGGGGGAGGGGGGAGTGAATATATCTTAAAACAATAAATAACACAAATATACAAATATCTTAAAATAAAAAATAGAAAAATTAAGAAAATCCTAAAAAATGAAATGGTGGAAGGAGAGAGCATGTGAAACTTTCTCTCTCCTTCAACTTTTATATATATATATATAGATATATAGATAGATAAGAGTTTGGGAACTAATTAACTAATGAAAGTTGGTGGATATATCTGAATCAAAACCTTAAGAAAAAATAATATTAGATATTTCATGTAAGTTCGATACCATGTCGTATTAATTTGGGTTTACAGAAAATAAAATTCTATATAGGGGCAGTGGGCGAGATCTATGATTTTCATTGGGTAGACATTTCACTGCGGCAACTCAACAACTCAAGTTTCTCAACTAAACAATAACGACATTTCATTGCAACAGTTTAATGAAAATTACAACTAACTCTTTTTTAATTCTAAATAAGAGTTTGAGCCCATCGAATTGCTTAATGAGACTTAACTTTTAAACTCACTTCTTAGTTCTTACACCAAAAAGCACGCCAACATCGCTCCCATGCGAGGCTCGATGATGTCTCGAATATGAATTGATAAGTGCGGTTAACGTCTCGACGCCATGTGAAAAAATTTGAAAAGTGATAACTTTTGGTAAAATAAGAACAAATATGTTTTACCATAAGTTACGTTTGGTCTCATTTTGGAAAAAAAAAAAAAAAAAAAAAACAAAAAAGTTATATTTGGTATTTAAGTCGTTCATGCGCGCTTTATGAGATACGGACATAAACATATCTTGATACTTAATACACGAGTCGATGTCGCATAGACGGTTCTTATACGCTGATGTGACTTTTCAGTGTAATATACCTATTGTCATTTCAATATTTTAATTAATTCAACATCCAAAGAAGTTTAGAGTTAAACCATAGAAAAAAAAAATCTGACTTATAAGGAAGTTTAGCAAAATAAATCAAACAAGGTCCAAACAACATGCGCTAACACAAGCACGCCAATGATGAACTATTAAAGCAAAACAACAACAACGTAACCACAATCTCAAATTAATTGAGGAGAAAAGTACATTTAACAAAAAAAAAAAAAAAACTATTACAAGTGAGAAAAAAGTACATCCATCCACAATTCGCAAAAATTATCTGTTAAAAAATTTAAAATTTACACTCTACAATGCTCTATGTTAGAAACTTGTAATTTTCTTATACTATTATATTGCATCACATTGATCAAATGTTTACCATTAATGTATTGTATGATTGTATCACATTAATCGAATAGCTGCACCGACGGTGCTGGTAGGGAACAAATACTGCCCACATTGCCCAACATCTATGACGACTGTCTCTCCCTACTGTACCAGTTTTCAGTTTTACGTTTAACAAAAACAAACAAGACCTATCACGACTTGATGGGCTGGCATGGGCCCCATCCAGATCCAGCCCACATAAACACTGGGATTAAAAACCCACTCCACACATTCACTACACCATCGTCACCTTATCACGTAAACGACACCCGCCGTCAAGCAGCGCCACGTGTGGATAGCCCACCCATCATAGCCCGAGTCGGCCACGCGGCGGACGAAGAGAAAAGGGCGCGTTACTGTGATCCGTGCGTTTGTAGGGCATGGTAGAAGGAATTAAAAGAGGCGGGAAAGGAAAAGACAGAAGAAGAAATGAATGAGATGTGTACAAAAACAAAATAGCGTTATCTTTTACAAAGGACTGGACGCCAATCAAGTAACGTTATCTGTAACGCTCTTCATCGTCCACATAATTAATTCTACAAAAAAAAATATAATAATTTCAGTGCACTAACTTTGTGATTGAATGTTTGATGTCGATGTTGCAAAATGCATACAAATATCAATGTTTTAGGCATTGTGATGCTCTGCTTGAGAATTATTGGTAATATTCAAAATTATTTTTAAAAATTATATAAAAAATAACTTTTATTAAAATTTAAAGAGATGTTAAAGTTATCTAAATATATTCGATGACTAGGACATGACTCATGCGATTGATTTTTATCATTTCACCAAATTTTGCATTTTGATAAGGAATGTCCCATCTCGTCATTTATCTCAGAAAAATGTTTTGGCATCCAATAAGGAGGAAACCCGTTATCATTAAAAAATATAATTCCCTAAAAAAAAAAAAAAAAAAACTTAAGAAGGTGTTTAATTTGTTCATAACCAGAGATATTAGAGAGAGTACTGACATAATTTTCGATGTCCAACGTTGCAACTAGTAATTGACCCATAAAGGGCAAAATGGGGGTAAAGCAAAAGAGTATAAAGAAAAAGTTACATTCGAACTTAGCATCTAAAGATTATTCCGTGCGAAAAGCGTGACATTCACGCTACGCTTCTTTCTGGAATTCCAAATCGCCCCATCACTAACGATAACACCACCCCAACGTAAAATGCGCATCTCGAAGCGAGTCTAAGCGAATCGGATTCCCACGTCACATCCGAGTTGGTTTCTGAGTCACTTCCAGCGCGATAACTCCTACAGTTTCTGAATCTGTACTCCTCCACCTCCGGTCCCCACCCAACTCCCGAGCTTCTCGTTTTGACACAACAACAACACAACTACAACAACAAAAACAACAACAGCAACAACAACATCTGGACTCTTCACTTCCGATATATAAGTAGCGTTTGCGATAGAGGAGTCTCAAGTTTCAACTGAAATTTTGGTTTTCAAAACCCTCGTTTTCGCTCTTGTTTCGGTCGAATTGGGCGTTCTCCGGCGATTCTTAGAGGAATTTCGGCCATGGGAGCGGCGGTGGTGACGGATCTCGCGACGGAGATCGTGATTCCGGTGTGCGCGGTGGTGGGGATCGCTTTCGCGCTCGTTCAGTGGGCGCTCGTCTCGCGAGTCAAGCTCTCGCACTCTTCGACTGCCAACAATGGGCTTAACGATTACTTGATTGAAGAGGAGGAAGGAATCAACGATCACAATGTCGTCGTCAAGTGCGCCGAAATTCAGACCGCAATTTCTGAAGGTCTGGTTCAATTTCGTCCTATTTTTAGGGGTTTTGCTTGAGTTTAATAGATTTGGTAAAATTTTCCCATTAAATTGGTTAAAGTTGAGATTTTTAGCGTGCCCAGAATGAGTAAACTTCATAATTAGTTCAAAAATCAAATTTTGCTTGATTAGGTTATGCTGGAATAACGATTTTTTTATTTTTTTTTATTTTTATGAATTTATGAGCGGATTAGCGTATCTGTATTGACTGAAACAGATCTGGGATTCGTTTTACGAATCGGGTTTCTCATTATAGATTAAATTTAGAATTCTTAATTGTTTGTTTTGTTTTTAATTTGTTGTGTTTGTTTAATCTTATCAGATTAATAGCTTTGTTTCCTCTGCATCAGCAATGCAATGGCCTTTATTTAATCATGTTGTCATACTTTACTGCAAGGCTTATCCCAACCGGTAGATAAGGATTAGAGTTTCTATGTTTTGTATGTTTTTTTAATTTCTAGTTATGTTGACTGCACCTTTCGGTCTTGTTCTTTTGTGTTTATCTAACCAAATCACCAAAGCTGACTTTTTCTCAGTTTTATTTCCTTTGGTGTTCTCTATAGGCCATGACAAGGAATTTGATTCTTATCTATTTGATATGTATTTATTAATAAAGTGAGATTGTTTTCTTTCTTTGGGGCTCGTTAATTACTTTGTGGGTCTGTCTTTTTAGTTCTAGCTTAGATGATTTCATTGTTTAATTTTGTATTATTTAGTTCACCATTTGTTTTGTTATATCTATTCTTTTCTTTTCTGAGGGATGATTTATGAATTATAAACTTTTTTTTTAAACGGAAAATGAATTCTTATGGTGTTTAGTCGGGTAATTCTGCTGTCATTTTTATTCGTACTTGTACTTATTTAGTTATATTTTTCTTAAAAGTTTGTTTAGTTAAATCAAATGGACATTTGATCTATTAAGTAGGATTTCTAGAGTCTGGCAATATATGCAAAGATACTGTAGTTATAAGCATTCAATGCATTGTGTGGGAAATAGACAATTCTGTATCAGAGCATGCGGCATTGGTGGATTGCCTAAAACTGAAATGAGATTACCAGAGGAAGAGCCCCGCAGCCATTATTCGTCAGATTTTTCGTTAACTTGCTTTATTTTTTTTATTTTTATTTTTATTTTTTAGCATATTTGTATTATTTCATTTATGAATCAAGCGTTATTACTTGAGTGCTAAAAAACAAGTCATATGCTTGTATTGTCTTGTCTCCTAGGTTATCTTGTGTTATGATGCTTGTTTGTGTACCGAGTGCTATGAATGTGATTTAATTCTTATGGTGAAGTCCACTCTAGTTAAGTTCTTTAGTTATCATGTTACATGACTGTAAGCTATGATTATGTTGTTCCATAGGTATGGTCTGCAGAATCATTCTATTGGCTCTAGTTGGAATGTAGAAGCTATATTATATCCTGTTGTTTTCATGTTTTAAACCCCTATTTCTATTTTTTATTTGTTTTGATTTTCCACACAATTTTTTCATTCACGATTGAAAGCTTGCTGATAATGAGTTTCCAATTTTCTGAGTTTCTTTTTTTAGCCCACTAGTGTGCCTTGCACAAGCCGATTTTGTCTCCCTAAGGCCATGCAACTCAAGTTCTTGCAATCCTTATGGTATATAAGTTATTTTGTTGTTTTGGCAGCCGCTACTATTTCCAGATGTTATCTGTAAATGGTTATCTATTTGACTGTCTGGAGTAGAATTCCTTGTATTTTGTGTTAAAATCGAATCCTGTTTTAGTAGTGCTCTAAAATCAGGTTTCTTACCACTTGCCTGTGAATGGAAAAAAAGTGTTGCTGGGTTTTAATGTTGTACAAGGAATTTGGAATGTTTGGTAGATGCATTCTTTGGAAGAGATATGCGTAACTTATAGTTTGACTCTTCTTTCAAAATAACTCTTATGTTGATCAATCTTCACATTCTTGGTGGGTCTTCTTATGTTTGATTTTAGCAAGTAGCAAGTTTCGTAAAGACTGTTACTTAATACAAAACTATGAATAAATTCACAGGAGCAACATCCTTCCTTTTCACTGAGTACCAATATGTTGGGGTGTTCATGGTTGCTTTTGCCATCTTGATCTTTCTCTTCCTTGGCTCTGTCGAGGGCTTCAGCACAAAGAGCCAACCTTGCACTTACAGCAAGGACAAGATGTGCAAATCTGCATTAGCCAATGCCATATTCAGCACAATTTCCTTCGTGCTAGGAGCTATCACCTCAGTGGTTTCTGGTTTCCTTGGGATGAAAATTGCAACCTACGCAAATGCCAGAACTACCTTGGAGGCAAGGAAAGGCGTTGGGAAAGCTTTCATTACTGCATTCAGGTCTGGTGCTGTGATGGGTTTTCTGCTTGCTGCTAATGGTCTTTTGGTGCTTTACATCTCCATCAACCTTTTCAAGCTGTACTATGGTGATGATTGGGAAGGTCTATTTGAGGCTATCACTGGTTATGGTCTCGGTGGATCTTCGATGGCACTTTTTGGTAGAGTCGGTGGAGGCATTTACACAAAAGCTGCTGATGTTGGTGCTGATCTTGTTGGAAAGGTGGAGAGGAACATTCCTGAGGATGACCCAAGAAACCCAGCTGTGAGGATTATCTCTATTTCCATGTATCTTGTTTTTCTTTTTAAGCTTCGTTTACTCGGAGCTGATCGTTCTCTGCATTTTAGGTGATTGCTGACAATGTTGGTGATAATGTTGGAGATATTGCGGGAATGGGATCTGATCTTTTCGGCTCTTACGCAGAATCCTCTTGTGCTGCCCTTGTTGTTGCATCCATTTCCTCTTTTGGGGTTAACCATGACTTTACAGGGATGTGTTACCCCCTTCTCATCAGTTCCGTTGGTATTATTGTTTGTTTGATCACCACCCTCTTTGCTACCGATTTCTTCGAAATCAAGGCTGTCAAAGAAATTGAGCCCGCGTTGAAGAAGCAGCTCATTATCTCCACCGCACTGATGACGGCTGGAATTGCACTTGTGAGTTGGTTGGCTCTCCCATCTTCATTCACCATTTTCAACTTTGGAGTCCAGAAAGTTGTGAAGAACTGGTAAGCCATGAGATTTGGATTCTTGGGTATATATAGTATTTGCAATGAAATAGATTTTAATTTTATTATCTGATTTGCTTCTGCAGGGAGCTCTTCTTCTGTGTCGCCATTGGCCTATGGGCTGGATTGGTCATTGGATTTGTGACTGAGTATTACACTAGTAATGCATATAGGTACTTAAATTTATTTATTTTAATCTACTTGGTATGACTTCTAATTGTTTTGGGTCCTAATGCACCTGAAACCATCCTAATTTGCAGCCCTGTACAAGATGTTGCGGACTCCTGCAGGACTGGAGCAGCTACAAATGTTATCTTTGGCCTTGCTTTGGGTTATAAGTCTGTCATTATTCCTATATTTGCTATTGCAGTAAGCATTTTTGTGAGTTTTAGCCTGGCTGCTATGTATGGTATCGCTGTTGCTGCTCTTGGGATGCTGAGCACCATTGCCACTGGCTTGGCTATTGATGCTTATGGTCCTATTAGTGACAATGCTGGTGGCATTGCTGAGATGGCTGGCATGAGCCATAGAATTAGAGAGAGAACTGATGCCCTTGATGCTGCCGGAAACACTACCGCTGCCATTGGAAAGGTATTTCTACCATTTGGTGCTTACTTTTGGTTAGCTTATTTCTTCTTTTGTTGTCCTTACGGCTTTTGCGATATCTTTCTTTCCCATAGGGATTTGCGATTGGGTCTGCAGCTTTGGTGTCACTTGCCCTCTTTGGTGCCTTTGTGAGCCGTGCAGCTATCTCTACTGTGGATGTTCTAACACCGAAGGTCTTTATCGGCTTGCTTGTGGGGGCAATGCTTCCATACTGGTTCTCTGCCATGACCATGAAGAGTGTCGGAAGTGCAGCTCTTAAGATGGTCGAGGAGGTCCGCAGACAGTTCAACACTATTCCTGGTCTCATGGAGGGCCTGGCTAAGCCTGACTATGCTACTTGTGTCAAGATTTCCACTGATGCTTCTATCAAGGAAATGATCCCTCCTGGTGCCCTAGTCATGCTCACACCCCTTATTGTTGGCACCTTCTTTGGCGTCGAGACTCTATCCGGCGTACTTGCTGGTGCCCTTGTTTCTGGCGTACAGGTAATTTTATCACTCAACTATCACTTTGGATTTTGAAAATCGCGTTTTATCTTTCATCTTCTGAGTATTGTTTTTTCGTCGTAATTATAGATTGCAATTTCTGCATCTAACACCGGTGGAGCTTGGGATAATGCAAAGAAGTACATCGAGGTAATGGTTTATCGTCTTGGACTTCGTCAGTTTTTAGTGAGATCATTTTCTTTCTTTGGCTGTAATTGTTGTAAATCTGATATTGATGCATGTATATTCGACAGGCCGGCGCCTCAGAACATGCGAAAAGCCTTGGTCCGAAAGGGTCTGACCCACACAAGGCCGCAGTGATTGGCGACACCATTGGAGACCCCCTCAAGGACACCTCCGGGCCATCTCTCAACATTCTCATCAAGCTCATGGCCGTTGAGTCCCTCGTCTTTGCTCCCTTTTTCGCCAAGCATGGTGGCCTTCTCTTCAAGATTTTCTAAGCATCTCTCTCCCTAGCTAGGAAAACGCAGTTCTACAATTCCTCTTTTGATTTAACGTAATGTCATGTGTAATTTTGGTAGAATTTATTTTGAACTCAACTTGTCAGGTCACATGAGTGAATCAAGGTCGAAAAAAGCAACAATTTTTCTCTTTCATTTTCAATTGATGATGATGAAGATGAACGCTATTTAACTCTTCACTTAAGTGAGTAACAATATCGCTCTCACTTTTTGATTCAATTAATTGCGTCGGTCTTGATTTCCCTTATTGGCATTATGAATATTGCGCACCTTTATATTTGATATGGTTACGTGTGTATAAATTTTGATTCAGGGGAATCTCGAATACCATTATTTCGTGTTCAAATTTTGTGGTCGACACTGTTGATCAATTCTTGATAAATTGGTGTGCAAGTTCAAAACCCATTCAATTAAAGGAAAAAGCTCCGGTTCACTTTGGGCACCGATTTAGTCGGTTGTTGTGTGATGTACCTTGCAACGTGCGTGCACACATCTTGAGGTGTATCGCGCGGCAACCGACTGAGTCGGTGCTCAAAGTGGGTTACCAGAGTTGTTGCAGTGCTGCTGTGGTGGACTACTAGACCTCATAGAAGCTCACTTGCTCAAGTAAACAATTATTTTTTGATGGAAAGTAACAATTTTTTTTTTTTTTTTTTTTGAGATAATTGGAAGCTAGCTCCTGAAAGTTGTATAGATCTCAAAGTATGATACAAGGAGGGGTTGTGTACCCTCCGTTCGACTATATACAAACAATGATACATACAAAAAAATAGTTGAAAATAATGGCGCCATGCCTTTATATCACAAGGCAAAGATCGCTAAGGCCATTAGGCCGCTAACACTTCAACAAGCCCGTAGCGAAAAAAAAAGAGTCAATTCTTTTAACCCTCTAGCTCTCCCTACAAGCAAAATGGTGGTTTGGAGTAAACACTCAACTAGGAGACGCTAGGAAGACAAACGATGCAGAGTCCAAACTCCACACGAGATTCGATCTCGAGACGTCATAAAAGCTAAGTAAACAATTAGTATGTTTTAACCACTGCACATGAATGAATGAAGGGAGGGAGTAGTTATTTTTTTTTTTCTATTCTATTTTATTTTAATGAGTTGATCTGTATTTTAATCAACAAAATAATAAAATAATTCTTAGGCCCCCTTTGTTTTTATTTATAATCTAACCATCCACAGACACATAGAATGAAATCGTAACACGACCCACTAATTCTCTGATACAAAAAAAACAAGTGCAGACCACGTACAAACTACGAAGTCAGCGTTCCCTATATAAACCCCTCCTCCCCCTCTCGTCTCCATTTCTAGGGCTCACTCTCGTTCGCTTCGACGATGACAATGGCGTCCTCGTGTCTTCACCACACCCGAATCACTCCTCTCTCTCGCTCCATCTCCAATTCCCCTCCATTTCGAAACCCCAATCTCAGACTTCGCCGTCCCACTCGTCCGATCCCTCCTCGAATTCTCCGCATCAGAGCGATCGACGCCGCCCAGCCCGGCGACTACGAAGCCCTAATCAAGGACCAGTTCGAGAGGAGCACCAAATTGAAGATCGCAATCGTGGGGTTCGGAAGGTTCGGCCAATTCTTAGCCAAAACTTTCGTTAAACACGATCACTCTGTGTTGGCTTACAATAGGACTAGTAGAATTGATTACTCTGACGTTGCTAGAAAATTAGGGGTTTTGTTCTTCGATGATCCGCACGACTTGTGTGAACAACATCCAGATGTTGTGATCATCTGTACTGCCATTACTGCTACTGAATCTGTATTGAAAGCATTGCCTGTACAGAGATTGAGGAGGAGTACTTTGTTTGTTGATGTGTTGTCGGTGAAGGAGTTTCCGCGGAAGCTCTTTCTGCAGGTATTGCCTGTGGAATTTGATTTGTTGTGTACGCATCCGATGTTCGGACCGGATAGCGCGAAAAATGGATGGAAAGGTTTGAACTTTATGTATGAGAAGGTGAGAATTGGGGAGGAGGAGTCGAGGGCGAGTAGGTGTGATAGGTTTCTAAAGATTTTTGAGCAAGAGGGTTGTAATGTGGTTGAAATGTCGTGCGCGGAGCATGATAGACATGCGGCGGAGTCGCAGTTCATGACTCACACTGTTGGGAGGATTTTGGAGAAGTTGAAGTTGGAGTCCACGCCGATAAACACCAAGGGTTACGAATCGTTGTTGAGTTTGGTGGATAATACGTCGAGTGACAGCTTTGAGCTTTACTATGGATTGTTCATGTACAATAAGAATTCTATGGAGCAAATGGAGAGGTTGTTTATGGCTTTTGAATCACTAAAGAAACAGCTTTTTGGGCATTTACATGATGTTCTTCGGAAGCAATTGTTTGAGAACACGGAGGCGGGCGAAACTTCTCCGGAGAAGATTATGTTGCCTAAACTTCTTCATTATGGTTCTGTAGTGGAATCCCGGGAATAAGCGCAACCAAACGGAGTCCTTGCGCAGTTAAGCAATCAACTTCATATCTATGCTGCCAATGGGTACTTTCACTTCAATCACTTCATGTAATTTATTCATTGATATGAGTTTTTTTTTTTTTTTTTGTTATACTTTTTGAGGATGTAGAAAAATTTATATAGCAATATATAGCAATTACTTAATTCTTTACTTCATTACATTTTTTGCTAGATGATCTCCTAATATTTGTTGCATTTGGAATCAATTAAACACATAGTTATGTTGCGTTGGACATGGACATTTGTGTGTAAGACTCACCTTCATATATATTTAACTTTAGGAGTTTAGTAAGAGCTTTACATGTTGCTTGCTATATGATCCATCATCAATGTACTCTTAAACTTCTTATTGTTGTTTAAATTTAATGTATGAGTTATATAACCAGTGCATTAGAAAAGTGTGATTATCCTCCGACTGTAGATGTTGTTGTAGTGGTCTAATTCGAGGACTTGGTGGTGGCAGTGAACTGAATTGACACTTTCACGTTTTGCATGTCGATCTCAAAATGGTTCTCTATATTCCTTTGGCAATCCCGACCTATGTCAAAGAAATGTAAAACTTTATGATATAATTAAAATGCCTGATGAATTTCATTATATTTATTTTTCTTATTTGACTAGGATTTCCATCAATTGCACTTAATCGAGCACAATAGAAAAGTTTGATCTATGTAGCCGACCTCAGTTAATTTGGGACTGAGGCTATGTTGTTGTTGTTGACTAGGATTTCCATCTCTAACTTCAATTGAGAGGAAGCTTTGCAACATGGTTGCGATCTTTTGTTAGCTGAAACTTTTGATTCTATTGCCTTGCATATTCATAAAGGGATGGGAAGACTTGGGTCTCCTTCAACTAAGATTTTTTTTTTTTTTTTTTTTCCAACTATGTGTGGTCCGTGGATCCTCTCCCCCCCACTCCTCTGAGTCAAGGGAAATCATCTAATCTACTGGTTTAATGGTTCTACTTCTCTCCTTCAACTACGTACTTCTTGTTCTACATAAGTAGATAGCATATTGGTGATCATAGCAGGTAAACTTAATCAACCTATCATTAAAGGTCAGCTGGGCTACAATTTTCAATGAAACTTGATGAATGACTTTAATGAATAATGGTAAAATAAGTGGAAGTCAGTTTGCTCACTTGGGCCTGAAAAGAAACATCACGTAAATGCCCAAAAGAAAAAAAGCTGATTCTTTAGTGATTCAAAAGGTTAGCAAAACATGTAAAAAAACAGTAAGAAAATGCTATCAATATATTGATACATAAACTTCTTTACAAACCGCTCCTCAAAAAGTAAGACAAAAAAGAAAGAGAATGATATCAATGAATAAATTAATACTTAAGTAGAAAAGTAGCTACTAATTAACTCTGTCGAAATTCCATCATCGCTCTCGCTTTCATGGGAAGAAATATTTGAGTTTGTTTAAAAGAATTAATAATAAGATGGATGAGTAGAAGAGATGAAGAGAAATTGAAGATGGAATAGAGAGAGTAGATGTGTTGTTGAACAAAACGGCAATCGGCATTGTGTTATTAAACGATGTATAATATTTTTTCTTCCAATATGCTCTCAACAACTTCACGGGTCACATGATGCACTCGTATATATTTGCTGTAACTTACATCGATCACACATTCGCGCCGTATGTTTAATCAAGTGCGTCCCGATTGTGTGGCATATAAAGTTAGTTGGGGAGTTAGTTATATTGTTGGGATTCATATCTATATAATGTACTAGCTCATGTATTACATTTTATTTTTTTATTTTTTTTGAGCTTAGGACAAATCTATCTTATTCCAAATATCTAACAACTTGTTTTTTTTTAAAAAAAAAAAACGAAAAACAACGACAACAACTTGTTTAGGGGTGTTGCAAGAACGTTTCCATATAGGGGTGAAAAAAGAAAAAAGAAACGACGATTTCTTTCATGTCAAAAAAAAAAATAAAAAATTAAAGGGACCAACAATCGATTGGCCTAGGTGAAAAAGGACTTGTCCCCCTAAACAAAGTTTCGAGTTCGAGTCTTGTGAATGAAAACAATTGGATTGGGAGGGCTGCTCTTCATTTGGACCCCGACAATGCTCGAGCATGGATTAGTCGGTGTAGTTGGCGTCGGACGCCATATGAGAAAAAAAAAAAGAAAAAAAAAAAAAAAAAACTCATTTATGGGGTTTAAGATTTAGAGTTAGGATTTAAGGTTTAGATAGAGTATAAAAAGTTAAATTTTAGGGTTTAGGATTTAAGATCTAAAGTTTAACATTTATATAGGATTTAGAGTTCAAGGCTTAATTACAGTAATAAGGTTTAGAGATCAAGGTTTTGGGTTAAGGATTAAAGAATTAGTGATAATTTTTTAATGATTAGAGGTTAAAGTTTAGGGTTTACCGTCTAAGAGCTTAAAGTTTTATATGAAAATACTATATATTGCGTTTTACAATAGTTATATTTTTAGTTAGATTTGTTTATGTATTCGTTTCTTTACTTAAATTAGTTAAATACTCCCTTCCATCACAAATATAAGTCGTTTAATTAAGGTAAGGGCACAAGAATTAAGACAACCTTAATTACAAGTGTAATCTACAGATAAGTCTTTTGACATTAAATGAATTGAAGAATTGAATAATCATAAATATTTAAATTGTATAAATATATATGTAAAAGAACAATAAATACACTTTCAAATTTTCAAAACGACTTATAAATTTGACCAAGAGGTTTTTGTTAGAAAGACTTATATTTTTTACCAGAGGAAATATCTTAATCTGAAGTACAAATAGAGAAATTCAACGGAAAATACCTACTTTTTCAATTTTCTCGCGTTTTTTTTTACTTATCTTGGCAAAATATATAGTGCAGATAGAGATAATGAACTAGAGAAATGTCACGGTAATCCACTCACGCACACATCTCAATGTGTATCGCCCGACTGAGTCAGTGCCCATAGTGGTTACTGAGTATTTTTTAATGAAATATTTAAGGTGAAGTCCTTTTTTCGTTTCTTAATTTCTTTTATTTTTTAATGACTTATATAAATGACCGGAGGGAATATATTTTTAAGTTCGGTGTTTTCCAACTGAGTCTCCTTCGTGAGATTTATTTGACAAATGCCGATTTACAAGTTCGATGGGTTCCGACCGACTCTCCAATTAAATATTCGGTAAACTTTGATCGACTCTCCAATTAAGGGTGGCGGGTGCACTAATCGCAGTGAGAGATAAGAGTCATTTTGCAGTAGAATTAACTTTTTCTAAACTTTGAATTTTTTGTTGGGGTGTTCTAAGTAAACGGTGGGCTACTTATAGCGGGGCTCAAATGATCATTACTAGTTACCAGTAACGGTAAAAAATCTTGATTTAGAAGTTTTTAATTTTATCACGTGCGTCCGAAGTACCGCGGAAACCTCGAGATTCCCCCGGCTCGTCTTTTTGGTGCGGGCGAAGATCACAATTCACAAACTACACGCTCCACTTGGACCGTGAACCGGTAGAAATAATTTTAGAAATCACACGTGTGCCCCGTATCGATACGAAACACACGTGAACCGTTAGATTTAGAAAATATATTTTGAACTCATCGGACGGTTCGTACTTTCTATCTTTTTGGGCGCCAATAGGACGCGCCATTGTGGACCCCACAGCCGAAAGCGGGAAAGAGAACAATGATCCAGTGCACTCACTACTACATAAGGTCCAAACCTCGACCGTCCGATAGGATCATTCAACAGCACATACACTCTATAGAGATGTCATCTTCATGACTTCATTAATCTCTCTCTCTCCCAGAGTGAAGCACACAACAGACCCCAAAAATGGCGACATTACAGATCAAATTTCTCACTAATCTGAACCCACTAAGAACAACAACAACAACCCCAGTGAAGAAGCTTTTGCTCCTCACCTTCACGTGCTTCTTCTTCTACATTCTGGGCTCTTACACCCCCAATTCTTCTCCAACAACGTCGCTCTCTCTTCCTTGCCCTCCTCAGCCCACCAATCTCTCAACAACAACACACACAACAATCGTCACAATTCCTTCAATCCCTTCAAACCCCCTAAAATTCGAACCCCAACACGCCCTCCCAATCCCCCCAGACCCAATTGACCTCCAATTCTTCCCACTCTGCACCAAAAACTTCACCAATTACTGCCCATGCCAAGACCCATCAAGGGAGAGTCGACTCAATGTGGAGAAGAAGTTCCACCGCGAGCGCCACTGCCCGGAGAGCGCGGCGGAGGCGGTCCGGTGCCTGATTCCGCGGCCGAGGGGTACCGCGGGGCGGTGCGGTGGCCGGAGAGCAGGGGATCCGTGTGGTTTGCCAATGTGCCTTTTGCAAGGCTTGCCTCTTACAAGAAGTCGCAGAATTGGGTCCGGGTGGAGGGCGATCGGCTGGTTTTTCCGGGCGGCGGGACGTCGTTCCCGATGGGGGCGAAGAGTTATGTCAGTGAGATTGGGAGAGTGGTGCCTTTGAAGTCTGGGCTTGTGAGGACTGTTCTTGATGTTGGGTGTGGGGTGAGCACATTTTTATCTTCAAAGTTTCATCATTTGAATTTTTTTTTTTCTTACAATGTACCTTTAAATTCATCAAACACCTTTGATAGATTGTTCTTGCAATGTAGCTTTGTTAGTGAGTCTTGTCACTATTAGTTTATGTTGCTGATTATTAGTTGCTTTTAATACTAATGCACGCGAGTGCTTGAAATCAAGTATAGCGGAGGAGTTTGATCCATGCAGCCGACCCTAAATAATTTGGGATCGAGACTTTGTTGTTGTTGACAATGATTATTATTTGTTTTAAGGCTTTTAGCATAGTTAATTTTTAGGGACTTAGTTACCATTTTTTTTTTTTTTTTTTTTTTTTTTTTTTTTTTTTTTTGTTTCAGTTTTTTTTTAGATCAGTAGAATATAATTTTATTTTGTTTGGTTTAATCTGCTGTGAGTTTTCTGTTGCGAGGCGAAAATGGTTGATGCATATGATGCAAAATTTCCTGTTGCCAACCGACGATGGTTGATCTTAGTTTGGTGAGCGGTTCCTAAGCGAGAGGCAAATTGATAATAAAACTGTTTTTCATCATTAGGTCGGAAGCTTTGGTGCTCATCTAATGGATTTCAATATTTTGACGATGTCGATTGCACCAAGAGATATACATGAAGCTCAAGTGCAGTTCGCGTTAGAACGTGGATTACCAGCAATGCTTGGAATATTGAGCATTCATAGGCTACCATTCCCATCTAGGTCTTTTGACATGGCTCATTGTTCTCGATGTTTAGTACCATGGACTGAATATGGTATTCAGGATTGATTTCTTCAGGTTATTGGGTTATATGTGCATATATGAAAATGCTGATATGTTTTCATTGATCGAATGATTATAGATGGGTTGTATCTTTTGGAGATTGACAGAGTACTGCGTCCTGGTGGCTATTGGGTGTTGTCTGGGCCACCCATCAATTGGAGAGCCAATTCGAAGGGATGGAAAAGAGGAACTCGAGACTTGGAAAAAGAGCAGGCAACTTTGGAAGATCTTGCTGGCCGACTTTGCTGGAAGAAGATTGCTGAACAAGAAACAGTGGCGGTGTGGAGAAAACCAACTAATCATGTCCATTGCAGCCAAAAGATGAAGGCCTGGAAATCTCCCCATTTCTGCGGTGCCCTCGAACCTGATTCTGGTTGGTGAGTTTTCTTTGTTCCATTTTCATCTTTTAAGACTTATGTGATTCCACTTTCTCCAGTATTGGTATTGAAGTGCCTACCAATCATATCGAATAAGTCATTGAATTTATTCCGATTTCAGCGAGACCCCAAGTCTATGTTTTTTTTTTTTTTTGGACAAGAAAGCCTATAACTTGACTCCAACATGAGTCGAGCCCATGACCTCCCCTAACCTTGCATTTTAGCAAGTGATCCCTCATTCATGTCCACATAGATGCTTTGGCAAAGTCTATGTTTGCTTTATTAATGCTTATCGTTTTTTATATAATATAGCCATCTCAGATGTTGTGAAAACTTCTCATTTGCCTTTAGGATGGACAAAGTTGACTTGTTACATTGATCAAACTGCAGCTTGGGTGTACTTATATTTTTGTTTGATGCCTATTAATCAAACTTGGAAATCTAACTAAATCTATTTATCAATACATAGTCTTGTTTCTATGTGTATTTATTCCATTGGATTATTCTTATCCAAGTTTAGTAAATTCTTTAATGGCAATGAATATATAGATGATAACTAACTCTTTGTCGTTTCCATTACAATCAATCGTGTTTATGATCCACGAAAACAGCTTTCTATAAGAAACTTCTCTTGCTCCAGTTATTTTATTTGCTTATGACTGTCCTAAGCAACATGGTTGATTGGATGGTGAATCACTAATTAGTCATAGTAGTTCATTTTCATGTTAGTTCTCCGGCATAAGACTGCAAATGACTTTTGCAAATCAATTGTTTTAAAAACAAATTGGAATATGATGTTCAGAAGATTTTTGGCCGAACTCGTTTTAATTTCATGGAAATATAGATGCTCGACTGTCATCTGCAATTTAAGTTTACAAGCTCGTTCTACCCTTTAAAACTGCTATTAAGAAGCTGCTGGCAGGTACAAGAAAATGGAACCCTGCATTACTCCTCTTCCAAAGGTGAAAAGTATCAAAGATACATCTGGTGGTGCTCTGGAGAAGTGGCCTAAGAGGTTGCTTGTTGCTCCCCCAAGGATGCGAAATATGTTAAGCAAACAAATTGATCTTAAAATCTTTTATCTGGATAATCAGCTATGGAATCGAAGGGTTGGTCACTATGAAAAATTTATTGGATCCCTTCCTGATGGCAAGTATAGAAATATTATGGACATGAATGCTGGTTTTGGCGGCTTTGCTGCAGCGCTGTCCAAATACCCAGTTTGGGTTATGAATGTTGTTCCTTTTGATGCAAACAATACTCTCGGCATCATCTACGAGCGTGGCCTTATTGGAACTTACATGAACTGGTTCGTCTTTGTAAAAATTGTTCTTTTTTGTTGCATATTTTATTGGACCTTCTCCACGTTATGCTTTTTGCACTGATAACTCAATTTTTAAATAGTTCTAGTACATAATCATGTTGCATTGCCTTTTCTGTCAAGAACAAGGAAGTTCAAAATCATGCTAATTTTTCATTGTTGAGTATTAATTTGAACTGTTTTTCATGGTCTTTCTTTTTTTCTTTTTTAATCCAGGTGCGAGGCCTTCTCTACATATCCCCGCACATACGATTTAATACATGCAGATAGGATATTCAGCATGTACATGGACAAGTAAGCTCTTTGTTTCTTCTCTTTTCCCTCCCTGTATGAATTCTTGGTTTCTCAGGTGTAGGATCTGCCTTGACAAATGCTCGACTAATTCATTACCTCCACATTTCCCGTATTAAAATCTTTTTGACTTCTGACTCTCCAGGTGCGACATCGTTGATATCCTCCTTGAGATGCATCGTGTTCTTCGCCCCGAGGGTGCTCTTATAATAAGAGATAATGTTGACGTCATAGTGAAAGTAAAGAACGTTGCGGAAAGAATGAGTTGGAATGGCACAATTCAACACTGCGAGCGAGGTCCTCATCATCCTGAAAAGGTCCTCTTCATTGACAATAGTGAACCTCTAAGCTAGCTAAAGCATGAGCAAGCTACATGGATTTCCTGAACCTGATTTTTTATTCTGTTGTCCAAGCATTTTGGAAATTGTGGTCAAACCATGGAGCTGGAGGTGCCCAAGGCCCTCAAATTCAATGTAAATGATCAAATGCGCTTGGATCAGTTCATTATTCTGTGCAAGTGTACATTGGAAAAGGTGTACACTGTATATTCTATTGCCACAGCTCTTGTAATGTTTAGTATTGGTCTCTCCCATCAACACAAGTGAGTTGCTTCATTTCTACTCTCAAATTGCTCTGAATTGAACTGGGAAATGCATTTTTGTCGTGTCTGCGCGGCACTTCCCTATGTACTCTTCGGCCTCAGTCTCCTCCGGATTGACGATGTTCTTGGTGCGAGCCATACCTATAACAATAACACGAATAGAAGATCAAAATCAACATTAACTAATTACTCGAACAATTTTAAAAACAAAGACAATATAGCTCTTCATAACAGGTGGTTCGGTTAACAAGGACGGAACTAAAATGAACAAGTCGATGGATAAAAATTGACCAAAATACTCATGATCGGTCAAGGCCAATTGAACCAATGACTCTCAATCGGTGATGTTTAACCGAACAAATAGCCTAACGACCTTACGCACAACAATTACTCATTATAAAACAAAGAAGATAATACTCATCAACTAAGTGCTACGGTAGTACTAGTCGGGTTAAGTCTACCGAGGGAATTCAGTTTACTCGATCTTCTACAACCGAATGAATTTTATTTACTCGGTCTTACAATACTGAATAAATCTCAATCGGTTCAACGTGACCGATCAAACATACTTCGTTCGGTCCTGTGTGCCCGAATGAGACTATACGGATCAAAATCAATTTAAAACCTCTAAATGCGATTGATTCTTGTGTTACCAACAAATATAAACCAACTATAAGTTCTCAAAAACGAAATAAACCTACCAATCACATCCAGAAACGAAAAATACATAAATCTACCGAATGACATTGAACTCACATTCGAATAAATGAATGTTTCACATTAAACATGGTACGAACGACAATGAACTCTTAGATAACAACAATTAATCATCGATTCAACATCCAAATTCAACAAATACGTGAAATCTCACATTCCAAATTCGATAACACTTCGAGCCCTAGAAAGGAAAATCCTTTGCGACATTGAAGACCTCGACGTCGACAGCCTGAGGAATGCGAGAATGCGTCAAGATCAAGATGATGCAAAAATAAAAAGTCCTCTGCACCTTCAACAATGAACACTTTGAACTAGTTGCGCTCCTCTTCCCTATTTCGATCAGTTCGATTTGATTTCTGTGTGTGTGGGGTGCGCAGGGGTAATTTGGAAAATTAGTCAGTTTTTTTGGTGCCTACCTCTTCACTGAGTGTGCCCTCATCTTGAGATTTGCCCATATGAATTTGTGGGATGCACATAGCCGCATCTTTTTTTCATTCGCATGACTCTTACCTCGAGACCTCCCTTACTAACTAGAATTAGTTGTATTTTATTTTATGTCACCACCGACTGAAAACATACTAGTACATAAATAGTAGACTGAAAGTTCGTGATCTACTTCCATCTACGAGGTCTATCTAACGGCCCGTGAAGGTGAAGAGAAATCGACCACTACGTCTTCTCTCCCAATTTCCCAAACAAGAAACCCTAGTTTCAGGAACTCGATCCACACCACCACCGCCAACAATGGCGACTCTCAATCCCTCAACATCAACAAACCCTAACAACGAAGAAGAAGAAGACGATTACTCCGAATACGTCCCCATCAAGAAGCGCCGAGCCCTAGAAGCCCAGAAAATCCTCCAAAGAAAGGGCAAGTCCTCATCAGCCCTAGAAGACGATGCGGACCGATCAAACCCCGCCGAATCGAAACCCTCCCTCCTCGTCAAGGCCTCGCAGCTCAAGCGCGACCTCCCCGAAATCACCCCAACCGAACAGATCGTCCAACAAGAGAAGGAAATGATAGAGCACCTCTCCGACCGCAAAACCCTAATGTCGGTTCGCGAGCTCGCGAAGGGGATCACTTATACCGACCCGATTGTGACTGGTTGGAAGCCGCCATTGCCGATTCGTCGAATGAGAGCGCGCGAATGCGAGGCGATTCGAAAGCAGTGGCACATACTTGTCGACGGAGAGGACGTGCCGCCGCCGATAAAGAATTTTAGGGAGATGAGGTTTCCGGAGCCGATTCTGGAGAAATTGAAGGGGAAGGGGATAGTGCAGCCGACGCCGATTCAGGTGCAGGGGCTGCCGGTGATACTGTCGGGGCGGGATATGATTGGGATCGCGTTTACGGGGTCGGGGAAGACGCTGGTTTTCGTGTTGCCGTTGATAATGGTGGCGCTGCAGGAGGAGATTATGATGCCAATTGTGCCAGGGGAGGGGCCGTTTGGCCTGGTGATATGCCCGTCGAGGGAGCTGGCGCGGCAGACTTATGAGGTTGTGGAGCAGTTCTTGGTGCCATTGAAGGAGCATGGGTATCCGGAATTGAGGCCGTTGTTGTGTATTGGGGGGGTCGATATGCGGTCGCAGCTGGACGTGGTGAAGAGGGGGGTGCACATTGTGGTGGCGACGCCGGGGCGGTTGAAGGATATGCTCGCGAAGAAGAAGATGAATCTTGATAATTGCAGGTATGTTACTAGCTTCAAATGAGTTACCTTTATGACTAACAGTTTAACTGTTTTTATGGATCAATGCAGTAATTTTTGATGTACGTTGTGTGTGAAATGGAGTAAAGGGGACAAATTTTTTGTGAATTGCTATTGATGAGTAGGTTTCAGTCCATGATCATTTACTAGTGAGATTTTAGCTAATGAGTAAACAGTTCAAGGAGTGTTGAAAAATTTAATCTGAGAATGAATTATGCAGTTTTACTGGATTAATAAACATCTTTATAGATTAATGTAGTAATTGTTGATGTTCATTGTATAAAATGGAGTAATAGGAACAAGTTGTATGCCTTTTTATGGATCGTCGGACTGTGTATCCTGGTTAATTTGTTTACTTGTCTGATTTCAGTTATTAGTTTATAGGACAAGTCGTCTGCTTTTTTTGGGTTGTCGAACTGTAGTTCTTGATGTTGGTAAAGGGAACCCAAGTTGTCTGGTAAATTGTTATTCTTGTCTAGGGTTTAGTCCATAACATTAAGCCTGATTGCTAGATTAATTTGCTTACCCGTCCAGTTCTTGCTGTTTAGGAAAGTGTGTATTGGAAAAATTAATCCAAGAAGGAATTTTGAAGTTTTACTGGATTGATAAACACCTTTATGAATTAATGCAGCAATTCTTGATGTTCAGTGTGTAAAATGGAGTAAAGGGAACAAGCTGTTTGCTTCTTTTTTTTTATGGATCATTTAACTGTGTACTCTAGTTAATTTGTTTACTTGTTGGTTAAAAATATAAGTCTTTTTAGCAAAAACTTCTAGGTCAAAATTATAAGTCGTTTTCGGAATTCGAGAGTGTATTTTTTGTTTTTTTACCAATTATACCTTTATACAATTTAAATATTTATGATTCTTCAATTCATTTAATGTCAAAGGGCGTATATGTAAATTACATTTGTAATTAAGGTTGTCTTAATTCTTGTGCCCTTATCTTAAACAACTTATATTTGTGACCGGAGAGAGTATTAGATAATAAGTAAGTGTCCTAGGCATGTATTGAAAATTTAAATTTGGGAATGAATGGTGGATGTTACTTTTTAGTTGTTAGATGTGCGATTTACTGGATATAGAAACACCTTAGTTATTACTCCCTCCGGTCATTTATATAATTCGTTCTAGCAAAAACTTCTTGTTCAAAATTGTAAGTCATTTTCGGAATACAAGAGTGTATTTATTACATTTTTACTCATTTTATCCTTATACAATTCAAACATTTACGATAGTTCAATTCTTCAATTCATTTAATGTCAAAGGACATATCTGTAAATTACACTCATAATTAAAGCTGTTTTAATTCTTGTGTCTTTACCTTAAACGACTTATATAAATGACCGGAGGGAGTATTCTATTTCTAGAATGATATGGAATTGTCATTGTATGTTTTGTAAAATAAGATAGAAGGAATAGTTTTTCTTGAAATTTTACTCCCTATAATCAGTTCTCTTGGTGATCTAGTATTCTGCCTCTAATCTTGAACTATGTGACTAGGTCCTAGCATGCAAGTAATTTTGAACCTTGTCATGTTAATTTTCTTTGCATGTTATGCTTTTACTGTATATTTGCTGTCAGACCATTTTCAGTTTGCCGCATGTAAACTTTCTTTAGCCATTTTGATGGAACAAGTTCGATTTTTGCACAATTTTTTTTGCAGATACTTAACACTGGACGAGGCGGATAGATTGGTCGATTTGGGATTTGAAGATGACATTAGGGAAGTCTTTGATCATTTTAAAGCCCAGCGACAAACACTTTTATTCTCGGCCACTATGCCCACCAAGATTCAAAATTTTGCAAAAAGCGCCCTTGTTAAACCTGTAACTGTCAATGTTGGGCGAGCAGGAGCGGCAAATCTAGATGTCATACAAGAAGTTGAGTACGTGAAGCAAGAGGCGAAGATTGTCTATCTTCTTGAGTGTCTTCAGAAAACCTCTCCTCCTGTCCTTATATTTTGTGAAAACAAGGCTGATGTGGATGATATCCATGAATACCTTCTGCTAAAAGGAGTTGAGGCAGTGGCTATTCATGGAGGCAAGGATCAGGAAGAAAGAGAATACGCGATATCGTCATTCAAAGCGGGGAAGAAGGACGTATTGGTTGCGACAGATGTGGCGTCAAAAGGGTTGGATTTTCCTGACATTCAGCATGTAATCAACTATGACATGCCTGCAGAGATCGAGAACTATGTTCATCGGATTGGACGAACGGGTAGGTGTGGAAAGACGGGCATAGCAACAACCTTCATAAACAAAAACCAGAGTGAGACCACGCTGCTCGATCTGAAACACCTGTTGCAGGAGGCAAAGCAGAGGATACCTCCAGTTCTTGCTGAACTGAATGATCCGATGGACGACATCGATGCCATCACCAATGCCAGTGGTGTGAAAGGTTGTGCTTATTGTGGTGGTCTTGGGCATCGTATTCGCGACTGTCCTAAGTTGGAGCACCAGAAGAGCATGGCGATTGCGAGCTCAAGAAGAGATTATTATGGATCTGGGGGGTATCGGGGCGAGATCTGATCTCTGTGTTGTATTATGTTTTCTTTTTCATTTTCATTTTGCAGGTAAAAAGAAACGCAAGCAAAACTAATTAAGTTTTTTTTACCATTGTATATAGATTGTAGCAATATGTATCATGATTCAAGTCTGTAGACTTTTTTTTAAATCAAATCTGTTGACACGCACAGATGACAATGGCGTCTTTTTAGGGCTCACTCATTGTTATTCTCGTTTCCACGATGACAATGGCGTCTCTCTCTATTCAACATTCTGATGTTGTGATCATCTGTACTGCCATTACGGCTACTGAATATGTATTGAAAGCATTGCATTACAATTGCTCCCTCTGTTTCATATTATCGGTCGCATTTAGACTCGTGCACAGAAATTAAGGTGATGATTGAAAGTCTTAAAAAGAAAGACACTGAGACTAAATTATTTCCTCATTAATAGCATATTTCTCATAAATTTTTGCTTTAGTAATTAACTAATCGGCATCCCGCTCTTTGCGTGCGTGGAAAAATGTAAAAATAATTATTATGTAATCTCTGATATGAACTCAAAGTCGTTACTTTTATGTCCCTTAATCTAATATCATACCATTGGGTCACCAAAACAATTATGATATTATCATGTCACATGTCACGTTGTGAGAGCTTCTCACATAAACAATTTCGAAAAAAAAAAAAAAAACCAAAAATCATATTTGTATAACAATTAAAAACATAACTTAAAAAATATGTATAGTTTAATTTTTTTAAAATAATCTAATATATCATATATGCAGTATGTAGTATCTAATAGATAACAAATTTTGAAAAATAATTTAAAAACCAAAAATCTATAACCTAAAAATATAGCAAAGAAATTAGAAAATTAAAATTTTAAAACCAAAAATGCTATTCCTATAGCAATTAAAAGCATACCTTAAAAAATAACAAAAAAAACGAAAATTAGAAATTTAAAATTTAAAAACTTAAAATCTTATTTGTATAACAATTAAAAATATAACCTTAAAAATAGAAAAAAAAAAACGAAAATATAAATTATACTTTAATTGATGACATCACCACGTCACAGTCAAAATCTTATTTTGTGTTTTACCATCCTACCCATCACTTAAGTGCGAGAAAGATCAATAGCTTATGCTTTTTTATTTTTTGTTATAAATCTTAATTATGACATCATCATGTCACGTGTCATGTCAGGAGAGCTTCTCAAAAGCCACGTGTCACGTCGTGAGACCTCACAAAAATATTTTTTTTTATATATATAGATGTGAAGCCTTCAATCAACATTATTGACATAACTTTAAATTATGGGTAAAATTGAAAAAAAATCATAAATGCACGCTTATTTTACTAATGTGACACAAATTATGGAACAAGAAAAAAAATCTAATATAACAAATAATATGGAACAAATGGAGTACTAATTAATGCATAAAGAAATAGAACACTTGAGCCCAAGTGGTGGTGGTGGTCCGATCTTCACATTCGCATTTTTATCTCAAAGTGATTACTATATCCCTTTGGAAATCTCGATCCATCTCAAAGAAAATTTTAACCATATTCATCCTCATTTCAACAATTTAATTTTTTGATTTTTCCCATTTTTTTATTTTAAGGTATTTATTTATTTGTATTATTGGTTGTTTCAATTAATACATTCATTCCCTCATTTATTGGGTTTATTTATAGTTTCGATTTGACCCAAATAACAATTGAGTGAATTTGAATTCTTTTTTGTTAATTAAAGGTTACTTCAATGCATTAAGTATCCGTTCGAATCTTACACATTCCTTCGCTTACTATAACATAATTTATACTTGCTTAGGGCTTGAATTCTTTTTTGGTTAATGAAGGGTTGTTTCAATGTATTTAATATTCGTTTCGAATCTTACACCATCCCTTTGGTTACTTAACGTCATTTATACAGATCATTAATCTTATCTTTATATATAGATCATATGTTCACAAGTATTGCAGTCTAACAACATTCAACTACCTCTCTCATAGTTTTTCATATACGAATGCAATGTTGTGGTGATTGTTGAAATTGTATGTATGACACTCAAAACGTAGCAAAGATTTTGTAGTGCGATCAACAACTTCACATCTCTATATTCGTTGTTATGAGGATTGTTCAGGATATTCGCTATGTACGTGATTTACAACTAAATGTTTTTTACTTTTGATTATATATTTTTAATTGTAAAAAATATTACAATATATTCATGTAAATTAATTTATTAACTTTCTCTTAAAGTTTTAATATTGACTAGTGTACCAAAAAATTCGATGAATTTCGTCATATTTGTTTCTTTAATTTGACAATGATTGCAATTTTTTGTTCGAAACATATACCATTTCTTATCAAGTCGATAAAGAAAAAGTACTTAAATTCTGATTAAGTCAATGGTCATGGATTTGATTTTTGATAACAACAACATATTTCCTTTGTTTCTCTAATGTTATGAGTCTTTTGTTTCTCTCGTGTTATCGGTTTGGGCACCCCACTAAATCATGAAATTAGTTAAATCAAAATAAGAAAGATTTCACACTTCAAATGCACCACATACAACTAAATAAATGACCCAATGATTTGGTATGAGATTTAAAAGTAAATGGTTATAAGTTCAAACTTTGATATGTGCAAAAGTTATTTCTTTCCTATTAAAAAAATGCACGAAATACAAACCTGAATTAATAAACGCGTTTAGGTACGTGCCTATAAGCTGAAAAAAAAGCCAACTTCAATCGGTAATCAGTAGACTGATTAAGTTTTTTTTTTTTTTCTTTTGATAAGATTAATTAAATTTGATTCCGGCTTGCACCCACCGTTTACTTAGGGCACCCCAGCGAAAACTCAAACTTTAAACAAATCAATTCCACTGCAGAATGACTCTTAAGCCCTCACTGCAATTAGTGCATCCCGCCACCCTTCATTGGAGAGTCGATTAAAGTTTACCGAATATTTAATCGGAGAGTCGTTCGGAACTCACATCGAACCTGCATGTCGACAATTGTCAACTAAATTCTACGAAGGAGGCTCGTTTGGATAATACCGAATCTAAAAGATAAATCTCGGTCACATGTCTTCGAACATAAAATAAATATGTCTTGACCAAAGTTTTGAAGTTGGGTGCTTCGATTTGAAAAAAATGATATTTTGGTTAAAATATTGGGGTGCTCTTATAAATTGAAATTTTAATTTGGGGGTAACACTCAAAATTGGATACCTTATGAAAAGGTGGGGTTGATATAGCCGAGCGACCACTGCGGTCCAACAGGCAGATCTGTCCGTCCGTTGTTTATAAATCAACGGTGAATGTCCGTCCGTTCGCAATTCTTACGCAAAAGAAAACGCAACACTTGTGCGCCACACAGATGTTTCTCGATCTACGTGGCTCGAAGGGGTCCTCTAACGCTCGCATCGTCTCTTCAAAACCTCTACTGTTCACTAAACTCTCTCTCTCTCTCTCTCTCTCTCTCTCTCGCTCTCTGATCACTCAGTTTTCACTTTTCAGTGATCTCGAATGGCGAATTTGCAGATCAAACCAGAGAATTGGCGCTTCTGCGCTCCGTACTGCAATGGCGTGAACTCGAGTTGTAGAAATCACGGTTTCAGACCAAATATATTGAGATTGTTCGCTGCGAAGCCGCGGTTGGAGCTCCGCGTTCGGTCGACGAGCGTGAAAGGAAAAGGAGACGTTGTTGAAGGCGAAAGGAGCAGTGAAGGACTGAAGAGGATCGGAGGATCGGACGAGAGCGTTTCGGTTTTGGAATCGGATGATGAGGAGGTTGGTTTGAATTGGCCGCCATGGAAGGACATACCGCAGAGGTATAAGCTCATCGGCACGACGTCGCTGGCGTTTGTGATTTGTAACATGGATAAGGTGAATTTCTAGGTTTGGATTGAATTGGTTGAGTGGTTCGTGTGGAATGTTTTTTGGTTTGGTTTAATTAGGGTTTTTGATTGGTTAGGTGAATTTGAGTATTGCGATTATTCCGATGTCGCATCAGTTCGGGTGGAATTCGTCGACGGCTGGGGTGGTTCAGTCTTCGTTCTTTTGGGGGTATGCGTTGAGTCAATTGCCTGGTGGATGGCTTGCCAAGATATTTGGGGGAAAGTAAGTATTTTGAATGCTAATTGATGATTGAGGCTGAAGGTTTTCGCGCCTCATTTAGTTTTTTTCCCGTTCTTTGATTCCGTTTAATGATCTAAACAACTGTGAATTATTTATTTATTTTTTATAGGAATGAGACTTTATTTTACTATAGCCAAAATATATGTACATGAAATAAAATCGAAAAAAACCCCACCAGTGTAGTAGGGGAAAAACGCATCGTCACATGTACCTCCGGTCCCCCACAATTGAATTAAGTCAATGATGTTACTTAATTCAATGTGTTGCTGCATTCCCACTGAATCAACTAGGTTGAACCTTTGGTCCTGCGGCTGGGACTTACAAAAGTGGAAAGACAAATGTTAATTATGAGTTTGAACAGTATGATAACCTGAATCCTGATTGGACTGTATTTTATAGAATTATGTTCTTGTTTAATTTGTATGGACACAGCATAAGTAAATTTTCAACATCTGTATACCTTGCCAACCGTAGATGTGGTGATATGGATGAAAAATATATCGTAAGATCTGTTCGTGATAATTAGCTTTTGGTCTTGACAGGATTGCTTGTTTAAAGGTGCTTTTTTTTTTTTTTTTTTTTGTTGGTGGATGTGACTTCTTTCATGTTTGGGCCGTTTGGCTCTTACTTTCTGGATTGTGCAGGAGAGTTCTTGAGGTTGGAGTGTTGGCTTGGTCAATAGCAACTATATTTGTTCCTTTTTCTGCTGGATTTATACCTGGACTTGTCTTGTCGAGAATCTTGGTATGTTCATACATCCAAACTCCTTACTATTTGTTGTCGATTTACTTTGTGACTTGCATTACGTCAATTCAATCTTGATCACCACTTTTTTGTTTCATGCATTCAAATACCAATTTCAATGTCATAGCATTGAAGCATTGTCAGTGACAGCTAAGCCTCCGCTTATGTCTTTGATTTTGTTTTTTTTTATGTGAAACTACAAAGCCCTTATCATTTTTCCCCATCTTTCGAAATCTAGGTTGGCATAGGAGAAGGTGTGTCACCATCTGCTGCCACCGATCTTATTGCCAGGTAATGTGCTATTGTGTGTTTTCTGTTTAGAGGATGTACTTACAGTGACCGTGCTCATTACTTCGATCATTAATTCATATCTGGATATTTGTTTTCAATTCTAGTGAAACATTTATACCATGTAGCCGGAGTTTCTAGTCACGGTCCAGCCACAAGCAGTTCTTTCAACTTTTCTCATTTTCTTTCCTTGGAGGGCAGTGTAGACAGTGCAACTGGACCTTCGGCATATTTGCCATCAATAGTTCTTCACCTTTTTATTCATGGTAGACTCCAAGCGTCATTGCCCTACTGACCAGGATCTAGTACTATCTCTTATTTCATACTGCTAGCTATACCCTGATAACAACAGTGTTCTAAAATATGACGATGGAATATTAAATGGATCTAACGATTGCTAATTATTACTGTTGTTTGTTCTCCTAACTGATTTGCCTTTCTTCATTTGAAGTGTTTTGCTTTGCTACCTCTCTTTTACCATCTATCAATCAAGATATTAAATCAATGTCTGTTAGGTCATCACCTGTATAATAATTTTCATGGTCCTCATGGTGGTGGAGGCTGTTGGGATTTCTTCTATTTTAGATATGTAAAGAACCTTTAACTTGTGGCGGTCCTTCTTAAAGATACTATTTGATTGGTCCAACTCCAAAACTTGTCATTTGTGGAATATATCGCTATCTTAACATCTTGCTTTGTGAAGTTTGAAATTCTGAACATATTTTTCAATTGAATGATTAAAACAAACATAATTGGCTACCTGTTTACTCTGAGCGCTGTTCTATATATGATATATATGCTATTGACATCAGGTATATGTTTTGTCTTGTGACTGAGAGTTCAATGAAAAAAATGCATGCATGTCCAATAATACAAGAATTGAATATGGATTCTTTCAACGATGTGATGATTCCTATATATATTTTGATTGTTGTCAACAATGTAATGACTTGTATTTATGTAGTGTCCGAGTTTAATGAGCCTGTGCCGAATTTTCTACAGTGCTTCTTATACCTTAATAAATATGTTGTCTTATTCAACAACGCTCAAGACTGAATAAAGCTTTCATCAAATGTGTAGGTTGGCTGCTAGAATCCACTTCTTCCACTTCATTCATCCAAAGCATTATTTTATTCTTTCTTTTCTTAATGTTAATGCTTACTACGCTGGTGCTTTTGTAGGTTAACAACCATTTTGTGTGTTAACTTTTACTTATTTTTTGTTTCTCCATTCATCACAGGTCTATACCATTGGAAGAGCGCTCTCGGGCGATTGCATTTGTTTTTGGTGGACTGAGTGTTGGAAGTGTAATTGGGTATGATTTTCTATTATCATGACAAGATTGATGCGAAATGAAATTGCCTCAGCATTTCATGATGCTTGATACTTTTCTCTTGCTGTTAAATGTATGATACTTCACCAGAATAATCATCTTTAGCCTGCCTTTTATATGTCTTATATGATATATGATAGGTTGAGTATGATGTAGGATGGGTTCTACAACTTCCTGGACGCTTTAGGTCAATTAGGAATTAATTATCTTTTTATTCTGAATCGAGTTGCTAATCTGGTTTGTTTCAGTTAGAAATTGTCATAAGCACTGGGTATTAGAAATTCCAGTTATGTATTGTTAGGGACCTTAGGGTTAGAAGTGGTGCAAATCATGAAGACCGTTGAATGATATAGAGAAAAACTATTACATCCTACTTTCTTTGCTCTCTTACATCCATATCAAAGTTATAAGTTCACTGTAGCTCAACTCCTTTTAAAGAAGGTATTCGTCATATCATTTGTTTCACAAGTCCTAGCATAGAAAAAAAATAAATAGAAAGGAGCTATCCTTTATTAAGTTTTAAACTGTAAGAAAATAATCGAACTCTCCTTCGATATTGTTAGAATACCTTTACCAACTTATTATTGTTAACATACCTGCATTGTAATTCAATTGAATGTTGTTCCCTTTTCATTTCCTTATATCAGTATTGGGAATTTGAGTAAATATCTTGCATTATTGTCATCACCCTTGCATATCAAGCCTCCCAGTCTGTATGTTCCCTTTTAGTTTTACATGTTCTTTTATAAGACTTTTAGATTTTTGATATTGAAAGTCAAATATGGATGTAAAGCAGCAATAACAATAAAGACTCAATTTAGTTGTTCTCTGCCTCATGGATCGAACACTTCCACTCAACTTGATTTACTGCAGTTGATGTAGAGTAAGGTTGTTTATTTCTTGAAGCGTTTCTAGTGTTTAGTACATTGCCTACGAGTATTATGCTCTTTATACCTTTGTAAAGTAATGTTTCACGTTTGGGGGCATGTAAGTTACTTTGATATTACTCTTTGGTGAACGCATGCTATTCTAATTGGTAACAGTAATGATGCTGCAGGCTCCTTTTGGCTCCTCCTTTAATCCAAACTTTTGGATGGGAATCTGTCTTCTACTTATTTGGCATTTTTGGAATAATTTGGTAAGAAGTTATAAGAAGTAACACATAAATGTTTTGGGTTCAAGAAATTTTCTATAGTGAAACTGAGATCTGATTTCTCCAGCATCTTTTGTATTTATCTGAATTCTTCTTTTGAAATTGGTCTTGGGCATTTCACTTACCTTGTTTTGAAAAATGATCATGAAGGTGTTTGGGATTTGAGTTCGTTGAAGAAAAACCTTCAGTCGTTGGTGAATACTTCTTGCGTAAGTAGTCAATGCTCCATCTTGTTTCTATTTATTATTAACACCATCTCGTCTTTTGATGGTGAAAACTTCTGGTTGCATGATGAGATTTTCATTTGTATATTCTGGACTGAGATTTTACAATTTTAATATTGTAATTTATTTTCTGCCCCAATGCTGTCCGATTGGATTTTTCAAGATGCATTTACTATGTTATGGCAGGCAGGTCCTTGAATGTTGCTAGTATGTCACAATCGTGGAGAAATTCTTTTGAAGAATTGGCCGGCTCACTGAAGGTATAGTGGAATTGTTGGATATGTCTGTTGTTAGAAGTAAATTGGTTACAACAGAATGACTGTCCGATATCAAATGCTTGGTGATTATTTTTGGAGTATTAGGATTTAAAATTGTTTTCCTCATTCTCAAGTCTTTTTTTAGTCCTTGTCTGTAGAATCCCCGTATGTTGTTTCAAGATTTTGATCAAATTAGCCACATTATGAAACTGATCTGTCTGATATCATCCTTCACTTCCTAGGATTTTGAGAACCGATTGTAATTATATGGGTCTCAGTCTGCTTCCTTTATTTAAACTCCGAGGACAACTTTCCTAAAGTTCATTTATTTTATGTTTGTTTATATGGGTCTCTCAAAGAAAGAGATTATAAAACTTCTGAGGTTTTATTTTAAAGATTTACTGGTCTGTTGTGAGAGCTTGCTTTTTCTGTGCCTTTTGGACTGACTTTGATTGTTTGACTTGTCGGGTGTAATTACAGGATGTTCCATGGAAAGCATTTTTCCAAAGTCCAGCTGTATGGGCTATGATATATGCACACTTTTGTGGCAGTTGGGGCCATTACACGTGTCTGTCTTGGCTCCCTACTTATTTCAGGTACGTCTATATTAATATTCTGATCTCTCTCTCATCCTTTCCAAAACAAGTTAAGCTATTCGAAAGAGTTAAATTCTGAGTTCATTTTGGTCAACAGAAACCCTTAATTCATTTGGGCGTTCATGATACACTCTCTGGTTGATCTGTGACTTCAAAGATAGTGTTTAATTGTGGTTCAAATAAAGTTTTGCTCTTATTTTTCTGTGTCAAAATGATGAAACATGGATCATAGTCTGGTTTAGCTACGAGAATACATTCAATAAGTTAGTTGGTGGCATAATCTAATAGGGACAGTAAGAAAAATGTTTGTCTTTATAATTAGTACTGTAACTCTTACGACGCTACTGATTTACTTGCAGATAAATGTGTTGGTACTGGGTTTTTGTAAGTTGGACTATTTTTTGCTTGTGATCTTTGATTGGAAGAGTATTCATTAAGTTGTGGTTGCTTAAGCCTTAAGTTGAGAACTTGGGATTAAGCCATATCATGTGCATCAAGTTTTAACTCTACCAAAAAAAAAAAAAAGTTTTGAGTCTGCCAAGCCTCTATGAACCAGTTACGCACATTCATTTTTGGCGCATCATCATTAATTTCAGTCTGAACAAAGTTCTGTTTATTTTTTCAAAAGCTTGAAGAGGTTTCCTAATTAGCATGTAAACTCGGTCTATTTGAATACTTCTCAATCCTGGAAAAGTCATTTCCAATTCAAGTCTTCTCTGTACGAAGTTGTTCTACGAACAGTCATCAGATGATTAGATATGCCAAGCCTAATCTTGGACTAGCCTTACTGGCTCACCTGATATTGTATTTTCCTATGGATGGGGAGATAAAAGCTGCACCCGAGAAAAGCTTGATAACAGTTCCAAATCTGGGTCAAAACCTGATAAGAAAGAACTGTGTAATACTTGGTGATAAGAATAGAAAATTGATTATTTCACCTGGAATCATGCTGTAACTGTTCTAGAAAAAATTTATCACGCACTCCAATATTTGTAGAAAAGAAATGAGCTTTTTTTTTTCCTAGCAACTGTTCAATTTTCTTTTATACCTATCAAATAGCAATGCCTATGCTTGATCATTATTCATGTCTCTCATGCATCCTAGTCCAATTTTGCCCCAAAACCGGAGCTTCTTGCTGTCTTTATAAGTTGTGTTCCCCAAGCAGATAGGGACTGCAGAAGAAAAGATACTTTTAACCCAGAAACAATTTTATTTTCAATGATTAATAGCCTGTTTTCTCCTTTCATTTGGTTTGCAATTGCTTCAGTTATTGTCTCTTGAGTATTGATTATATTTCTCTTATGGCATTATTCTTTTTCATTGAGTATATATTTTGTATTATTCCACATTGTGATGTATCAGATTGATGGTCAGTCTGGAGCTTTGTTTGTTCTTCTATTCCATTGATTTGGTATGACCGAGTTGGTTTCAGTAGGTTAGAAAACTAAATGAAGGAATTCTGCCCATATTTCTCTAATGTCCATGACATTTGTGTCCGAACTCTTGGAAAGTTGAAGGTTCCTTCTTCGGTTGCTGGGTCAGGTTGTGCAAAATACTCACAGAAAGATGAACAAAATGCACTTGTTTTCTTAGGAGTACTACATTAGGTTGCATAAAATACTCACAGAAAGCTTTAGTCATTTCGAGATCTATGGAAGAGATTTGCAGCCTCACTGTTTCATGCAGAAGTTACAGAGGAAGAAGAGAACAGGGTGAATGCGCAGAACACACTGCTAAACTGCGGACTCCTTCAAACTGGCTTTTATTACAAAAAGGCTGCTATTTATATCCTCAATTACTAGTAGGCATTGCATGATTTGATTCTCATTCTTTCTGATGGCCTAACAGAAGTAGATACGAATGATTAATATGCAGGTGCCACCTATCATTACTTGGCTACCTTACCACTAAAGGCCCGATCGCTTCACATTTTTGTGAATCCTAACACATGGGATTAATTTGTGATGGGACTAACACATGGGTTTTGATTGTTTAGTCCCATTTGTGTATCTTGTTTGGTTGGGAGTTTTAAGGTTTGGATTAAATGAGGTTGTAATTATACATTTACCAAAATACCCTTGCATAAATAACACATCCTCACCTCATTTTCACACATTTCTCATCGCCTCCACTAGTTGAACGATTCCACGCCTCCAAGCTCGCACCTCACCCGCGTCAATGAATCGCCTCCCCGGTGAAGAAGACGCCTCCTCACCCGGCCGATGGTACGCCTCCTTCTCACCTCTCATCACCTGGTTCGTTCACGCATCATCACCTTGTTCATTCACGGGTTCATCCCCTTCTTCTCGCACGCACCTGCGCCTTCTTCTTCGCGACGGCGCTGGCGACGATAAGGGCTTCCTCCTCCTCACTTCCTCCTCTCCTTCTCCGGCGACGAATCGATCGAGGCTGCTTGAATTTCTTCGCGTCGCCGAAACCGTGGGCGTGGGTGGAAACGAAGAAACGGGGGTGATTCGGTGAAGATGGGTTGTAATGTGAGGGGTAAAGTGGTAATCTCCACTAACCACCCACTATGGATTAGCTAATCCCACAAAAAATGGTTAACTAATCCCGTGGCCTAGTTAATCCTCCAGCGAACACCGGATTAACCGAGTCAGTGTGGCTAATCCGACTTAAGACGGTGAAGCGAACAGCCTTAATAGTTGTAGAAGATGATAGAACTTTTAATCACCACCATCCATTTTCTTATTAAACTCATGATAAGGTGTGTAATTATCAGTACATCAATGTCCGCTTCTGTAGAAGAGTTTGAGCTCACCTCAAGAATACCAACATCATTGGGAGGGCGGTAGGGGTCAAGTGAGCAACCTTAAATGTTGATGGACAAGGTGGTTTAGGCGGGTGATCAATCACATAAGTATTGCCAACACATAACTGTGAAAGGACCAATTTTGCGAGGATACGGTTTGGCATTTCGATGTGGCTGCAAACGATTTTAATGGAAATGAATCATCACCTGAAAAATAAATTTGTCGGTGCCTATGTTTGTCAGCAACTGCCTTGTATTGAACACTATCAACTTTGTGAATCTGGATAGTCCGTTCTGTGAGAAGGATGGGTATAAAGCACCAAGAAGGTCTGGTATGCACAAGCATGCATGGGCATATCAGTGGATTGATTTGCTATTAAGTTGAAAAAAGAAATTAGGATGTGGTAATGCAAGGCCCCACTGTTCAGGGGATTTCTGAACAATACATTGAATCATGTTACCTGGTTTGAAGGGACCAATTTAGTGGGGAAGTATTTGTTCTTGAGATGTTGGTGCAAACAATGTTTATGCAACTATATTATTACCTGGATTAAAGAATTTTAGGTGCCTATGTTGACCAGCAACTGCCTTGTATTGGGCATTGGAGGTATCCAAACTTGCCATATCATCTTTGTGAATGTGCAGACCAGTGGGTCGATTTGCCATTACAACAACAACAACAACAACAACAACAACAACAACAACAACAACAACAACATAGCCTCAGTCCCAAATTAACTGGGGTCGATTTGCCATTAAGTTGAGAAAAAAAAAAATTAGGATGTGATAATGCAAGGTCCCGCTGTTCAGGGGAGTTTCGCACAGTACATTGCATCACGTTACGTTCTTTGAAGGAATCAAATTTGCTGGGACGTATTTGCTCTTGAGATGTGGTTGCAAACAATTTTTTATGTGATAATGCAAGGTCCCACTGTTCAGAGGAATTTCGCACATTACATGGGATCATGTTACCTTCTTTGAAGGAATCAAATTTGTTGGATATATTTTCTCTTGAGACGTGGTTGCAAATAATTTTTATGGAAATATATCATTACCTGGATAAAAGATATATTGGGCATGGGAGGTATCCAAAAGCACCATATCATCTTTGTGAACCTGGATAGTCTGTTTCGCGATAAGCATGGTTTAAAGCACTATGGTCTGCAGGAGTGTTGGGAACCTTTGCATGCACACGCATGATTGGACAGACCAGTGGATTGTTTTGCCATTAAGTTGAGAACAAAAGTAGTATTTGATGATGTAAGGTCCCATTGTTCAGAAGAATTTTCGCAAAATATTGAATCATGTTACCTAGTTTGAAGGGACTCAATTTTTGGAGGTGCAGTTTGCTCTTGAGATGTGGCTGCAAACAATTTTTATGGAAAAATATCATAATTTTGGATAAAATATTTCTAGGTGCTTTGTTGATCGGCAAGTTACTTGTACTGGGCATTGGAGATATCCAAACATGCCATATAGTCTTTGTGAATCTGGATAGTGGATAGCCCGTTTTGTGATAAGCATGGGTTAAAGCACCGAGAAGATCCATAGGGAGGTTGGGAACCTTTTTAGGCACTAGCATGAATGGACGAACCAGTAGATTGATTTGCCATTCAGTTGAAAGCAAAATTAGGCTGTGTAGTAGCAGGTCCCATTGTTCAGGAGAATTTCCCTCAATATGAAGAATCATGTTACCTAGCGGCTGTGTCTTCAAATACATCCAATAAAAATGTTACCTAATGGGCAATTCCTAACCTCTGTCCACCCATTTGTTTGGGGGTGGTAGATACTGAAGTTTAGCATACTCCTGATTGATTTTCTGTGAAATAGAGTGAAATCACGACAGTGAAATTCTCATCTATTGTAAGAAAAAACCCTTATTAAGTGATTTAGCATACTTCTGATTGATTTTCTTCACTTTTTTTGTCAGGAAGTGACAATGTTTGTTATCTGTGCAGTGAGGAGCTGAACCTGAATTTGACAGAAGCAGCATGGGTAAGCCTACTTTACATGATTTTCAACTTATAGCATTGTACTGGCATTTGAACGACAAATGAGACATGGTATATATGCCCTGAGAGAAAATGTGGTAAACAGCCATGAATCTTAAAGATATCCATTCTTAAGATGTAAATAAAACTCTGCCTATGTCAAGCTCTAATTACCAGACCTTCTAAAGCAGTGAGCTGCAAGCTTAATTGACTGGAAGGTTTGTAGTTTTAGTAGAATTTATATTATCTTAACTCATCTGGCTCCTCGAGTCCACTTTGGTTGAGGTGGATTCATGCAGGGATGATTTCCAAGCACAGCTCCAAGCTTGGGTGAAGTGGGAAAATTGAGTTTTAGGTGGATCATATAATTTCTTTTAACTCTCCCAGACATCGAGCCCTCTTTGAAGGAAGTGGATTCATGAAGGGATCTCATGTATTAAGGAAACAGAGATGAATAATTAAGTTAAATTATTGAATTATTTGTGCTGAACCACAATAGCTTTTAGTCTAATAAGTACTATTTTTTTGGTAAGACTGTTTTTGTATTAGTAAAAGATTTTACAAGTACATTAGATGAAAGTGAGGGTAAAAAGGAACAAATGCAGCAATCCCTAAAAATGCATCACTGTTAAGTCATAAACAGTAGTGATCTAATGTGGCATCAAAGCTTTGGTTTGTGAGAGGTTGTGGGTTAAAGTTTCTTTGTTTGCATATGTTGGCCATTTTCATATTTCATAGTCACATACTATAAAATGCATTACTGTTATGGTACGCTTTGAAACAACTTGATTTTGTTTAATTTCCTCTACTAAAGGTATGATCTGGAGTTCCTTTAGACTATCTTTGTGTGATTGATACTTATCAATTAGTAATTACTCAAAAAACAATGGCATGAATATCAAAAAATTAAAAAGAACTGATGTAAATTAGGGGTCGCCATTATTTTCTAGATTTGGGTGGTCTGATGTGATGTCATTTACGGTTTTATGAAAGAAAAAGGTATTTGGGAAAATATGAGGAATGATGCATTTAATCATGACATGCCTTGATCAACAATTTTTTTTATCAGATTCATGGAGTAAAAAGCATCTTCTTGGTTTGTTTGTTTTGCTTCAAAACTGATTTTTATTATTTTTCCAGTTTTTAAATTGATTTAATACTTAATGAGCTTATGTTAAGGGCATCAATAAGAAAGATTGTCTTGAATTTTCAGAAGATTTTCAAGGCCACTTGGAATGTGGCGACCGGGAGTCTTTGGTTTTATATTGGAGAATTTTTTATTTTTATAGGAAAAGATACTTACGGTCTTTGAAGTTTGGACATGGCAAAGTATGATAGTGTATTATGGATGATAGCGATAAAGAAAGCAGCTGACTTAACAGTTTAATGTTAAGAAACTGCCTGGCAATAGTTTAGCATTTGTACTAGGGATAGCTGCACTGCTTCAGCTTACAACAACAATGGCCTCAAGTCCAAATTAGTTGGCGTTGGCTACATGAATGAAACTCTTCTATTGCGCTCAATTTAACAACTATAACAATAATAATACGAAAGTTCATGGTTTATCTTAAAATTCTAAACTTGTTTCTTGTCATGATCTCAACATGGATTCTAACTGCATCATTCGACCATCTTTGGGAATGGTAAGTCATTTTTTGCCCTTCTTTATATCCCTCATATTTTTTTAGCTTTTTTACTGACAGGTCTCAGTTCTTCCTCCTTTGGCTTCAGTTGTTGTCACCAATCTAGCTGCACAATTTGCTGACTACTTGATCTCTAGAGGAGTCGAAAACACAAGGGTAGGATGGATTTTCTAAGTCTCCCTTCTTTATCATGTTTTCAAATGACAAAATTTATGATTTGATTCCTGAGACAAGATCCTGGTACTTAGGCACTTAATTTCATTTTCTTTCCTGGTACATTTGATGTACGAACAAATTCATGAAGAAAGCTGGTTAACTTGACTAAGAGAAATGAGTTCTACAAAAATTTGTTACAAGCTTCTAATAAATGCACAAGAAAAATTAGCTAAATGTAGATTACAGAGATAGGTGCAACAGTGAGAAATAGAGGGGACAAACCTTGTTATTTGGTGTCCCTACTTGTAAGAAACAGGAAAGTAGAGTGTAAAATACACTTGATTCTGACTGTCCTAGTGAGGTGTTTCTTAACTCCTTTGATACATGGTTAATCCATGAGTAAGAACAGAAATATTTCATAATACATAAATATTGTTAAACTGACATGCCCGCGACACTTCTCCGCGAGCCTCGTGGATTTTCGCCAGTTCAATATTGTCTCCAACTTAACCACCTTCAATCTTTAACTCATAGGTGTAAGGTTTTACTCCAAAAGGCCTCCGTTCTAATTGAGGGGATATCCACAATTATATACTTCATTATAAAGTCTTAATCAATCGATGTGGGACTAACTTTTTCAACAAATATATCACAAAATTAAAATTTAATATAGGTACCCAAGATTGAAGTCAGTTGAACTCTAATGAAATATTAAACAAAGGAATTCCTTCCTGCAATTTATTTGTTGAAAATGAGCATTCAGTGTTAAGAATGAGCAAATAGAGAGTGAATTCCACATTTTTTGTTGTGTTCTTATTATTTTCTTCAAAAGAGGGTCCTTTCTTATATATGCCTCTTGGTTTGAAACTACTAGCAAGTTTAGATTATTTTTACTCAGAAAATTGGTTTTGTCAATGGGATCTAAAGGATAGTAACATCAAAATTTCTCGATCTAATAACTTTTAGGACATGTTTACGTTGTGAATGGTATTAATAATTGTTTTTGGTAATAATGATATTTATAATTTGATGGCTATGTCAAATATTTGACCAAACCCATCAAGCTTGGTTGTATCAGAGAATAACAATGCATCAGAGATTATATCTTTCTCTTTTAAGATTTTCATTTTAATCAATTTCCAACTCCCATGTTTCTGTATGTAGGTGCGCAAGATTTGCCAAACAATTGCCTTTTTGTCCCCTGCAGCTTCCATGACTCTTTCTTCTATAGATTTTGGATTGCCTCCTTGGGAGGTTGTTGGGATTCTATGTGCGGGTCTGGCTCTCTCAAGCTTTGCTTTGTCAGGTACTTATTGCATGTGTTCAGTCTATCTGAAAAGAGAATCATATATTTACCCTTGGTCACCTTGAAACCTTTTCATTGGAAATGAACCTTTACTCGTGAAGATTTGCTGAGTTTGTCTTTCAACGCATCATGACATGTTAGATTGCAGATTCCAATGTTAACTATGTATTGTTATGCGCTATTATCTTGAGATGGAGCCATATATAGATGGATCTTTCCTCTATTAGACCCATATTTTTTTTTTGTTAGAATGTGTTAGACCCATATTATCTCTCAAGCATTGTTGTAAGGTGTCCCGCCCCACCTTGCAATAATCAACCATAACAACAATCGAATCAGTCCAAATGGGAAATGGGCACTTGGTGTGTGTGTGTGTGTATATATATATATATATAAGGATGCACCAAGTGCGCCCCTTTCTGACTGCAAAGAGGGCAGCAATGGAGTGGATTGGAGAACTACTAAAAAGTGTAATATCTTATGGGGAGTTTCGTATGAAGCACCTTCCCAAGAAACTCAAATTCGGAGGAACTGCAGATTTTTTATTTTGATCTTACTTCCTAGCCGTTTCGTTACATGTTTACTATATGTAGCTTCATTTGAGCTAAAAGGTCGAGCACAGAGCAAGCAGAACTTTTTCGCAGATGCTGATTATCTTGTTGTTTAATAGTGCCACAATTGAAAATATTGTTGTATCGGATGTTGCAGGACTTTATTGTACACATCAGGACATTTCTACAGAATACGCTAGTGTTCTTTTGGTGAGTTATCAAGTCTGATGTCATTTGGATTTGAGTATTAGTTTTACTTCAAAGCTTTCACATGAGTTTTCACCAGAACGTGGAATTTGATTTCTATCAGATGCCTATACTAAGTATATTCTTGTTATGCATTTTGGAACGGAGATTTTACCATCAAATACACAATTCAATGGAAATTCTTGTCGTGCTAGGTGAGTTTGTTAAATGTAGTTGTTAGCCATCATTCAGAAGCAATGAGCCAGATATTCTACCTTGTCTAACTATTGACAGTTTCACCTTATATAGTCATTGTTTCAAGGATCCCGAAGGAATTATGTTCAATCTAGTTAACAGATGAAACTTTGTCTCGAAATCTTTCGTTTTTGTAGCACAAGATTTTGATTCTTAGGGACATTAGGACGTCTATATAGACCCTTTATGCACCATTGGATTTTAACTTGCTGATCCTGTATGCGTGGAATGGTAGCAGCCAACAAACTGCTGTTTTTGCACACTTATATGCCCTTCAGTAGAAAGATCACTAATTTTTGAGGTCTTTGATTCAATGATGTTAAGGAGTGGCCATGACGTTAGATACTCAAAATACGTTGTATCCTTGAAACTTCACATCTGAAATTTCTGAAGCAAGTCCTTGTTTTCGTGAACAGGGTATTACAAATACTGTCGGAGCGGTACCTGGGATTGTTGGCGTTGCCCTCACAGGTTACCTTCTGGATTCTACCCATTCTTGGAGTGTAAGTGATCTGATCAAGTGTAAATATTTCTCCTCTTTGAACAAAAAAAAAGCAGTACATGTATGCATTTACATTGTTCTATAGTGTTTCCTCTTGTGTTAGCTGATTACGGACGTACTTTCTTTCTGTAGCTATCATTATTTGCCCCATCTATTTTCTTCTACTTGACGGGCACAGTTGTATGGTTAGTCTTCGCAAGCAGTAAACCGCAAAGCTTTAAGGAGGAGGATTAATAGTGCAGTCACATTTCAACACCAAGGATATACTTACCTCGGGAAGCTATAGAAGGCGAGATCATAGTGAAGAATTAATAGATAGACTCCCAACTCATTTCAACACCAAGGATATACTATGCCTGTAAATTTTAACAAATGACCACTCCACTCATTATGCTTTCAGGCAGTGAGGCGGGAACAGGTGAGCCTCTAAAATTTTCAAAAACATTTTGCTTGAAACCAACTACATTATTTTTTGTAAGGATGTTTTTATTATATCACATAATTTAAATTTATTTGGGCAGGTTTCATCATCTCTTCTGCATTTATTGAACATGAATAGGTCACAATATGCTTGGAAGCCCTTTGTTTTTTTTCTCTTTCTTCAGAGATGAGGTTGGTGGATGATGAGGACAGTCAACCAACACTTCTGGTGTGGTGGATCAAGTGACAAACATGAATAGGTTGGTAGACCTGCCACTTAGGACCCACATGGGCATCTATCAGGCCAACTGTGAGCCTGACTTGGCTGTTGAACTAGTAGAACTTTTGCAAGTTAGCTATTAATTTGTGTTTTGCCTTTTGTAAACATCAACAGTGTTATTTGCATTAATTGTTGTAACCAAAAATGTGTTTGTTTATACCTATGTTTCAAGGGACAAGGTTCATTAATAACACTCAGTAACTATGATTAGAACATTTTTTTTGAAAAAAAGAAATAGAAATTGCTGAGTTTAATTTGTATGTTTTAAAGAAAGATGATTTGACAAATTAAAAGGGTTTGCTCTTTTCCTTAGACAGTAATATGCATCCATTGAACTCTGTATAGATGGAGAAGAAAATAAGTTAAAAACTTTCAGACTAGAGAAGTTAGCGAGATCCATACAATTTTTAAAATCGAGTTAAATGAAAACGTTGAAACCTTGTAGCCAACTTTAACTAATTTGAAATCAATCCGTAGTTGTATGGAGTATCAGAGTTCGGAGTTCAGTCTAATTGCTTTGAGTTAAATTAATTGGACGATTTTCTCAAAAAATAAAATAAAAAATAATAATAATAATTGGATGATAACTTGCTAAATTAATTCAAAGATGCCTTATAAATTTCAAGTAAAAAAAATCACTCTTTCTCATTTTCCTTATTTTGATTTTTAAACAATTGAGATTTGAGACAAACAGTTACAATTTGGTCCCTCCTACTTACAAGCAGGGACAATTAAACTAGGAATGTGAACAAAAACTATAGAATAAGGAGCAACAGTAACTGGCTCTGAAGAGTTTACATTTATTGGTTCAAACGGAGGAATTTCCCCTAATGAATTAACTGCCAAGACCTTCCCATTCAGCAGCATAGTCTGGCTTTGTATGTCCCCATCCTTTGCTGTTAGGTGGTACTCTTCCCTTGTCGCAGGGCTTAGCGGCAATGCAGCCCGAGGGAGCCGGGCAAATCTTGTTCTATTATGTCTGTGTCTTCCATGATGTCTGAGTCGAAGTCTCGGCGACCATGTACCATTGGAGGCAGCAGGTTCAGCAACAATGTGAGCCTGAACTGTGTTGTTTCCATCAAGGTTGATCAAAAGCAAAGTGATTCCTTCCTGTAAATCAGAAAGGTTTTTTAATCACAAGTTGAGAAATTTCATAGAGATCATTTTTTCCTAATCCGGTATCCAACTTACGGAATGCTTTGCGCAATGTGAGTAAGCTCTAATCTTATTTGTTCCAGTAAAGTTCGTTCGGAGAACGGTTCTTCCCATTAATCGGTGCCAGAGAAGTGCACTATACATAAAGAAACAACAATGTCAGCTTGGTTCAAGAATTATAGCCTGTAGAACTAAAGAATTCATAGAAGCTCAAGAATTATAACCTGTAGTAATCAGGATTTGGTAGAAAGGTTGTAGTGTTGAGTAGACCGTAGTTTCCGCCTATCAATGTTTGTCTGCAATACGCTTTAGTGTCATAAGTCGACGACATGCCAAGCTGATCCAAGTACCTAGCAGTTCCTCAAACAATTTCCTTCATCATATAGTTGAGGAATCATATATTTGATCTGAATGAGAGTAAAACTCACCAAAAGCTAAAGACAAATGCATTAGTGACTTGATTTCTTCCACTGTTATAAGCTCCTCCTGCTTCTCCAACCCATGCCGTGACTGCAGTTCCGCTGCTTGTAAGAATGTCCTTCAAATCGTTGAATGTTTTGGCTTCTCCGTCAAGATAACTAGGATCTAGAATTTTATCAATCAAGTGTGTATCGACACCTATTTGTCAAGCACAAGGTTACTCAAATTACTTAATATCTTGAATCTTGATACAAACTTGATGAACTATGGAAATATTTTACATTCAAAAGTAATAATACCTGGACCAAGATTATATATGTGATGGGTGACTACATCAAGAGAGTTAGGTGTTTCCTGGATGAGTTGTTTAAACCAATTCCCATCAAAGAATCCACCAGGCGCTATGATTAGCGGCTTAACTTTGGATCCAATGTAGATTTCTTCCACAACTGAGTGAAGTTTCTTCACGTCAGCGGCATATTGATCCGCAGTGACCCTTGTCCCAACACCACTCCCACTTAATTCATTTCCTGAAAATTATAGATGTGCTGATTACGCTTTAAAAATTTAATCTGAGGTCTAGTAGTTTTAGACAGACTTCCTTAGTAATGGACAAGACCTAGCACAAAAGAGTTCTAGCAGACTTTTAGAAAGAACAGTATTTTTAATAGGTAGCGCAAAACATCAAAACTTTACTGTAACTGAGATATTAACATAGCATTGTTCGACAAGGCGGGAAATGAAAATTGCTGAATTCAAGCAAGTTTTAGCCTGCTAGGAAGTTCCTTTTGTAATAGGACTAATTATTCAAGTCCACAGGGTTTGGAGAAAATTGCATCAGATTCATCAAATTCAGTCTTTTCTAGTACATTCAATTGAAAAAAGAACAAAAGTGAGAGTTCATACCAAGCTCCCAAGCATAAATATTATAGCCTTTGCTGACGCTATAGCGAATAAGAGAGGCAGCATTGCTAGAATCCCAAGGTCCTACAGCAGAACCCTCGGGATTAATAGTTCTGCCATTGAGCGCGTTCAACCCAAAAATAACCACTGCCCTGAAACATGGAAAAGTTAAATGAACTGTAAAATTCTGTGAGTTTTACGGTTTAAGCTCAAGTAGCTCAAATTATAAGCATTCAACTACAGTCAAAAGGCCTTGGCTTCAGTTCAAAATGAAAACCGAAAAATTCATATCGAAAAAGGAAATACAGAAGAAGTGAAATTACTAGGCATCTATTTAGGGTCCCTTCTTAATGAACAAATGCTGCAGAAAATCAACATCAATGAAAGGAGGAACATTACCCAGTTTTTTGGAAGAATTGGTTTAGTTGGTCCCATCTCCACATGGGCAAACATCCTTGAGTAAAGCCGAACAACTCAGATGCATTTTTCACAAATGGAAGACACCGCTGCTTAGGTTCTCCGACATCGTATACGACCTTATCTTGCAAGGTCCCACCCAGTCTAATCTTCAAAGGCGAAAAAGCTGTGAATTTTCCAACAATGACAACAGTTGTGGTGAGGGAGAATTTCATAAAAGTTTCATGAAAAAACTAAGCTTTAGAAAATTCTTCCAAGTACACAATGTTAATCAGAGAAGAAATCGATACCTTTAACGGCATTTATCAATACATTGCTGTAGATGTCCTGCAAAGTGCAAATCACAAAAAGTTTTCAGATACCTGTAAACCCTTCTTTATATTTCTAAAAAAACTACCAACTCCAGTAATCATTTTCACTATGGAAGAACAACAAATTCTCAATCATCCCAACATTCTTAGAAGGCGAATTCGGCCGAAAAAGAAAAAAAAGACAAGGACATTTTCATAGCACAAACCACATCTAACTAGTCCTTCTCATCAGCAAAGTCTCTTTTTTTTTTTTTTTTTGGTACTTAAAATTGGAAGAAGTAAAGTATCTTTGAAACCCATAATACAAGCATACATAGAAGAAAATTGTGATGTTTACACCATTCTGATCAAATCAAGTTCTTTCCCATCAATTTCTGTATTTTAGCTGAAACCATTAAAAACACAATGTTGCACAGAGTAACAAAGGAAAGGGAAAGACTGAAGCCCAATAAAGAGTGAAAATAAAATCCTGCAAAATAACAAGAATAGAAGAAACCCATCACTGCTTCTTCAAAACCCACATCAAAGTTCCAAATTTGGTGACCAATTCATCAACAGAACACCAAATCCCTCCAGAAAAGGTGAATAAAACCAAGCCACTAAAAACCCATTCGTAATTTCTTGTCAAACCCCACTTCATATCTGAAGATACCAGATTCAATCAATCCAAGAAAAAAAAAATTCATGAAAAAAATGTGAAATCACATACCAGATTGAGCAAAGAATCATGACCCCAACTACAAGTCCCATAGTCACATTTCTCAGGAGGCCACCAATCCAAGGTGGCACAAATGAAATCACCATCTGTTCTCCCAATGCCCACTTTTCCATCCACCACAACAGACCCTTCAACACTTGGTGAAGCTCCTTCAACCAAAACATTAACACTCTTTGAAACCAAACTTGTAAAGCAAATCAAACACAAATACAAGCACAAAATCCGAAATTGACAAAAACCCATCTCAAGAATCACTGTACAACTCAGTTTCTTTGAATGGGCGGGGGTGGTATGCCCATCTCAGTTAAATACAGAATTGCTTTGCCTATTTGTAACGCAAGAGCAAAGGACAAAATAGAGAAGAGCCCACCAAATTAAATTCAGTAAATTCACGTTAAAGAAAAGTAAATACAATTTGGACAGTTTTTTAAAAGTGCTAGAATGACAAGTTCACGTAACATCGTAAAACGTATTAGCTCACGGAAATCGATCATGCACGCTTCGGGATATTGGTATACATTTAATTAAATACCGATGCATAACACATGAGTTGAGGCTGTATGGACGACTCTTGTGAGTCAACGTGTCTTGCTTGATGACATTGTTGTAGTGATTATAGTATTTTCCTTTTTTGTGTGATTTGTAAAGTTTCCTTGGCTTACAGCTAAGCTTTTACTCAGTAGATATAGACAGATTTATTGTTTGCCTTTACAAGTTAATAAAAAATCAGTTCAATATATAAAGGGATTTTAGTTTCTTTTTATATATAGATGCCATGTCTTTTTTAATGTATTCTCTATCTCATCTTAGTTTTAAATACCGTATTAAAGTATTTTAATTCAAGCTCATCTGATACTTAATCCGTGTTGTTGTTTAGGAAAGTTGTTGATTTATTTAGATATCTGGCATTTAAATATCACCAAAACATCTCTAGAAACGAGTATGAAGCATCACTTAATTACTACAGGCAAGGTCGAGGACCTTAAGGTTGGGGTATCATTCATGAATCATGTTGGAGTCAAAGTAATTGGTTTCTTATTAAAAAAAAAAAAAAAAAGAAGTGTATACATCAAAATTATGATTAGGGCTAATGTGAATTTTTGGGCTAACAAGATCCTTTTGTGTTTTTTTTTTTAAAAAAAAATCTTTTGTGTTGGTTCAGTATTTGGTTATTATGTACATTGAAGAGCATTGGGTGGTGTGATGAGGTGGTGCATGGGCAGGTATGAGGTAGTTGTAGTTGAGGTAGCTGAGTCAGTATATGTAATGTAACTGCCATCCTTGTTTGGTGATTCCTCGTGATACTTGGCTTACAAGCCTCATTCCAACACTTGAAACCAAAGAAAATACATTATATAACTCTCGCAACATTACTGACTCTATAGGGAAATTTGTCAAATTCATGGACCATATAGAGTTTGGAACAAATTTGATGAAAAAAGGTCATATGACAAGCTAGTCTAATAGAATTTTCTTTGTGTTGGAATTTTGTTCAGTTTGTGCATGCGTTATATATGTTTATAACTTTTTTTTTTTTTTCACTAATCAAGAATGTTCAACTTTTAAATTCTCTTCTAAAAAGGGTCTCGGCTACTGGAGGGAAAAAATAATTTGTACCTAATCAAGACTTCAAAAAGGTTTTGTAGTATAATAAAGGCAAAACCAATCTTTTGGTCCCTGAACTTTGAAGGTTTTACACTTTTGGTCCCTCAACTTTGAAAACAACACATTTGGTCCCTCAACTTTGCATATAGTGTAAATTAAGTCATTTTGGTAGTCCAGTCATTGTTATTGATGACGTGGCGAAAGTCTATCGCCACATGGCGCCACGTGGCAATCCTTGTCATCAAGAGTCGGTTCAATGAACCAACCGGTTCAAGTAAGAAAAAACCGGTTCAAGTAAAAACCAAAGTTCTCTCCTCTTTCTCTCTTCTCTTCCTCTCTTTCTCTTGCTCTCTGTGGCTCCTCTCCGCGTTCAAGTAAGAATTACAGGCAGAGAGGAGCCCACGATTACCTTGCTTTCAGAGTGGTGAAGCACTTTGCTTCCATCTCTACAATGCGTGGATCTCACAAGCTCCAAATTATGACCTTCAAGCTCGTCCAACACAGCAGAGAGCAAAAGGCTCATGGGTAGTCACCTTGGTATCCGTCAACGACACATTCACTCTATCCCCCTCACCCTTATCGACACCGACGACGACGCGGCTCCGGCGCCACCCCGATACTACGGTCCGAATTCCCAGACCAGGCGTCGGTGATTGTAGAAGACGAGCTCACAATCTCCGCGCGCACACGGCCTTGGTGGCGGCGGACGGGGACTGGCCGGAGGAGGCATCGCGGCGGGGCCCGGAGGGCACGGAGGCGGGCGGCGGCGAGGGGGATGTATTTGATGATCTCGTCGAGGATGGCGGATTGTTCTTTCCGGACGGTGTTGGAGTGGGGGAGAAGGGCGTGGAGGGAGAGGAAGAGCTCTCTCATCGACTTCCGCCGCTCCCGCTCCGCCAGCCTTATGCTGCGCTCGCGAGCGTCGAGGCCGGCGGTGGGGCTGGCGGCGCCGACGGATCGAAGGGCGGCCACGCCGGTGTCGGAGGACCAGTCGCTAGGAGCCACAGAGAGCAAGAGAAAGAGAGGAAGAGAAGAGAGAAAGAGGAGAGAACTTTGGTTTTTACTTGAACCGATTTTTTCTTACTTGAACCGGTTGGTTAATTGAATCGACTATTGATGACAAGAATTGCCACGTGGCACCACGTGGCGATAGACTTTCGCCACGTCATCAATAACAATGACTGGACTACCAAAATGACTTAATTTACACTATATGTAAAGTCGAAGGACCAAATGTGTTGTTTTCAAAGTTGATGGACCAAAAGTGTAAAACCTTCAAAGTTCAGGACCAAAAGATTGGTTTTGGCTAAAACAAATGGCTACATTCCTTGCCGGTCGTCAAGTGTGCCTCGAATCACGCATGACAAGTGATTTGATATTTCATGTGATGACTGATAGAGGGTTAGTTTGTTATTGCATCGCCAGTATGAGTCAACCTATATAACACCGGTCTTGAAACAAAGATCGATACATGTTAATTAATGTCATCTAAAACCTATTAATTTGCAGTCTATAAGTCATCTCTCAATTATCACTCAAAAGAAAGAATCAAAACATAAAAAAGTATTATATCCTCTCCTTCTATAACAGAAAAAGTATAAATTCAAAGTAACGGTCACTTCATATTTCTTAAATACAACTTCAAATAAGAGTCACAAAGATTCCATAAAAAAAAAGAGTCACAAGACTACATATAATTTACAATTTGCATGGCTAAGAATATGAAATATCAACTATGTGATTAAGAATAATATGACAAGCAAACAATTAGCATTGGCTTTGAGAGGGGATTAAGAATTTCAACAAACTTATTAACTAAATTTAAAGCTAGCAGCCTTGTCATTTGTCAAGGCCACATTTTTAAACTATTTTTTTTTTCTTCCTCATCTGTTAGGTGTAACAACCCCATCAGGTAACACTATATAGTCTATAACGTAATGCGTACAAATCCTTGTATTATAACTACTGTGCATGCATGGACATATGTCACGGTCATTATCCATTATGTGATATGGCTAAGGCATTGAAATCTCGTGACAGCGGTTGGGACAGAGGAGACCCTCAAGTGCAAATTAAATTTAAGGTTTGCTTGAATTATGAGGTGATGGTGACCCAACCAAGTTGAGATTTGAGACCCTAAAGTTTGTTTTTAATGTTGGTCAAATGTGGATCATCAAGTCTCAAATAAAGAATGCATGTTGATCATTATTGAATCCAAACAAACCCCCTTTACTTATTTATTATATCAGACGTGCTTGCCCTATCAAATAATTCTGGTTTTCTTGTCTTTAAAAATGTAAAGTCATATATCTAGAGATGTATTGTTTTATGTTGGTAGCAGATGTAATTAATTTATTTGAATATATAATTAGCTAGGTACGGATAAACTGGGATTGCAGTCAAGCATTTATAATGCGATGGAGTTTGTTGGAAGCACGTATTGCATATATATATTTCTAAGATTCATACTATATCACTAGCTTGTAAGTTAGTAACTATTTTTACCAAAGCATATTTGGTAAGATGATAGAAACGTCGTTATTAGCCAAAAGACAAGGTTAGGAGACTACGTAGTTTTTCATAGAACTAATCGAGCACAATCGAAGAGTTTGATATATGTAAATGACCTCAATTAATTTAGGGATCGAAGTTATGTCGTTGTTAGGTAAAAAAAAAAAAAAAAAAAAGTTAATTAGTGACTATTTCTTATTTTCATATTTTTCCGTCATTGATTGAGCTGAATATTGGTCCATGAGATAAATTCGGCGAAAATATTGAAGGGTACATAGTAACAGATTTAATTTGTAGATCATATACAACAAAGTCACTCTTTTGTGACCAAAGAGTTAACTTGATCGAGACGCATTAATTACGAGGGATTTGAATGGTTTATAAAACTCACCATCAATTGCACTCAATCGAAGCCAATGAAAGAGTTTGATCCATGCACCAATTCCCTAATTAATTTGGGATCGAAGCATGTTGTTGTTGTATATAAAAAAAGATATAGTCTTGTCACCAAGTGTGTGCATCTGGACATCTATGTTCAAGTAATAACAAACTCATGTAAATATTATAATTGACGACAATGACATGATACGTACATTAGAATATTAAGTTATAAACTAATGGATGTATATATAAGACTACACGAGAACATCAAATGGATTAGTGAGACATACATAGGTCGATCTTAATGAAAAAATACACATCAACTATAGCAGTCTTAACTTGTATGACAACTCAAACTTCTTAAAAATAATATAATAAAGATGAAAGATGAATATAATGGACTAATTAAAGGGTTTCTTTCTTTCTTTTTGTTTGAATATAAAGAAAAAAATAAATAAGAAAAAAAATATCAACTTTCCAACTTGGAAAAGAAAAAAATGAGAGTTAGTAATGTAATATTGAAGAAGAGATTAGGATTACAATTGAAGGGGTGACCAAATGCAATGAGTGAGTACAGCATTGTCCATTGTATACAAAACCTTGTACTTGGTTGATATCTTAAATTAAATAAAGGAGAGGTCAAAAGGGCAAGTAGGCAGGTTTTAGCTAATGCAGGCAGTCAAGTGGAGGTTCTTGTGTCTTGTGCTCCAAAAGAATAATTTAAGATTCTTTGGAACATTACCAATCTGAACACAGTATTAGAAAAATGAAAATAGACTGGTTGTCACACTTTCGATACACAAATTGGCTACATAGTTGTCGGAGTCCGCTATACTATATGTCGAGATGTGTGAATGCGTATCTCATTGTGTATCCAATTATGATGATTTCCAGCAATTAGTTGTGTAGCAAATGTGGGGAAGCTTGGAAGATGTAGGTTTGAAAAATTAGAACTTTTTTTTTTTCTACTTCGAAGAAGTGAATGCTTGGAAAATGATGACTCGTGTATTAGCTATGAACGATGAACAATAAGTAGAGTTAGGACTCTGATTTTCTATTCCAAATTCAGCCTTTTTGGCCCAAGAATTTAATGAACCAATACAGCCTACAGGGTGAGGTTACTGTATAGTCTGTATTGTCATATTGAGTTGGGCCTCCACAGTAAGGCCATGTAAAGTCAGTTTTAAAATTTAAACACTTATAAATCTACACTGATGTTTAGACATACACGTATTTATCAATGAACAATAAGAATTATGCCAAACTAACATGTAGCAATATAAGTATGAAAACTATAGTGGTCCATCATTTTCCTTAGATTATTTTGATGCTACTGTGTTTAGGGTACGAGGTAAAGTTAGAAGACTTGAACTTTTTAGTCCCAAATGAACTTTTTTGTACATTCAAATTAAGAAGCCGTTAAATTAACCCACTTTGAACACTTAGATCGAGCACGTAACTAATACGGCACTAGAGACTCAGATGTTCCTCCTTTCAGTCAGTCAGTAAGCCATCCCAACCAACAAGAGAAGTCTTTGGAATAACAACACTAATTAACACCCCAAGATGCGAGCTTACACATCACGTGGTGCAATACATAGTGAGTAGGAGGCATTCTGCATTTCTATTCAAAAGTTAAATTTCCCTTTAAAAAGATTGACCTCTTATGTTACACCCAAAAGTTACTGACAACATCCGGTCAATGACAGAAATAACAAAGTGGTTACTTGTTAGACCATATGAGCTGGGTGCTCAAATAAAGTAGGTCAACGAACCTTCTCTTTTGTTATAGGTCAACGACCTGCTTCGGCAGGTCGCCTAGGTCGTCGGCCCCTGCCCACCCATCATTTTCCTTTGCGTCTTTTATCTTCTTCCTTGCGACCTCCACCAACATCTCCCTCTCACCTCGCTTCTCTTCCTCATCACAGTGTTCACATCTCCACAATCTTTTCTCCCTATCATAGTGAACCCCCACAAACGCCCTTCAACCGCCTCTTTATGTTTCCTCTTCACTTTCTCCGCTGTCATTTCTTTCTTCTTCTTTTTCCTTACCTTTTTGACAGCATCCCAACTTAATGTTGGAGTTATCGCGGGTCTCTGTAACGACCCTCAAATTTATACATGCCACGTGTTTCAGGATCGTTGACTGGACCGTCGTGACTTGACGTACTTGTCGAAACATCTGGAGTTGACACCGAGGTACATTCATTAACATAACTTGGTCAATTCAATCAATTCATGTATTTGAAGTTGTATGGTGTTGTTTTATGTTGTGGGTGATGTTAGGGACCTATAGTAACGTGTTTGAGGGTCTCCAAGGCATCACCATGGCCTATGTGTGGAAGAAACCCGAAAAATTATGAGTTCGAAATGCGAAGAAATTATGGGTTATTGATTAGCGCACATAACGCGCTAGGTGAGAAATCTAGCACGCTAATATTGATTATCGCGCTAGGTGTAAAAAATAACGCGCTAATCCCCCTGGCAGCACATAAAATTAAAATTTTCCAAAATCTCCAAAACACTATAATTTGGTCTAAAACATGTTTTAGGACCTCACGAACCTAAGGGAAGGTCTCGGGAGTGCGGGTGATCGTTTTGAGGAGCGTGTCCGAGCCGCGAGGACGGGATAACGCGAGTCCGAGGTATGTAAGTGAGTAAACCAATTAAGGAAATGCATAGCAATTCATATTTTTTATTTGTTGTCTTATTTGATAAATGTCTTTGTTTGGAAGTCCATTCTTTATTCCTTGGTTGAGTGTCTATGGCCTAAGTGTGTCGAGAAGGTACTCATGGGATTATAGCTAGTTGGGCTAACGTGAACACTACCTACGGAGGTGCAGTTACCCAACCAAGCGTGAGTTTTCCCCGAGTACTGGATTGTTGTGATTTGTTGTGGACTTAAGACCACTTAGTATGTCTGTTTTGATCTCTAGGCACTCATATTTCGTTGTGAATATCTATCAGTCTGTTTGTCATGCACTTTTTATCTTTTATCAGTCTCTTAATACCTGCATAATATTTGGACTATTTTTAAAATGATTCATGAATTACTGTTTATATCCTTCTAGTTATTACTCTCTACTTTACTGTACTCACCATCTAGTTTGTGACGATGGGTGCAGAGCGGACAGAGACGGGCAAGGGGAAAGGACCGGTGATCGGTGATTTTCTTTGAGGACTTTTTGGAGCGGTTCCTTCCTTGCATGATAGTATGTTTTGTCATTTTTGTTGTAATTATTGTATATTATTGTTTTTGATTACACTGGAACATATTGAGATCGAGTGATATAGGATATGCATGTTTATCCGATGATTTCAGGGTTCCACACTATAAGTTGTTTCACTTTTGTTTAATTCTGAGTTATTTAATCTTGTCTTAAGTTTAATTCTGATGCATACTATTTTATAAAAGATATAACTTAATAACTCAACGTTGAAAGACAAAAAAATTAATGAGAAAGTAACTATTGGAGGTTGACTAGGCATGCGTCGACTTCGCGAGGATTGACTCAGCAGTCTACGTGGGTTTAGGTCGGGCGGGGGCCCAGTTTTATGGGAAATTGGGGTCGTCACAGTCTCTGGCGTGGATGCCGCCCGACGACCCTTTTTTGGCATAAAATTTGATCTAGATGAAGGAGGAAACGAGGTGCGATTTTGGGTCTTCCGCTTCCGGTGAAAGGCGAATCAACAAACACAAATACCAAGGACGACAAGTCGTTTGCTGCGGGGAGCAGTCAGTGGTAGCGACACCTAACGGTGGAGCCTTTCTTGGAGCGGCACATCCGACCAAATCGTTTGGTTTTTCTCTTATTTAGGTCATAATTTCAATGTTTTTATTAGTTAATTTACGAATGTTGTAGCCTCCGCGTATAAGCGGTTGTTGTCCCTGATGTCGGGGTGGTTGTCCCTATTGTTGGGGTGGTTTCTCTCGCCTTAGGGGCTGGGGTTGAGGTCGCACTATATTGTGCGCGTTTTCGGAATTTGTTCCGTGCTTCATTGTTGTAAAATCTATTTGTAATAGATGCTTGTCCGGTTGGACTAGGAACACCTCAATATAAATCACTTTGGCAAAAAAAATCAACAACTAGGTCTATGCATATTCTCGACTTACACAAATACATGATCTGAGGAACATCCGATAAACATCAAAGTTGATGAATCCCCCAAAAGTAAGGGTGGGCAGTAGTCTTCGCAAAACTGACCAAACAGTCCAAATCGCATGCTCTGGTCTAATTTTCTTAAACTAGCAATTTGGGACGGTTTTAGAAAACTTGAAAACCGCGATTCTGCAGGTTGGCAATGGCTTTTCATTTATAAAAAGTCTGAACCGCCCCCAAACTTGGAATGAAATTAAATAAGAATTGAAGCATTTTTATGTTGTTTTAACTTTTGAAACAAACTTACACTCGTAATTTTGATTGAGTTCATGTCTTTCATTGTATTTTTGGTGGATGGTCATGTATGGATGCATGTTTTGTTGATGGACGAATATGGACTTGTATGGAATGTGTGACTTTTTTTTGTTGAAAAAATAATATAGGAAAACTGCACAATGAAACCAATCAAACCGCGATGGATTTAGTTACAGTTTTGACGTTTCCCAATTTGATGGTAGTTTGTAAAACGGTGAAATTGTAAATCCCCAATTTGGTTTGCCCACCCTTGCCCAAAAGGGCCAAACCCACACTCCTCTCCACCACTCGAAGTCACGCAATGCTGAGGAGAAAACCCAGCAAGATCGAAGTCAAAGTCGAAGACAAACAAGAACTCGAAGACGCCCGAAAACGCTCCGCCGCCGCCGCCGCCGTCCCTCCCACCACCGCCGCCGCCGCCATCCTCCACCACCTCGACCGCAACAAAGACCCCGCCACCAAGCCTCACCGCACCACCATCGGCCTCTCCTCCCCTTAAAATGGAAGTCGAGGTGAAGCTCCGCCTCCCGAACTCCGCCGCCCACCAGCGCCTCTCCGACCTCCTCTCCCCCTTCCACCGCCGCACCCACCTCCAATCCAACCTCTTCTTCGACACCCCCTCCGCCCGCCTCTCCTCCAACCTCGCCGCCCTCCGCCTCCGCTTCTACGACTCCGACTCCTCCTGCGTCGTCTCCCTCAAATCCAAGCCCCTCATCTCCAACGGCGTCAGCCGCGTCGAGGAAGACGAGGAGCAAATCGACCCCTCCCTCGCCCGCGCCTGCGTGGCCGAGCCATGGAGGCTCGCCTCGGTCGAGTCGTCTAGGGTTTTGAGGCGGGCGAGGGAGGAGTTCGGGTGTGGAGAGGAGGGGTTCGTGTGTTTGGGGGGGTTTAGGAATGTGAGGGCTGTGTATGAGTGGAAGGGGTTGAAGTTGGAGCTGGACGAGACGCAGTTCGATTTCGGGACGGGTTATGAGATCGAATGCGAGACCGGCGAGCCCGAGGAGGCGAAGAGGGTGATCGAGGACTTCTTGAAGGAGAATGGGATTGAGTATGAGTACTCTGCACTGTCCAAATTCGCGGTTTTTCGATCCGGGAAGCTGCCCTAGTTGGTAATTGTTGTTAAAGTTTGTGCCTTTTTTGTTGATTTGATGTGATGAGATTGTTGGGAATGATTTGGTGTTTTTGAGTGAATTGATGGTGTTATATGTGAGAAGAATTTGCTTTCTGTTTATTATTAAGCTTAGCTTCTTATGATGCAAAGACAAAACTCGACATAGCAAATATTGATTCCGTAGTTGAAGAAACTTGATGATGTGGATTGAGTTTCCCTAATTGGCACTTGTTCTTCGAATTCTTGCAAATGATAACTTGCACTTGCTTGATAAGAATGTTTGAAATGATTTAGTCTTTTGGCATGAATTTATGGTATGCATTCTCTTATTAGTTCTCTTTTATTTTAGACTTCGAATGTGATCTTACTAGTTCTCTTTTATTTTGGCGCAAGAAGTCTATCTGGTACCATTTTGTTTGTCTATAACTATTTGTTTCTGCTGAGTGCTCATTAGGTTTTCCAAATTGAATATAGCATTGTTTCTTGTTAGATTGATTCAGGTGGTTAGAGTAATGTTGTTCTCTATAAACCATACTGAGGCAATCCTACTCCTTTTGTCGTAGGTTTTCTTCCTCCCCAAGTATATGATACTTGGATGGATCATTACGTGGAATTCATAAACTCCTAGTCTTACATGTAAGAATGAAACAAGAAGGAAAGACAATTGTGTTTCTCAAAGTGGATGGCTTGGAACATTCCTTTGTATATCTTTGAAGAATCAAAACTCATTCATTTGTACTATTTATGTTAATGCTCTAGCATTACCTTTGGGAAAAGGGGAAAAATGCGATGTAATAATGAACTGTATCCTACTTGTTGAATAATCGGTAGATTGACCTATAAAACGTGAACGATTTCACATGTTCGTGTGCCATATCGACTTCATTTGTGTATCGAATGATTTACAGGCTAGCATTAGCACTCAATCTAGATTCCCAAGGTGATGAATCAGAAGTTAGCCGCATTCATTTTATGTAAGTTTACATAGGAGTTCATTGTCACATGAGAAAAACCTCAAAAGAGATCATTGATTCATGATCCTGGCTCAGTTGCCTCGCTAGGATAATGCTTTGTTTCTTAGCTTCTATTGAGATGTACCTCATTGGCCATATAAAATTCCTTTCCTCAATTTCGTTGAATCCATTTATAGATTGATGAATGAGTATAAACGTTACTTTGCAAGGACCAAGGTTTACGTGGCTGTGCAGATGCTAGACATCCTTCTATAGAATCCCTTTTTTCAGTCCAACTGGTTACAGCTTAAAAACTCATGTAGCGTTGCGGATCTGCTTGCATTGCAGTTCCTGTATATTGTGAATAATTGAAAGTTGAAACAAGAACAGTGTGCTTGCAAGGGGAATGCATGCGGTCAGCGGTCTCATGTAGGTCGGAGGTCATACTCCTGAAGAGACCTGCAGCTGTTGCTAGTTTTTGCATTAGTCTTAAGGCATTTTCACATTTGGGGTCTGATTGCAATTGATGATCTAATTACTAAAGATAATGTTAAGATTTAGATCAATCAAACTATACCGAGGTGATCCTTCTCCTTTTGCAGTATGCGTTCGTCTTTCCTTTGCAAACTATACTTATGGATGGTTCATTACTGGGAATTCATAAACTCCTCTCCCAGTCTTACTTATTGGGAGCAAAAGCTGCAAAACAAGGAAAGACTGTGTTTCTCAAAGTGAATGAATTGAACATTCCTTAGTTTTTCTTTGAAGATCATTCATTTATACTAAATATTCCCTAGCATTATTAACTTTGGAAAATGCTTTGTTTCTTGGCATCCATTGACTAGTACCTCGCTGACCATATATTTATTTCCTCAATTTTGTTGAATACCTTTGTATAGTTTCTGAATTAATGTAGGGCTCTTTTGTCTTTGGGGTCTGTTTGTATTTGATGAGCTAATTAACAATATAAAGTCAAGATTAAATTCAATCAAGAACTAGTTAGAACCTTTTTTCACAAACCCGGAATGGAATTCAGCAGATTGTTGAGCTTGAATCGAATTGTGAATATGGGGGTTGTCGCAGCTCGACTTTGGATTAGCCGGGCCGAACTTTGTATCAAAATGTTGAGTTTCTCAATAGACATTTGCTTACCTTTACTGTTGATTATAATCGGACGTGAAGGCTTTGTTTTCTCAAACAGAAGTGACTGAGGTTGCTGGTGCAGGGACTGAACAAAAAAAAACAGAAGCCCGTGATTCATCCCGTGACTTTCCACAATACTCTTTTAAGTTTCAGAAGCCATGAATAGCCGCAATTAGTTAGTGTGAATCGCCATTTATTTTATGGAGAGCCCCCTCTTGGGTCCCGTCAAATTGAGTTTCTTTAAATTATTGTAAGGGTATTTGGAGTTTTGCACCCGTCTATCCCAAACTCAGGGAGAGAAGGACCACAGGGGTCAATTCTCCATTTTCAGTGCTCGAACTCAAAGACCTTTGGTTAATGGAGGAGGAACATGTGTCATCTCATCACGATCCTCTTAGTTTATCAAATCTGGTGAGATGGATGAAGTTTGAGGGATATTGTAAGTTTGACTCTTGCTGAAGTCACAAAAAACAAAAAAAAAAACAAAAAAAACGACAACAACATATCCTCAGTCTTAAGTTAATTGGGGTCGGCTACATGGATCAAACTATTTTATTATGCTCGACTTAGTGCAATTGATGTCAAACTTTTCAAACTATTCAAATTCTTACTAATTAATGCGTCTCAAGTTAACTTCGGTCTACCTCTACTTCATCGAATTTGCATTTGTAGACCATCATTGTAAGTAACCAAATCATCGTAACCGCTCTTCTCCAATATTTGTGTTAATTGGTGCTACTTCTACTTGTCTTAGAGTTTTACATTTTAACACACATCCACTTAAACATATTAATTTTTTACTTGCAGACCAAATTAAGTTGGATTGGAAATTCAGCTAAGCAAACTCAATGAGAGTAGAAATTTCCCATTTTAACACAAGGCATCCTTGCTTGAGTTGCTAATTTGATTTCTTCGTTATCATCGCAGTAGTTATGAATTAAGCAACTTTGTCACAAAAGTAGTTACCCATCTCTATCACTAAATCTCCACCCTTCTTTCATCCCAACTTTGGATCCTCATCACCAAATCACAACCATCGATCCACCCTCCAACACAGTTGATCCAGTGCACCTCACCACCATATCACATAGTTGCAAGCACCACCACGTGGCTCCCTACCCAAGCACTGCCTCACTTGTCCTCATCCAACTAGATTTTCAAACCCTTGATGACGCATGCAATCCGGTCCAAGTCAACAGACACCCATCTCCAACCAAAACCACCCACGTGGAGCCTCTCATCACCGTTGAATCCCGAGATTGGATTCGTCAAACCCAAATTTCAGGATTAGCAAGACCCAGCCAGAACAGTCATCAATGCTTATAAAAGTTTAGTAGATCCTAATTTTTTTGGTTGATTTGATTTGGTTAATTTTGTTTGGATAAAACTGTTTATATTCCCGAGAGAGCGAGAGATTTGGATCCGAAATTTTTGTGGAGTTTGATTTGATCTGTTCTGGGTCTCTATTTTTTTCATCACCATTTGAAGAGACCAACCGATCAATCAATCAATCCAATTCAATCTTCTTGTGAATCATCAACAATGGCGGAGAAAGTCTACGTAGGAGCAATTGATCAGGGCACTACAAGCACAAGGTTCATCATCTACAATCAATCCGGCAAGCCTGTTGGATCTCACCAAGTGGAGTTCACCCAGTTTTACCCAAAAGCAGGGTAAATATCAACACTACCTATTAATCAAAATGTAGTCTTTTGTTGATTTTTGTGCTTGTTTTGTGATTTTTGTGTGTGATTGGCTTGTTTTGTTAGATGGGTAGAGCACGATCCAATGGAGATTTTGGAGAGTACGAGGGTTTGCATGAGCAAGGCAGTGGACAAGGCCACTGCAGATGGGCACAACATTGATAAAGGATTGAAGGGTATTGGGATTACCAATCAGAGAGAGACCACTGTTGTTTGGAGTAAGACTACTGGGGCTCCTCTCCACAACGCCATAGTTTGGATGGATGCCAGAACCAGTTCTGTTTGCAGGTTAGCAAATTTGGGGTTTGTTATTTTGAATTGTGTTTGATTAATTTTTGTTGAAATTTGAGTTTTTGATTGATTTTGGGGTGGAGAGGAAGAAACCCCATGTTTCTTTTTTCTTTTTCTTTTTTTTTTTTTTTTTTTTTGGATAAGCACGCCATCAATGAATCAAGCGCAATAGAAGAGTTTGATCCATGTATGGCTTTGTTGTTGTTGTTGTTGTTGTTGAGGAAAGTAAGACCCATGTTTTGGTTTTGGATGATTTGTTGTAGGAAATTAGAGAAGGAGTTGTCAGGTGGGAGGACTCATTTTGTGGAGAGTTGTGGATTGCCAATCAGTACTTACTTCAGTGCTGTGAAGTTGCTTTGGCTGATTGAGAATGTGGACGCTGTTAAGATTGCTGTGGAGAATAGGGATGCTCTATTTGGGACTATTGATACATGGTTGATTTGGAACTTAACTGGCGGCGCGGGCAGGAAGGGGGAAGTCGGGGTTCATGTGACTGATGTTTCGAATGCGTCTAGGACAATGCTTATGAACTTGACGACGCTTGATTGGGATAGAGACACATTGAAGACCTTGGGAATCCCCATTGAGATCTTGCCTAAGATTGTTAGCAACTCTGAAATTGTGGGCAAGGTCACCAAGAGATGGCCTATTACAGATATCCCAATTGCAGGTTGTCTTGGTGACCAGCACGCCGCGATGCTAGGACAGGCTTGCAAGAAGGGTGAAGCCAAGAGTACCTATGGAACTGGGGCATTCATATTGCTTAACACCGGCAGTGAGGTCGTGAAGTCGTCGAATGGTTTATTGAGCACGCTTGCTTACAAGCTCGGCCCAGAGGCTCCTACGAATTATGCTTTGGAGGGCTCCATCGCCATTGCTGGTGCAGCAGTCCAATGGCTGAGAGATGGACTGGGAATAATTCAGAGTGCTAAAGAGATTGAAGAGCTGGCAAGAGGAGTGGAGAATTCAGGTGGGGTGTATTTTGTTCCTGCATTTAATGGACTCTTTGCGCCATGGTGGCGGGATGATGCCCGAGGAGTGTTTGTTGGGATTACAAGTTACACGAAGAAGGCTCACATAGCGCGAGCTGTGCTCGAGAGTATGTGTTTCCAGGTTAAGGATGTGTTGGAAGCAATGCACAAGGATGCTGGGGAAAATGGAGAAGTCAAGAATGAGAAAGGAGAGTTCTTGCTCAGAGTGGATGGTGGAGCTACTATAAACAATCTTTTGATGCAATCTCAGGTTTAAATTCTCTGCTTATTCTTCTTTTCTTCCATGTGATTTTTTTTCATATTAAATGCAACTGCATTTGATCCTAATTCCTAAATGCATAAATTTACTCTTCAAGAAGGTTTGTGTTGCTCAAGAGTCCACGCGAATGGAAGTATGTCATCATTGTCATGTGTTAAACTAAACCAACTTCAAGATTCAAAACTATAGCAAATCCAGATTGCTTCATTGCATGCCTCTCAATTATCTTGCCCTTCGAGCATTGTTTAACTTGTGCAGTTTATTGTGTCAATAGGCGGATTTGTTGGGAAACCCCGTTGTGAGACCAGCTGACATTGAGACGACATGCCTGGGAGCAGCGTACGCCGCAGGGTTGGCAGTCGGAGTGTGGAAGGAAGATGACATTTTTGCTTCCGGTGCCAAGGATAACGACACCGTTTTCCAGCCCAAGTTGGATGAGGAACTGAGAAAGAAGAAGTCTGAATCTTGGTGCAAGGCTGTCTCAAGAACTTTTGATCTTGCTGACCTTTCTCTTTAACTCTTTTATATACTTTCTTCTGTCATTGATCACTCATCCATCTTCCTTAGTTTTACTTCCTATTTTCGTCGTATATGAATAAACTACTACAGTTTCAGTTTATTATTCATCATTGAGTCTTTCCTCTAATTGGGCGGACTTTTCTAATGCAATGTTTAAGAAGTCTTTTCAAAAAACATATCCAAATGTCATTTTGTTTTAGGGTATTAACTAAGTGTAGTTGTTGGAACCATGACCTCCATACTGTTCTGAATCTGATTACTAGGAAAATTTGCCACTGCAATGTATCTGCTTCCTGTTTTTGAGCTTTTGCAGTAATGAAATGTGATTTTTCAGCATTCCTAATGGATTTTTTTCATGGTGCCAATAGTTCATGCAATTTGCTAGCCAACAGACAGCATACTTGCATGTTGATGTACAAAGATTCACAAGAGTAAACAAGAAGAATGATACCTTTCCTTTTCTTTTTTAATTAAAATTGAGAGGTGCATAATGAAGTAAACAACAACAACAACATAACAACATAGCCTCACGGCCAAACTAATTAAAGTCGGCTACATGAATCAAACTCTTCGATTGTGCTCGATTAAGTGCAATTGATGGTGACATTTTCAAACCATTCAAATTCCTCCTAATTAATGTGTCTCATGCTAACTTTGGTCTATCCCTACCTCGTCGAATTTCTCCAGTTTCTATTGAGTCAAGTTTTCTAGTGGGGGCATTTGTAGGCCGCCTTTGTAGGTGACCAAACCACCGCAACCGCATTTTCCTAATCTTTGTGTCAATTGGTGCTACACCTACTTGTCTTTGAATTTATATATTTCTTATTTTATCTTTACGAGTTTTACCACACATTCACCTAAGCATTCCAATTTCTGCTACGTTCACTTTATGTAATTGTTGTTGCTTTACCGCCCAACATTCACTTCCATAGAGCATAGCTGGCCTAATTGCGGTCTTATAAAATTTTTTTTTAACTTAGTAAGAACATTTGGGTCACAAATTACCGCTATTGCACTCTATCATTTCTTCCATCCGGCTTGAATTCTATGTGTGACATCATTCTCAATATTACCATCATTTTATATGATTGATCATAGGTATTTAAAGTGGTTCACTTAAGGAACTTCTACTTCCCCTAATTTTATCACTTTATCATCTCAATGTCTAGTATTTCTAAACTAACAGTCCATGTATTTGATTTTCGTCCCACTCAACTTAAAGTCTTTAGATTCTAATGTATTTCTCCAAGTTTTAATTTCATATTCACTCCATCTTTTGTTTCATCTACTAAGACAATATCATCTACAACTTCAAATACCATACACCATACACCATACACCATGGTATATTTCTTGAATATGCATAACGAAGTTTAAAAAAAAAATAAAAAAAATTGGCAAATCTGTATTTCATCAAAGAGGATGAAGTTTCAACTGATTAAGTAATGAGATATGCACAACGATTTTAAGCTTAATGAAAATTTTGTATTCAAATTCTATGGCCTCGCGACTGAAATTGTCATTTGATCATCTACATTCATGGAGTTGCAAACTAGCTCCTTCCAAGACAAAATTTGTAGTTGAAATTGGAAAATCGAAGCAACTATCTCATTCAGACGCAAGCAACCCCGAGCATATCTCTATTTACTAAGCACAGCTAGTGTGTTTCTGTATAGCATCAAACCCTCCATGGAAGAAAATAAATTGATTGACATCTAACCTCTTCTTCAAAGAAAGAAATTATGCCTTGGTATTTGTGAGAAGCATCTCCTTCGATTTCTCATGAGGGTTACTGCGCATGTATTTGGAGGCGGCACGTTCTGGTCCTCATGCTAAGGAGCACACCTTATCTGAAAGAAGAAGTACTACCAATAGTTAAACTACACTTCACACGCTCTACAATCATTAGAGAGTTCAAAGAAAGAAATGGCATTCTTACCTAGTTAAGTGAAAAAAAACAAAAAACAAAAAAAAACGAAAAAAAAAAAACAAAAATTCCAGAAGACTTACCATTCAGCTAAATGTTAACTAGTTAAGTGAAAAAAAAAAAATTGGCAATGACAAAAAAAATATTATTCAGAAATGGCTTTTGAGTTTCAAACCATTTCAATATTTTTTTCGTTATTGAACGTAAATGACTTTGATAAGAGAAACCACAAATGATTAAATGTTAACAGAAGGAAAAAGATAATATACAATTATACAAAGCATAGTTGATAAGGTTGGTTAAAATATTCATTATATTCTAGACAAATGTTTCTAACTCCACCACAGTCCATGGTGAACTTCTTCATCATAACAAAAACATGTAATCTAAGGCCTTGTTTGGTTAGAGGTGGAGTTAACTCCTGAGAGATAACTTGGAGGGGAATTGGAACTAATCTTGTTTGGTTGCCTAACTTTCCTCCAAGTTATCTCCCAACTCACACCCAAGTGTGAGAGATATCTCCCTCACCCCTCCTTAGGGGAGTTATCTCCCAGGAGTTTGTGAACACAATTACCCCTCATTAATTACCTTTTATTACCCACATTCATCTCTTTTGTTTGAAAGGTATTTATGTCAATTCATGTCTTTTATTATTTAAAAATTTGCAACTTCCATGCAAGTTTAAAGTTGTATCAAACATGAAAATATACTCTTTCACTGTAAGTTAACTCCGCTCACACTGTAAGTTGGCAAAAACGAACCAAACGAGGCCTAAGGCCTTATTTGGTTGGGGTGGAGTTGGGGGGTGTGAGATAACTTGGAGGGGAGTTGGAACTAATCTTGTTTGGTTGATTTTAAAAACCCAACTCCCCTCCAAGTTATCTCTCAACTCACACTTGAAAGTGTGAGATATTTCCCTACCCTCCCTAAGGGAGTTATCTCCCAAAGACATGTGGACACAATTTCCTTCATTAATTACCTCTTTTTTTGGGTACATCTTCATTAATTACCTCTTTATTACCCATATTCATCTCTTTTGTTTGAAAGGTATTTATATCAATTCATATGTTGTATTGTTTAAAAATTTGCAACTTTCATATAAGTTTAAAGTTGAACCAAACATGAAAATATGATCTTAACTGTGAGTTAACTCTACTCATAAGAAAACTCCCCTGTAAGTTGGCAAAAACGAAGCAAATGAGGCCTAAATTAGTGAAAGGACCATGCTTACCTTGTCTGGAACTACTGCAGCAAAAACGATTATCATCAATATGGGTTGCTTGCAAGCCCATCATCCAAGACCCAACTGATATGTCTTCATGAGCATAAGTATGAAGCGACGCACTGCATTCAGGAGTGGTAATGAGATTCTTTTTTAATAAGATAAGAAATGAGGCTTCTATAGTTGTTAAAAAAATAAAAATTAATAAAAAGTTACAACTATAAGAGCTAAAGTTCAGCTACAGACTATGGTGGAAAAAGCACTCGGGTACATCCGCTAAATAGAGCGGATATGAGATATTAAGAGAATATATTATGCTTGTGATTAATCATCAGTCATCCTATTTCACAAAGGCCACATCGCAACCAGAAAAAAAAGGAGCAATTATGGAGACAGTGTCGTGTCATGCTCGTCAAAATATTTGCAATGTCAATGCACTGCCATTTCTTTTTCTTCTTGTTGGGATGCACTGCTATTTTTGTTCTTTTTGTTGGGATGCACTGCTATTTTTGCAATATTGTGAGAGAAATAAAGCAAAAAAAGTCCAGGCTTTGAAAATACCTGTTTATATCGACGTACTGAGCTAAATTTCTCGAAAGTATCAATAGTGAACCAGCAGCATGCCTGAAGTATCTGAAAATAAAGAAGCAATGAAATTATTCTATTAGTACAAAATTGTAATTTACTGATTTTTTTTTTTTTTTTTTTGATAAGAAAGAGACCCAATTGCCCCCTTTGGAACTCAAACCCCAAACTCTTACACAAATAACCCATACTAAACCAGTGAGCTACCCACTTGGTTGGTGTAATTAGAGATAATTAGGACAGTATGAACTTAAACTATAGCACATTTTTGACATAGCAGTTCTCTAAAAATTGAGGAAATCAGATCTATAAAGAACTTGCCCCTTCATTCTTCCAAAACCAATCATTTAAACCATCTATAAACCGCTAGTGGCTGCATGTAGCTTTATCAAATTTAGATGTTTAAGAAAGCTTGGCAATTCACACATATTTGCTCGAAGAATATAATACATCTATAAAAGTCATAGTTTCCTCCTTTATATACATATTGCACAAGTTCTATGTTAATATGTGTCATTTTCGAATGTCTTCAATTCTTATAAGCCGGTTCAAAAGTGTAATGATATTACCTATTGAACCAAACATGCCAATAGTGTTTACTACATTCTAATCATCTAATGAGCTTAATGGAACTATAATTCGTAATTAGATTTGATGCTTAGTGCAGTGTTCTAGACATTTAAACCATAGTTATAGGCCAAAGGTCAACTAGAGTTGGGCAGTAAGGTGCCAAATCTCACAAAAAAGAAAACAATGGTAGGAAAAATTGCTAAGCCTGTGCATCAGTTACTTTACCCAGCCATTTATTCGTAATAATACAGAATAAGCACTATCTTTCAACAGACTTTGTTTGTTTTCCATGAGAAGAACCAAGATAAATTTTAAGAAGCAATAGAAGAAACGGGTACAAATTTCTTGAAAGATCAACAGCTCTTTCAATTGCATTATTATAAGGTGTACATGCATAACATATCGGTAAAGCATCAGCACAATTGCATTACAAGCATAAGCCCTGAATTCTGAAAGGACGTATAAAAAAGCCATGTCATGTAACAGAAATAGATTCAAATAATGACAAAGCTAATTCTCCTACAAAAAAAGAATGGCACTTACGACTTTTCATCCCCGAATTTCCACCAGTCAGGTTCATACCATTGCTTCCCTCTGAAAGGTTGACAAGGGCAACAGTTAGTTAGGTTCTAGGAAGTAGGAACCAAATTAAATCTTAGCTAAAATGCGAATCGAAAAAAGGGGGAGAAAGTATACACCTAAAGAGTTACATACCCAAACATAATTTATTCTAGACAAGCAACAACCAAAAATAGTAAACACAGCCATTCGATCAATCCAAAATTAAATTGATGATTCCAGACTTTGGCTGGAAGCAAATCATAAGCCAAACATGCAGATACAGAGAATTAGCATCATCACAACAAAGGGCTGTGAGCAAGTAAAATGCAGTGTACCCCTGGGAGTTCAAATGGTTCAAAACTCCTACTAGGCTGTAACAGTTACATATTTTTATGCTTTGATGAACTGATATCTTTTTCTCATATGGTCCTCATATTACATAGTAATCATAATTTTTTAAACAATTTTTCGTCAATTGAAAAAGACCATGTCAGTAGTGATGTTGGTGCTTCATCTCTGCATGATAATGTTATAAGCAACATCAGATGTGAGAAAAATAGTTCTAATTGAAGCGTTGTCATGTTCACTAATTACACAACATATTACGAAAAAACCTCCATTGGCGAGTGTTATATAATTTTAGAATTCCACACGAGCAGATTCAGCTGAACACAATCAATTAATAATTTCTAGATAATGTATAACCAGGTCCGATGAGATATCAAGTTCATCAAGCTAATTTTCCTTTTCAAATAGTAAATAATTTGCACAAGGCACCATAGATTTTAAAAAAAAGAAAGATATGAGGCAACAAAAATAAAGTAAAAAAACAAGGAGAGTAAAAATACCACTTACATTTCATTTATCACATTCCCTGACTTCATGCATCCCATGTAAGTGTCATTTCCACCACTGCGGCTTTCAAGAATTTCTGTTAGCCCATCTGGTGAGTCAAAGAACAGTGGACATGAATGAATGAACGCAACAGCTTCTCCAAATTAGAAATATAAAAAACCACCCTACTTATTTCAATAGGAAACTTGACACTTACGCAGGTCAATATTGATATCATCATCAACTTTCACATAAAATTCAGCATCCCAATTTCCAAGTGCAGCACTAAAGAAGAACTTCGCTTTCTTGGGCAATTCTTCTGTAGCTTCCTCATGTCCATCCTTCAAATAAAATATGGATAGACTCTCAATCCAAAACCATCTTTCAGCGATTTCGCCAAAATAGGAGAATAGTATCCACATGAATAAGAAAACTCACTCGATTTCTTATATCATCGTAACCCCTAAGCCCTAAACATCAGCATACTTTAGAAGCACTAAATTGGTATAGTTTACGTCCTTACATTCTTTTTTAGATTCAGTTTTTTAAATGAAAAGAATTTCTTATACCATCATAATCCCAATTTGACAAAGAACAGTTGAATTTATTATAAAAACATGACACGAGTTCCATAAGAACCAATTTACAGTGAGAGGCGCAACTTACTAAAATCAAGAAGTCTTTAGTTACTCGATTTTCCTCGTCGATGCTACGGTCTAAACTATCGCCTCGGTTGGCACTGTAAATTTTAAGATTATATATAAATCATGACCACATAAGTAGATAAACACCTATGACATCACATAACGATTATCTTAACTAAAAACTTTAAAAGGTGTGACTGAGTATTTTGCAAGAAAGAAGCTAAAGGGCTAGAAAAAACCTCCGACCAATAACAAAGCGTATGACGACTCCTCCTTCCTCAAGTTTATTCAGCGCATCGCCTACACAAGAGAGGATTCACAAATCATTAGAAACATAGAAAGCACAAACTTCTAACTCAAACATTGAAGTTGCATAAATAAAGGATCGAGTTAGAGATACACAACAGACCCTTGGGCATCCAAGAACCTCTGAACACATTACGCTTCAATCGACTACCAAAACCGGTATACACTCCAATCACCGCGAGAAGCCTTTTGTTCGAGCCATTCTCTCGCCGCTTATTCTTAAGGTAACCTCGACTCTTCGCTAACGTCAATTCCATCTCAGCCTCAACGATCCTCCTCGACAAATCCCTAATAAAACAGTCAAACAACACTCTTAACCTAATGAACAAGCTAAACGACCTAAAAATGCTACCTTTCCTAATCCACAAGGAAAATATTCACAAATCACAAATGTACGTGTGTTGATGAACACTCACTTGCATCCAAGGACCGTCAATTTGTCTTCCACAGTCAGTGATTTTGGCCTCTACAACACAAATCCAGTAAAAAATCAAACCAGAACTACGTCGACTCGAAATCGATTTCATTTCCAGATCTCGTCAATTGAGCAAAAACAGATCTATAAATTGAGCAAAAATCAACCTGGCTCAAATTCTTGTTAAGAAGATTGGATAGTAATGTTCTGCTCTCCGCGTCTTGCCACAATCTGATCGCCAACCGAAACAATTGGAAAAAAACTAAATCAGGTTCGAATCGAAGATCGACCGATCGGTCGATCTCAAACACACAATTTCGATGAGAATCTAGAGTAGAGATCATACCTTCCGGCGACGTAGAGCCAGGCGACGCAAGAGAAGAAGGCCATTACGAGCGAGGTTTTGCTGGTCTGCGAGGGTTTGGACTTCCATCTCCTCTCTTGCGCCATCGCACTCGCCAAGCTCTCTCGATTCATCGAATTGTTGTGAGAGAGCGCGATCGAGCGATCGATTCGATCGAACGAACTGTCGAGTAACTGATGAGGTGATGTAGAGAAAACGAGACGAGTTTTTACGAAGAAACCTCCGCAATCGAACGAATGAATCGAGCGGTTCAACTCTGCTCGGTCCGTAGTGGATTTTTTTTTTTACTTTTTACTTTTTACTTTTCTTTCTGCATGGATAAAAAACTCTTCCTTAGAGAATAGATGTATTGATTTTTATTTCCATTGTTTTTTTTTGTTCTTACTAAATTCTTTCTTTACCTATGTATATCAATTGACTTCGGAGTAGACTTGGATTAAATATTAGTAAGAGGGTGTTGAATGGAAGGATTTCATAGATGTTCTTAAGATTTCTCGTTTTTTTTGAAAAAAAAAAAAAAAAAAAAAAAAGATTCTTCATTTTTTTGGTTGCGCAAACATAATCAAAAACCACAATACTTACACTCCCTCAATATGTTTATGAGAAGTGCTAGAATGGCAATTGATATGTCACACTGCAACACACATTGGCTCCTATGAGCTATGCATAACACACGGATCAAGGCTGCATATATGAACGGCTCTTATGAGTCAATATGTATTGCGGTGTGACATAGAGTTGTCATTCTAATATTTTTCGTAATTTTTTCACAAATTAATTTGAAACTTGACTTATGTCGGAGTCACTTAAAAATCACTTAAAAAAAAAAAAAAAACCAATCTCCATGCTTCACTCCTAAAGACTTTTTCCTATAAGAAAAAAAAAAATCCAAAAGATGCATAAGTTTTCCTTTTAGACTTCTAGCTCTACACAATTCTTATAATAATTGCATAGTTTTTCCACGATCTAAGCATAATTCATTGCTTCCGAAATGCAAGTTTGGTCGTTCGATTACTAATGTTATATTAAGAGTGCTACAATAAAAAATACACATATGTAAGCGTGCTTCAGCCGCACCTCTATGCAGATTAGACACGTATTCGTTCATAAACCTTCAAAGTATATTGCAGTCTGCAGATTGGATGATGAGTGCGTGGCCAACCAGTCTGTCCGTGTAGTTGGTAGAATGTCCACGATAAAGCTGTGATCTATCGTGTTAACTTAAACAAAGCATTAATTAATTGTCAAAACGACAATACGCAAATGCAAGTCGGTGTCCCGGCCGCCATGTCATCAATTCATCCACTCTCCATTCGAGTAACCGTCGCAAGAAATCGTGGGACCCACAACGCCCGCATTGGGCATATGTCACCACAAAACATAGATCATATTCACCTGCTCCCGGGTCCGGTTCACGTGAAAGCTATTGCTCATGTTACCCAATCAAATTAATTAGAGAAAAAAAAAAAAAAGAGGAGTTTTCGTTTTCATTTTTGCTTTTGGTTATAAAAGGAATGAAAAATAAGAAGTTATTCTATTAGTCTTATGACATTTATGATAATAAGAGAAAGACAATTGTATAAGCATATTCGTACATTTCATTCAGAACAATCAACAGTATTATGCGGTTTAAATTAAAAAAGAATAAAACGTATATATTAAGATGAGAGATGGATGTGGGCATCAAAAAAATAGACATTTATGAGGGGCAATTTTGTCATTATTTTTCAGGGTTAGGCAACCAAATAAGATTAATTGCAACTCATCTCCAAGTTATCTCCCTTGAGTCAACTCCACCTCCAACTTAACAAGGCTTTACGCGTGACATATTATATGTGTTTTTGAATCAAATAAATAATTATAATAACATTCTAAGATACATACATTTACATCACACATCCCAATCAAATCTACACCATTTTTTTTATGTAGCAAATGGATGCGCTAATCCCTCCCATGCATATATACTTCTACAAACTTATAATAAATCTGAGGAGGCTAGTTGTGACCCTATTTTAAGATGTTACGCTAATTCACTTTAAGCACCGATCCAACAATACACTTCGAGATGTATGTATGTGTAATGTAAGGTGTATCACGCAACAACTAATTGGGCCGGTGGTCAAAGTGAGTTACCTAAGCATTTTTCGTTAATTTATTTGTAGAAACTATACTCAATATATCGATCATTTTCAAAAACATGCTAAACGGACCCACTTTAGACTTCTAATTAGGCGCACCAACATGAGTATTCAGTATTGGTGCGCCATTCGACACACCTCGAAATACATGTTCGAGGTGTATCGAACGACACACCACTAGACGACGCCCAAGTAGTTTCTCTAGCTAATCGGGTGCCCAAAGTTGATCTCCTAATCATTTTCCATTTTACAACACCGAAAAAAAAAGAAATTTTTTTTTTTTTTTTTGAGGTGGTAATTAAGCGAGTTAGTTAACTAAGTTACACCCAGCAGCAGCAAAAGCCCTCCCAAAATAAGACAGCGCGCGCAGGAGGAGAGAAGAAGATGCGCATCTACGGAACGGAACATTCGATCAGAAATGCGCATCAACGGCCATTAAATACAGAATCTCTCCATTCCTCGCCAGCTCGGACGCCGCCACCGCAACAACAACACACAACACACCTCATCACAACCACCATTAACATACCAACGTCCAACGTTGTTGTTGTTGTTGTTGTCGTTGTTGCTCTCACGCGCGCACACATTAATTTCGCGCCTCTCTTTCTCTCTCTCTCTCTCTCTCTCTCTCTCTAGGCGGGTCTTCCGTCGGAGGGCTCTGCCGGGGATGGTGATGTCGGTGGCGACGCAGCGGAGGTCGGTCTCGATAAGGGACGTTGTGCTGCACAGGATTGGGGCGACCGGGAATAATGGGAATTACGGCGGGAATGGGGGTGATGAATTGGCCTAGGAGGAATTGCGGGTACGACGGGAATCTCGAGGAGGGGGAGACGGTGGAGATGGTGCAGATTGGGGCGGAGAGGACCAAGAATGTGTTGATCTTGATGAGCGATACCGGTGGTGGCCATAGAGCCTCCGCCGAGGCCATCCGGGACGCCTTTAAGCTGGAGTTCGGTGACGAATACAGGGTAATGCAATTTGTAGTTAATTTTGGTTTTTTTTTTTTTTTTTTTTTTTTATCTTACTTTGATTGTTGTTTTGGAAATTTTGAATCTTTTGATGTTTTGTTGGTCGGAGCATGTCTTTTGCACTGCGCTGCAGGCGTGGTTGGGAAAAAGATTTAGAATTGAAGAATCTCATAAACAAACAATGTGTTTATGATGATCCAAATGCCTTTTTAAAGGGATTTTATTGATGCCCTTTATTGATTTAATGATTTATTCATTTGGATTTCTCTGTTTGCTTTGAATTTTGTTGATTTTATTGGGTTTTTTTTTGAAAATGGGGTTATAGAATGAAGATGGTTTGTTTCTCCGGCGATCCGCGCTCGAATTTCTTATGTGGTTGATTGTTTGTCATAAAAAAGATTTAGTCCCCTGCATAATATAATATCCCAGATCGTTTTTGATGCCAAAGATGTTTATTTTCAGATATTTGTGAAGGATGTGTGGAAAGAGTACACCGGGTGGCCGCTTAACGACATGGAGAGGCAATACAAGTTTATGCTCAAACATGGCCAGCTATGGAAAGTTGCATTCCATAGCACTTCCCCCAGATGGATTCACTCTACATACCTTTCGGCCATTGCCGCCTTCTATGCCAAGTATGTTCTACACTTCTAGTTGGTACTTAGTTGTTGAAATTACGATAAGTATGTGTCAAACATTACTAATTTGATAAAGGAATTAGATCCTACCTTCAAACAACAAAAATTATGTCTTGTAATTTGAATGCTTTACTTGTTTATGGTGAAAGTCTTGAAGCAGATTAAGCAAAAGTAAGTCCTCTTTTGTATATATTACACATTTCTTGATTGTTCCTAAAACTTGTTCATTTGTTCAATTTGAAGAGAGGTGGAGGCTGGCCTGATGGAGTACAAGCCAGACGTTATTATTAGCGTTCACCCGCTAATGCAACATATTCCCTTGTGGGTGCTTAAATGGCAGGGCCTTCAAAACAAAGTTGTCTTTGTTACAGTCATTACAGATCTCAATACTTGCCACAGGACATGGTCAGTTAGGTTCTGTTTATAAGTACTTGCTTAATGGTCTCGGCTTATCATTCTTTTTAAGTGTAAATATTTTGTATTTGTCTAGGTTCAATGCCAGTGTAAACAGATGCTATTGCCCCTCGGAAGAGGTAGCGAAGAGGGCATTGTTTGATGGCTTGGATTCCTCTCAGATTTGTGTGTATGGCTTGCCTGTTAGGCCCTCCTTTTGTCGGGCAATTATCTCTAAGGTATTAGGATCTCAAACCAAGATGCTTTTTCTAATACGAATCTCAAATGATAAATTTGAATTTTATTGTTGAAGCGGCATAAGTGATTGGTTTAATTCCACTTACTATCATTGAACAGGATGAGTTGAGAGAAGAGCTGGAGATGGACGCTAATTTGCCGGCGGTCTTGCTAATGGGAGGCGGTGAAGGGGTGGGACCTGTCAAGAAAACTGCAATGGCCCTTGGCGAAGCACTTTTCGATCAAGAATTAGGGAGTCCAATTGGACAAATTGTGGTTATATGCGGCCGTAACAAAATTTTAGCCTCCACACTAGAAGAAACCGAATGGAAAGTCCCGGTGAAGGTGACTTCCCTTGTTTCATTGCAAAAAAATTTCTTGCATGAGTATGGATACATTGATTAAAGGATTGACAGTCTACAGCACATAATCACATTTCTTTATTGCAGATTAGGGGATTTGAGACACAGATGGAGAAATGGATGGGAGCTTGTGACTGCATTATAACTAAAGTATGTAAACAAGTTTCTTGGTCTTAATAAAATTTTCTCCTCTATGAGAAGTTTCATTCATCCAAATCTGTTGATTTGATTACTGCTATTTATTCTATTTTTCATTTTTATGTGTGTTTGCAGGCCGGACCGGGCACAATTGCTGAGGCTTTGATAAGGGGGCTTCCTATAATCCTCAATGACTTCATTCCTGGACAGGTTAGTGCCATTATTTAAGAATTCAGCACTCGTACTTGCTTGAAGTTGACCTTATATGAACTAATAATTTATCTTTAAATGGAACATAAGACATTGCCAATCTGGATCAGGTAGGATTCTTTGCTTTTGCAAGGTTGGTCTAGTAGAAACATGAATGATCAGATTAGATTCTTTTATCATCTTTTTTGAATCAGTGCAGATAATTAAACCACAATTCCATTTTTTAAGTCGATTGTTGTTTTCGCAGGAAGTTGGGAACGTCCCTTATGTGGTAGACAATGGAGCAGGTGTGTTCTCCCGGAGCCCGAAGGAAACTGCCACCCTTGTTTCCGAATGGTTTAGTACCAAAACCGAGGAACGTAAACAGATGTCGGAAAATGCTCTCAGATTAGCACAACCTGAGGCTGTATTCAACATTGTCAAGGATATTCACAAACTAGCAAGCGAGCGTAAGACTCTTGCAAACTTCCCTAGTTCCCTAACTTCGTCATTCTCGTATGCTATCTAATCTGACTCGCCAGTAGCCACGACCAATTTGCTTTTATTTATCGGTATGCTATGTGTAACTTGGAATAACATTCTTTGTCCTAAGGTAGATTATAGTCTCTTAGATGATCCTGTAAAATATAGTTCGCGCCAGCTTTATTGTTCGAGGGGGTTTGATTGGTTAGAAGGTTATGTTGCAGTGAAAATGTAAAAATGGAAGCTTGTATTGATCTATTCTTTTAAGCTGTAATATGAATGCTTGATGCTTTCATTATCAAGTTGTTCAATTTAGTTGATTTTTAAGCTAATGTTGTGGTTGCTGAGATTTGATTTGCACTCCATATGTTGAGTACAAGCCCTGTTTATAATGTTTTTGTCTATGTAGATTGCTTAAGTAATGATGTTTAAGGGTGTTACTATATTTTGGGATTTTATCCTTCTCAAGAAGTACCTTTCACGTTCACTGAAGTGATATGAATAACATATTTGAAGGAAAGGAAAGTAAACCCTTCATAACATCAATTCAAACAGCTTATAATTGTGAGTAAAGTTAAGATTTCCTGTAGTCTAGCTTTCTTGAAGTGTTAAGACGATATTGCTTCTTGAAGTAGCTTATGCAAGTAACCCCGTGAGTTACGAGTGAGCTGTTCAACAAGTTGTTAATATCACAAGATGAAGAAGATAAAAACTAAAAGCTTATTAATTAAGCAACTAGTAGTTGATGATAACTGCACAATTGAAAAATATACTTTTTATAGAAAGAGAAGCACTCGTACCTCGTCAAAGAAAATTAGCAAATGACGTGACTCAAAAATCTGGGTTTCTCTTCCGTCGTGGGGTTGGGACACTCGACTAAGTACAGGTCAAAAGAAATAAACCGTCTTGCGGCCGCATCAACCAAGTACAGATGAAGATGGAAGTACAAAACAAGTTCGAATATTTCATGTAGTTTTCAGGTGCACTTTCTGCGCCAACAAACTGCAATGTCATGTCAGCAAATTCCAAAAGTTTTCTTTGGCTTTTCAGTGTCCTGTTCTGCTTGTAGGTAATGGAAATAAAAGGAACTCGTTACCTAAATACAAGGATCAAAAGATGCAAAGAAAAAAAAAATGCATTTTGTCTTGCATTAATTAAGACCATCTGCAACTGGATTGGTTTCAAATCACTATATTTACTGGATGGTAACTTTGAAGAGAAGTGTTCATAAATCTAATGTGGTAAGATTAAAATAAAAATAATAACAAAAAAATCAGGATATTTAGGTTTAATTTCTGAAGAAAAAAGGTCCTCATTCAAAAGAAAATGAAGCACAAAAATTTACCATCCAATAATACAGATTAGTTGACACAATGAATCAGCCAAAAGAAGAAAATCTAGCCCAACAATTTAAGATTGAGTGGGAGGACAAAGGCGTCAACTGATCTTCCATTGATATTTTCTTCTCAGTCTATGCAAGTGACTGGTCCTCGAGAAACAATAACTTTAAAGACTCCAAGAATACTTCCCCGGTTCGAACAGTTAGTATAACTTCGAGGCTAACTCCTTCCAGCTCCAGGTAGTAAGTTGGCAAGGGAAGGAACGCCTTGACTCCTCATTTCTTCTTGAGCTCGCCGAATTTCTTCAGGGTCTGACCAATAAGAAAAGAAGAGAAGAATAAATGACACTGAACAATTATAGATGTTCCTAATTTGATACAATTCCAAAAGAGAAACAAATTGTACAAAGAAAAAGGGAAACAAAAAAAAATCTCAAGTAAACAATGAAGGCGTTCACTACAAAAACGAAATCTTAAAATGGTAAAACATCAGAGGAAACTCCATGCAGCTCCTTTTGTCTATCCACAGAAATGGGGATCCACCCGTACCACCGAGTGTTATACATTATCGTCACTAACATCACTAATTTAGAGTCTGACATCAAATGGAAATGGGTTTCAAACTTTCAATAACCTTAAAGGAACTCATCAATCTCCTAGCTTTAGATCAGGATCATAACACAAAATCTCTCAACCTAGAGCACTTGTTTTCAAAATACTTTACTTGACAATAACCTCCAAAAGCAATGGCTTGAAAAGATTTTCAATATTGAACCATCAAACTAGCCATCCATAACCCCGTCCCCTTAGCCTCAACAAACACACAAACAAAACTGTCTAAACTTAAAACAAGAACACTCTTTAACACATTAAAAATTTAAAATTGGCAACCAACTGGTCAGGTAGTATAATCACCAAAACAACTAGATGTAGAGTCAATTCCATTGCGAACTAATTAAGTAAGGATTGGACGATTTTCATGTATTTTCTAAATAGCAGAAAATTCGGAGTTTGCAGGTATGATCATCGTACCAAGTCTAAAGGCCTTAAAAATTCGTAGAGTTTCAATTGGAAGGTTTCCAGATAGGACTTGACTTATCTAATTTTCCAACAAAAACACCTCTCTTGGCATCAAACTCAAAAATTACTAATGTGAAGGTCCATAAAGGCAAGCTTTTCCACAACTACAGAAGTTTTTGAGTTTTTTCTCTTTTCTTGGGTACAGAAGTTTTAAGAGTATTGATTAGCTAGCTGTTCTATTATCTACCCAAAATAATCCTTCTAAAGTTTTTTTTATCAAATAAATAGGGTGTACGTTGTGCCACAGTTTTTTTTATTTATTTATTTATTTTGGACGATGAGGTTGTACCACAGTACATAGATAGGAACTAGGAAACAGCCTTCAATATAAACAAAAAGATAATAAAAGTTAAATACAGGTGTAATATCAAATAATCCAATTTTAATAAATGAACAAAATTTTCCCAGTGAAATTGTCCCAACTCTAGTGTGTGGATAATGTAAGCTATTGGTATTAATTGTCCCAAATTTTTGGCAAATTTTTGGATTTTGCACATCATCAACTGCGTTAAACAGATCAAAGTGGTCACTTACCCATGTTCTCCATCAGTTTGGGCATGACAAACATAACAATTAGCATGAAGCCCATCATTAAACCCATTGGACTCTTGACGAGAGACATAATGGAGAAGGGCTCCCGAACCTGCAAAAAAGAATTTCGATGTGATACAACCATAAAGGCCAAAGACCAGCAAAGAATTAGCTCTTCTTAAATGCCATAGAACAGGAACCTACATCGTAATATTCTTCCTCTCTTAAAGGCTCTAATACCAGCTCAGTTAGCCCTTTCCTGTTCTCTGTTAATGCTGCCTGAACCTTACCACGGTTTCTTGCACTGACATCAACACGTACCTAAACAAGAAAGAGAATGACATGATATGATCCTGTCGTGAAAGAATAAATATTGACATAGGTAAAACAAAGGCATTCAAAGCGAAGAAACCAACCGGGGAAAAGAAATAACCCATTGCAGATACTTCAATAAGATGAGTTCCAGCTGAAACATTATAGCTACAATCGTAACACGTTAAGGAATGAGAACAAAAATAATTATCAAATGGACCACTCATGAAACAAACATCGTAAAGCTCTCAGATCATTTTCGCAAAAAATTAGTTGAAGATGGAAGAAAGGAAAAAAAGAAAAGAAAAGGAAGCAATCTCAAAAAGCTAAAAATATAAGACTACTAGAACTATTTTTAAGACCTAGCTAGGTGGAGAAAGGATAGACGAAAAAATCAAAAGAATCGGATACAATGAGAAATAGCCGTCTGCCCTGAGAAAGGTAACCTGCTGACCACCATTGAGAATAACTTTAGCGTTCAATGTTTTGCCAGGAATACCGAATCCCTTTCCCAAACCTGTCAAATCAAACCCTCAATTATGACATGCAGGAAATCATGTAATCTATAACATAAGATCTAACGCCATAATCTACCACAGCACAAAAAAATATTGTGGGAATGAAAAAGGACCCTTGTCACAATAACCAAAGAAAATCTTAACTATAACTCTATAAGACGAGGCGAACTCAAAATAAGGGTTTCAATAGTAGACAGAAAAAAGGAACCAGACATACTACTATACTAGTATGATACATTCCTAGGTCCGAAATTAAAGAAATGCTACAAAGAAGAAAAAGCACGCCGTCAATTAAGAAGTTTTACGACAATTGACATAGAGCCAGCAGATAAAAATGGAAGGATTTCATGTGAAAGTTCAGTTCGGTCCCTATGGCACATATCAGTTAATTGGGGTTATATCTATCTATTCATTCAGCATCTTCAAACAGCACATAATAAACGTCAATGCGAAGGCATTGTCACTCAAAACTAGTCAACTTGGTAAGGAAACTATCGCGGAACTTTAACAACGTAATCGAAACACAGAATCCATTATACATCAAGATTGACTACAAAGCCACACAGCACAACGCATTCTTTGAAATCTAAATTCAGTTCTACAAAGGCGAAGACTTCATTGTCAAGTAGTCATTGTTAATTCATCACATCCATAACTAACTTAGGTCTTCTGAAAAAAAAACAACAATTTGCGCAAACCCTAACCAACTCATCTTCAGAATCGATCGCCAACTAATTCGAATCAAATATCAAACAAAACCAAATCTTTCAGAAAAAAAAAAAAAAGAGGCTCACCTTCGATCCTCACTCGACCAGTGATGGCGTAACCTTCTCCGTGCCTGAAAAACCAACACAATTCGAAACCCTAGAAAGTAAGAACTGAAAAACTAAATCTGTACTTGGAATCGAAACGCGAATCGATTACTAGAGTTGAAGGAGACATACGCGGATGAGACGGAGAGGGCGCAAGGAAGAGAGAAGAAGAAGAGAAGAGCGATCAAAGCAGCGAAGATCGGTCGAGATGCGTCCATGGCGAATGCGACGAGGACGACTCTCAAGCTTTCGAATTACAGAGAAAACTGAAGTGGACTCGTTAGTTTCGCTACACGGAAGCCCATCGGTAAGTGTCTGTCTTATAACTGGGATCCGCCACGTGGAACACTAGACGGACCTCTTCTTCTTTTTTGTTTTACTGCCTTTTTTTTGAGTTTTCACTTAAAAAACAATTAATTCTTTTTTTAAGGAAACAATTAAGAAAAACGATTATTTTCAGTGATACAAATAATAAATAAATAAAATTATAATTGTTTTCAATAAAAAAAATGAAAGTATAACGAATCACTAGGTAAATCGATGAACTGTAAAACACACGCAAGTGAAAAAAACATGAAACAACGACGATAATAGTTTTCGGTTGGATAAACCATGTCTTTAAGGGATAGAAAAAAGACTCGATCTTAAATTAGTTAAGAGTTAGCTAATCAACTACATATAGAAAAAAAAATACAATTTTATGTACACTTTTGCTGTTGGGGAGAGGACTTTCGATTTTGGAATGGGTGTTCTAGAGGCAATTAGCATATTTGTTAAAGAAAATGATGCCTCAATTTTGTTTATGGAGCATTGCTTTGTGTCAAATACTACCATTTGCCAAGAAATTTCTTGCTTTGTTACTAGACAATTGGTGCTACCAAGGAAAGTAAAACAATTGGGTGGCATACTATTAGTTTTAGCACATAATTCTGCTACATTGATCTTGCAAGTTGCAACCATTGTGATACGCATCAAGATGAGCACAAACATATCTCCAGGCACAATCGGCAAGATTACAAAACATAAAACAAATAGAAAGAACAGATTGATGGACCAAACCTTTCCATTTTTTTTTTTTTCTTTTTTTTTTTCTTTTTCATAGGAGATGTAAGGAACAAAACTTGATTTGCAGCTCAAATAATATACAATATGTCACATTACAAAATCCCAAATGAGTTGGTTGAAAATCAAACATTGGATAGGATTTCGCAAGGACCGTCGCGAAAGCCATTACGAAAGCCATCCTCTCTATCCGCGTGTATCTTTGTACAAACGAATGGTACATTTCCCCCCCTAACCTTTTGCGAGGCCATGACCTATCCCAAGCATTCACAGTTAACAAGCTACCAGTATGCCTCAAGAATTTAAAGAAAGGCCAAACAACAAAAGGAAAATAATTGAATTACAAGAACAATGACAAAAGATCAAATGCTATAACCCGAACTTCTTTGAGAACCAATCTGAAAGGTTAGCAATCACGAAACCTACAAAGACCTGCAAGATCAACCACCAGAGTACTTCATTATCCTCTACAGGTCCATTGGAATTCACTTTCATGGGATTAGTCGAGCCTAAATAAGGAGGGGTCAAAACAACGGTTTATGCTCGACATCTATTATTTCACATCTCATCATATAAATAGTAAAAAACTATATTATATTTTGCTTTCACCTTCAAACATAATATTTAGATGACCAAATTTGCAATGGCAGAAATAACTAGCATACTCTTAAACATATTAAATCTAGGATCACAGCTTCAAGTGTCAACTAACTTTACACATTGTTTGTTTACTTGTATATCGAAGTATTTAACAGGTCTAACCATTATCATATTAAATCAATCATATCTCAGAACTCTATAACCAAGTTTAAACTGTTTGCCAGTAATTAAAACATGTTTCGTATTTTTAGTACTGAATTGCCATTTAAAAACTCCAATTGAATCAACATTTATAAGAAAGAAAATACCTGAACGGAGCCAAGAATATAGATAGCTGAATAGTGGCGACCATGAATAACCATATCAGCTACCATGGCTAGTGGTATCGTTAAAGACATGCCTAATGTAGCAACCAGGGGAGTTGTCCAAACAACACACAACGCCCTAGAACAGGAAGAGAAACCATAAGAACCTTCGCGATGCAGAAAACTGATATGGAAATGTTTAGAATTAACATACCAAATGTAATCGGAGAGAACACTACCAACCAAGCCATTGGCAAGAACTTCTTCATCCACTCTAGCCGAGTGAGGAATTGTAAACTTGGGCTCGATACCCAAGGCTGTCAATGGCAATACTGCAAAGCAAATAGAGAAGTAGAACATATTATCCCTTTCCTGGAATAAGACAATATTCAATTTCAGTAACAAATGGTGCAAGTAGAAGGTTTTCAAAGATTCACCAAGTTTTCAAACAAATACAAGATACCATACTTCAGCGTCTGGTTCAAATGTCTACTTGATAACAAAAGAAAAGCGTCATGCAATTCCCATCACCGCATCATACTAACAATGGAATTGTCCAGAGAAATTTTTTCAATAAAGTGTTTTTCGATTTTTCTTATTAAAGTTTACTAAATATCACCATCAATTGCACCAAATCGAGCACAATGGAAGAGTTTGATCCATGTAGCCGATCCCAACTAATTTGGGATTGAGGCTTTGTCGTTGTTGTTGTTGAAAGTTTACTAAATATGTTAGGTATATAAAGCAAGTAATTGCACACCTTCCTTTAGAAAAAAAAATTGATTTAGTGTGATATGTGATTTTTGATACATAAGATGATTTATTGGAAAATATCAAGTACTGACATAAAGAGTCACAAATCTCAGTCTTTACTAACCAACTTTGGACAGAGTTTAACAATCAGCTATGAGAGGATGACGTCATGCAGATTTAAGATATTTATGTGACAACACCTTTGCATGTTGTTCAATGTTTTGGTCGACGCTTTGGCCTATGAAAATGAAACAGTCTACTTTGACAATCAGACCTGAAGCAACTACAAACTCATTGGATACAACTAGTAATGATTTCAAAAAGGCAAAAATATGGTTCCCTATGAGAACATTGGCTTAGTAATAAAAACTTGTTAATGAGCATAAGAGGGAGACTGGAGGATAGCAAGAGAATCCTCATTTATTGTTTCCGTAAGTTGGAAGTAGCTCTCATATTTGAATCTTTGGAGGGATGACGCACATATTTTACAAATAAATATGGGAAGGCAGACAAAAGAAAAGAACCCTTTGCCTGAAATAATTATTCAGATATGGCTTGGAAAGCATCAGATAGAGAAAAAGACATACCAACCCACCAAAGTGCCACCAGTGTGAAAAATCCAACATAACCAAATAGCTTTTGCACGTCAGCCTTTTCTCCTCCTTCTCCAGAAAACTTCTTGAGGAGAACTGCAGGATATTTTTTGAATGAATTTAGCATGAAAATGATAGTAAAAGAAAATAATATTCAAACCATAAAATGTGTGAAAACAAAGTAACATTCTACCAGTAAATAGTCCGTAACACATAGCTGAGAGAAGACCAAAAAGATCTCCCACAAGCGAACGCTGCCCATTTCTGCAAAAGAGAAATCCATAAATAAGTGAGCAAGCATAATAAGATTTCTAGCCCGAATCTGCATACACGCACAAATGGAGGGATTGCCACAGTTCTGCGGCAAACCCCGGCCCCCATCACCACCAAAAAAAAAAAAAAGGCTTTTTAGTCCAGTCAGAGAACATGTTACTTACACAGCAGTTAATTGTGACTCATCTGCAGCCCAAGTCTTTCCAAGCGTTGTCATGACAACACCAGCTATGCTGACAAACACAGCAACAACTTTTGCCATATTTAGAGAGTCTTGCCCAAGGATTGCGCCAATAAATAGAGTAAATAGTCCTGAAGTTGAGGACAGAACTGTTGTGCTTGCAACACTAGTGCGTGCCAGCGCTGCATTAGATAAGTACTGCTCACAGAAAACATGACAATAACTTGTAACATAGCACATTGAAAACAACAGGAACTTCAGCAATGTAGTCATGTATGTAACAAGTTTGAACAACTGTTCCTAACCACAGTTTAATGCCAACAAACTGATAATAAAAAATAATGCCTTCCAGAAACAGCAAAAAACAATGTAAGAGGACTGCCTCTCATACATGTTTTTACATGGTATCATAATTGTACAAGGTTTTACTTTCTCAATTAAAATATTTCACTTAAGATGTATTTTGTCATTTGTTTTACTGCTAAGAAACCAACTTATCACCCCTCAAACCTGTACATGGGGAAACTCAACCCTCAACCTCTTGATTAAGTGACCACATACAAAACCATTGAGCTACCAATTGGTTGGTGTAATTTGTCATTTGTTAACAACGTTCGGGCTCTTTCCCGTCAAAAAAAAACAACAATAACAACTACTTTCAGGCTCAAGACCTTAAAATTAATAATATAACAGATAAAAATATCATACACACACATATCATGCAACTCATATACTTAGAAGTTAGGATATGTTATGTAATTCACTTTCACAATCAAATTTCTAAATTTTATGGCATTAAGCATGTTTGAGCGAGGAACAAAAGAAGTAACCAACGGAAATTTCAAAAACCAATGCTAGTTTCAGCTTCAGATGCATTTCCTCAATAGAATATGTAAAACCACAATTTCAAGATGCAATTTGTTCAATTAAAAAAATGCAATTTGACTCTTGCTTCTATTATTTCCCACGTAATCCTTGCTTACTTTGCATTGATTTAAAAATGACATTAAGTTCGTTAGTAACTGAACGGCAAAATGGTAAACTGACAATTTTGGATCACTTCACAGGCATATGCTTAATCAAACAAGTTCAAGATAGATAAGATCCAAGTTCGGTCACTAAGATGACATATAATTTACAGAACCAATCCGAACATGAAGAAAATAACTTCTTTCGACCTAACGTGTGAGGATGGGTGCATCTTCAGCTATCTTCAAATTTTACTCGTACAAGAAATCATTAAAACAAAAGACCAGGAATCTCATGTTTCAAGAATGGTCAGCATGTCTATGCAAAAGCATCGCCCACATTATCATATAATTCAATATTCATGGGCAGTTCATACAAATGATAAATACAAAAGCCAAAGGTTATAAATAAATTGAAGGCATAAGAAGCATTCATTGCACGCATTGCAGACTCACCTCAGTCACAAACCAGATAGGGGCAAGATAAAATCCATACTTAACGATCTCCCTTGTGGGGAGCTCTCCACATTGTTTAGACATGTCTATATCTTCACTGCTTCTAGATACTAACGGCATTCCTTCTTCCTCATCATATAGTTCTTTTTCACTGCTTTTTTTACTCAATGAGCCTTGCAGTTCCAGTTCAAAAATCTTCTGCACCCCATTAAGTTTTAAAGGAGATTCAAGACCGCCAGAAAGCTTATCAGCAATTTCTGCAGTTTTACCACTTTTAGAAGAGCGTGCTCTCAGCATGCGACATATTCTATCCTTGATAAATGCAATTGGAAGGTAAACCACCATAAGAGAGGCTCCCAGATATGTCACTGCGAACGGCTGTTTGTAGTCTGTAAAGATGTCCTGTTGAAATGATATAATTAAATTTAAAAGTCAGTTACAAAGCATCAATCCCCAAATGTCAGTTGTATATGATATTTGAAGATAAAATAAAAGCTTGTGAAGCTTGCACAAGATTGAAAAATTCACATTCGATAGCACAAAAGAGGCAACAATTTCAATTACCGATGCATAGGGAGGAGTTTTCATAACAATCAAAAAGAAGGAACTCTTTGCTTAATTGAATCTCATGTTCACAGCACTTCTTACCACCAGTATTAGCTTTAAAGTCATATCCAAATATTAGGAACAGAAACATTTCAAACATTATGGAAGTCACTCCATTTTACTAAATCAAAATAATCATTAGACCTTTGAAACATAAAACAAATATCAATTTTTAACTAAAATGCACAACATTTCCAAATAATATACTCTTACAACATAGCCGGTCCCAAGTTTGGATAAAGGAGGGTTGTGATCAGTTGATGACTAGTGTAAAACAGTCACTCCTTTATGAATGGATCAGATAGAATATCGAAAACACGCCATCAAAGGAATCTAATTGAGCACAGCGGAAGAGTTCGATCTATGTAGCCAACCCCAACTAATTTGGGATATATATGTATATGAGATTTCTATATTTAAAGTTGATTGCAATATATGTATATGAGATTTTGACATGTAAAGTAGATTGCAATATATGTATATGAGATTTCTACCACTAAAAGAAGTATCAAAATGGATAGTGCAGGGCCTTGAAAGTCAACAAACAAAGGTATTCAACATCAACTGACAAGAGATGTAGTTCAATATGTGTCAGTATGCTCCACATTCCAATAGGGTTGAAGTTGAATTGTAATTCTTCGCAGATTGATAGATCAAACAACAACAACGTAGGCTGAATCCCAAATTAATTGGGGTCGGCTACATGGATCGAACACTTCTCTTGTGCTCAATTTAGTGCAATTGATGAACTAATACAAATGCAAAACAACATAGCCTGAATCCCAAATTAGTTGGGGTCGGTTGCATGGATCGAACTCTTCCCTTGTGCTCAATTTAGCGCAATTGATGGACTAATACAAATGCAACAATAACAACAACAACATAGCCTGAATTCCAAATTAGTTTGGGTCGGCTACATGGATCAAACTCTTACATTGTGCTCAATTTAATGCAATTGATGGACTAATACAACAACAACAACAACATAGCCTGGATTCCAAATTAGTTAGGGTCGGCTAAATGGATCAAATTCTTCCATTGTGCTCACAACAAAGTCGGCTACATAGCCTGAATTCCAAATTAGTTGGGTCGGCTACATGGATCAAATTTTTCCATTGTGCTCACTTTAGTGCAATTGATGGACTAATACAAACGCAACAACAACACAACACCAACATAGCCTCAATCCCAAATTAGTCAGGGTCATCAAACTCTTCCATTGTGCTCAATTTAGCGCAATTGATGTACTAATACCAATGCGCCCAACCAAGATTCCCCAAAAAAAAAAAAAAAAAAAAAAAAAAAAAAAAAAAAAAAAAACCAACCTGACAGCGCCCAAGACATCACAAATTCACCCATTACACCCTCACCAAAAAACACAAACAAATCAACTCCAACAACAACCCAACTTCCAAGCCTAAAATCCCAACTCGCACAGCATCAAATCTCTATCAATTCAATGAACCGAAAAACTGACCTGCGTGACCTCCGCCGACGTGACCCAAATCACCACAACCGTGAACATAAGGAACAACCCAGCTCTGTACCTCCAACCCATCACCGCCAATCCACCAAACCAAATCGACGCGAATCGCCAAACACTATTCAAAACCCATTCAGATCTGCCCAATTCGACCCCTCTCTCTCTCTCTCTCTCTCGCGCAGATCGGATAGACGGATCGAGAGCCGACGCGAGAATATAGCGAATCTGAGCCGAAAACGCCGCACTAAAAAAAAATGGAACCTTTAAAATAACTCCAACTGCAACTACGTTACACGTCCTTCTATTACACGGTTGGGGGGGGGTTGCCGGTTAACACGTGTTTTTTAAGCACGGTTGTTGTCGGGTAGGGCGGGGGATTGAGTGATAACTGGATCCGGGATGTGTGGGAGGTGGCCTGAGCGACGCGTGTATGTGAAAAGGGACAATTGGTGGAGATGGTACACACGTACGTACGAGTGGGTACAAGGAGTCATGGGATTGATTGACTTGATTATTGGCCTTGTCGCTAACATTGTACTTAATCATAAAGGACCTTGATGTGTAAGCGAGATAATAATAGAAAATAAATTAATGTGGAATACTCGATTGATTTTTTACCTACTTTGAATTTGAAGTCAAAATATCAAATAAAAACAAATTTAATAAATCCACAATACTAAAAAGATTTGAAACTTGGTAATATTTTGTGTTTTGAGTGGGATTGCAAATTAGAGTTTAATATAACTTATATAACTTGTATAAGTTATGACTTAGGAGTCGTGGACTATAAAAAGGATTTAAATTTGGATTGAAAGGAATGTGTGCCACATAATACACAATGGACAATGGAACAAAAAAAATCTCCAATGCAACTATCGACTATGGATTGATGTGCAGCTCGAGTGCCGTAGAAAAAGAAAATAAAAGAAATAATGTATATTATCAAGGTTTAGTACCTCTAGACGGTGTAATTCGTAGTCACGTTAACAATTCTTTTTAAAATATTTTTAAAAAGATAATAAATTTTTAAAATAAAAAGTGCAATTCACATTAACTATTAGAGAGCAATTTTGAACTTCAATATCTATTCAAGTCACTAAATATAGACATATTCTCTACGTTGATAATGTTACATCAATTTACATTTATAATCCACATTTATCATTGGAGATGTTCTAATAGTTTAGAATTGAGGATGCTTTGAGTATGCAATGTGGTGCATGTGCACCATGTTGGTCAAATTGATTGTAAATAATTTTTATTATTGATTGAATAGTTTGATAAGTGTTTGATCACTATGTGTTTCGTTTCATTGCGTTAATTGCGTTAATGTGATTCAAATGAGCAAAACTCTTTCCTTGAGACCATAAAATTTAAAAGTTAGCAATTACTTTGAGTGCAAATGTTATTAAGTATATCTTTTCAATTCCTCGATTTAATCATTGAGCAAAGTTGCCAGATTTTATGCATATTTATGCCAATTACATCCATTTTGGTTTGTACATTTAATAAGGGTGTTATTACATCTCTTCTACTTCTCAACTGCTAGATTTATTGTGTTGAGAATTAGTTATGTTGATTTTTATATTGGGATTTAATTATAAATCATTACAATAAAAATTATATTTTATAATCTTTTAATAATGTTGTCAAACACTATGTTCATGAAATAAATTTAATATTTAAAGGGTGCAATACAAAATACTCTATATTACAAAAAATATCATATAATGTTATTATAAACACTATTGGATTCTTTATTTTATAATATATAATAAATCTATCACTTATTACTTTTTTAAAATTAATATACCTAATAATGTATAAAAAGTTTTTACAACGCATAATTTAGCAAGGCACATTTAGCATCTTAAAATGTTATTTTTCTTGTAGCGAATCTTCATCTATGTGTATATATTATGTTTTTATTTTGGATAGGAGATCAACTGTGATATCACTTGCTAGCTATATGTATCTCACTGCATTATAGTCAAATCTCTTTTCTTTATTTTTATTCACCATTTTAGTAATCTATTTATTTATTTATTTATGTGTTAAGAAAATCGTTTGTCTTGGCCAATTATTTTTATTATTCAGGTAAATAAATGTTAAGTCCCTAGCTAATATTTTTCGACTACAAACATTTTTAGGCTAAGTCCCGTAGCTGAAAATGTCAATTAGCGACAATTTTTTTAGTAGCCAAATCTCACATTTGGTTACAAAGTTATGGGTGAATTTTAAAATTAGTAACAAATTATCAGTAACAAAAAGATATATTATACAACGAACTTCTCCGTAGCAAAAAGATAAGATTAGCTGCATTTGTTTTCACAGCCAAATAATAGTTTTTGTTATGAAACTTTTGTTGTAAATTCTTTAAATCCGCTACATAATAACTTTTTCGTAGTCAATACTACATTCAGTTACAAAATACAAATTGTCTCATCGTACTTTGGGCTACAACATATTTCGTAGCTATTTGATATATTATACAAATTGAGATTTTTTTGTAGCTAATTCCAATTTGCTAAAGCCAAATTGATACCCATCAGATTTCATTTTGTAACTACAAACCATTTTGCAAATTTCTTAACAAATAATTTTTTTCAACAAATAGGATATGCATTAAACCAAATAGCTTGAATTGTCATAAAATATTAATTGTCTTTCATTACCAATCATACGCATTTTCATGGTGTGGTGTTACGTATTTGCATCCACCAACTCCAAGTTAAGGGTTGAACATACATATAGAAAATGTTAATGTAATCCACAAAGACACACATGTTGGTATTCCTTAATTTTCATCGACCTATATGCACACACATCCCAATTCTCATTGAATGTATACTGTAACGACCCTAAAATCTAACTCGTGTCATGTGTCATTTCAAGGTCGTACGTGAGACCCAGCTGTCGTGATACGCATGCCAATTTTCGGGCGTCGACACCGAGGTATGCTATTTTTGTTTGGTGTTTGTGTTATATATTTATTACCCGAATGTGAAACCAATTGTCCAAACGTGTGAGTACGTTTACATGTACGTGTTGGAGTTTCGGATGGGGTTCGCCTAGGGAAAAAGTACGCGAACGAGTACCAGGCGAACGGATTGCGGAATACGGACATTCGAGGGGATGATTTTAATAAAACACTAACAAAATGGAAAATGAAATATGAATAATAATTAGTATGAGAATGTATTTAAATCGACGAAATTTGTATCGAGGCATGGCGATGTGAGTCGTGTACCGACCGGGCGCGTTTACGCCTGTGAAAGGCCAATTAAGTTGTTCAAAAGTATAAGACCAAAGACCAAGTCAACAAGGAGTCACTCAATCAAGTCACAAAAGTAGTTGGATGGAATGATTTTGAGCCACAAGATGTGTATTGGGATTGGTAGATGGGTCAAGATGACATTTAGAGTATAAAAGTAAAAAAATAGGTGTTTCATCACTTTTTCTCTCTCCTCTCTCAATAAAAACGAAACTAGAGATGGGTTTTATGGATTTCAAGTGGTGATTTACGCCAAGGGATCGACCAACGACGTGAATTAAGGTGAGATCTCGGTTGTTTGATTCTCGTCGTTTTGGAGTCAATTTTGCGCATTTTCGTCGAGATTTTTTAAGACGACCCATGGCACTGAATTTTTGGATTTTTTTTCATTGATCTTGGGTGAGATTTTGTGATCATTCAAGGTGTCATGTTGTGGTTGTGCTGCTGTTGTTGATGTTTTGTTGTCTTATTTTCACGTCATGTTGGGATATGGTTTTGAGGGATTAAACATTTGATTTTTGTCAAACTTACATATTGGTTTTGATGTTTATATATCAAATTAGGTCCCTTAGAATCAGCTTGAGGTTTTGAGATGGTTTCGTAGGTCAATTGAAGTTGAATTGGTGACATAAAAACTAGTGTTGTAGAACTAGTACTGCAGTCCAATTTTTGGGCAACTTTGAGGTAATGATCCGGGCAATCAAACGAATCTTTTTAAGCGAAATCTTTTATGGGTTTTCATGTTTATATATCAAACTTAACCCCTGCAAATCAGATTTGATTTTCGAGTTGGTTTTGAAAGGTTTTATAGGCCGAGAAGGAGGCTTGAAACATGGGACTGCACTATTATTTTTTACTGTTTTGAGTAAGCATGTTGGTTAATTGATTTGAGACATCAAATGGGGTCCAATTGACTTGCAAATAGGTTTGTTTGAATCTTAGTATAACCTATTTTGATGATCAATAAAGATTGTGGTCATTGGAATTTGTTTAATCAATGAAAAATAAGGTAGAACATAGCATGTTTATATGGTCTAAAACTGTTCACTTATGACAAGTTGCGACTTAGCAACTTTAGGTAATGATTTAAATGGGTATTTGTTATCCAAATTAACTAAGGTTGGACTTTTTGAAATCCCTATATATCCTACTTTGAGTAGCACTTAAGCTCGGACCTTGGTACAACTTTTAAATTGGTGAAAAATAGTCGTGTAAATGGCCAAAACCAATTAACTAAATTAATTAGTTAATAAAATGAATGGTATTGATTGATTGATCAAATAGAGTTATAATTCTTAAAATGTGAATTTGTGATTTAATAGGACTTGTTGAAGTACGTGAAAGTCGGGGGAACATTGTGTAAGGCTTCATAACCAACGTTGGGTTGGTTTGGTTGTAAGTAAACCAACTAAGAAATGCACAGTTATTTCATTTTAAGCTATTGAATATTGTTGTTCATTGCTTTGATATATATCCTTGGAAATCTATTCTGATTAAGTTGTTCGAGGGCAAGTGAGTCAACGGTGATCCTTGGAAGGAGTGGCTGGCTGAGGTAACATACTAAGAGTAATGACCTCGGGATGCACTGCACTGGATACTGATTCTTGATGGGATGTGAGTTCTTAGCGTGGTTGTTCCAGAAGTCTCATTATCTCATGGGTTTAGGGCTTGTGAGTGTACCAAGTCCTAGAACCCGAGTCTTGATGGTTTGCCAAGACTCAACGACCTGTTGGTCGGGACTACTTGCGCCTCATTGTTTTCATTCTTAGACACTCATGTATCGATTGTTCTTGATTTATTTTCAGTATTTTATTTATTCATACGTCTTTATATCTTTCTATCTATCTGCATGAATATATACTGATTTATTTATTTCGAAATGTTGTTTACTATCTTACTGGCGTTACTTACCTGGGCTCGTCATTCTTGTGTTTGATTGAGTGCAGATCCGCATTCAAGTAAGGGAAAGGGGCCAGTACTGGGAGACCTACTGTAAGGACTTTGGAGCGGCCTTCCCTCTTGTACTTTTGTAGGTTTTGTATTACTTATGTATATTGTTTTTATCACATGGGGTATATGAGTTTTGTGAGATACCTTGGGACATGTATATGATATTATTTTTCTCTCCTCTGTTTATTATACATGTTGACTGAGTTTTGCGGGGTTTCCACAAGATAGGATGTCCTCACTGATTAGTTTAGAGTTGTTTAGATTTGTTTAAGTTGAAATCGCTTCCACATCGTGACGACTCCAGTTCCCACGAAACTGGGCCCCGCCCGGCCTAAACCCACGTGGACCCCCGAGTCAATCCTCGCAAAGTCAACTCATGCCTAGTCAGCCTCAAATAATTACATTCTCATTAAACTTATGACAAGAGTAAATAACACGTATTTCATTAAAAATGAAATAACATACAGTGTGGACACCCTGAAAACCATCATATAAACATGTTTACCCTATATCACTCGGTCTCATTCTATCCCAGTGTCTTCAAAATCAAGAATATGCACTAAATACAACAAAAATAGCAACCACATACATCGTGCAAGGAAGGAACCGCTCCAATAAGTCTTCAAAGAAAGTCACTAATCATTGGTCATTTCCCTTGCTCGTCTCTCGTCCACTTCTGCACCCACCGTCACAAACTAGACGGTGAGTACGAAGAAAAGAAAGTAATAACCAAAAGGATATAAACAGGTAAATCATGAATCATGTAAACACAATCCAAATATCATTCGGGTATTTAAAGACAGAGAAAAAGAAATAAAATGCATGATAAACAGATTGACGATATATACAACGAAATATGAATGTCTAGGAATCAAAAGAGGCAACTAAGTGGTCTTAAATCCACAACAAACCACAACAATCCAATACTCGGGGAAAACTCACGTTTGGTTGGGTAGCTGCACCCCCGCAGGTAGTGTTCACGTTAGCCCAACTAGCTATAATCCCATGAGTACCTTCCCAACACACTTAGGCCATAGACACTCATCCAAAGAATAAAGAATGGACTTCCAAACAAAGGCATTGCTCAATTAAGACAATAAATACGAAATATGACTTACTATGCATTTCCTTAACTGGTTTACTCACATACCTCTGACTCGCGTTAATCCGCCCTCGCGGTTCGAGACACGATCCCAAAGTGAATACCCAAACTCCCGAACTGTCCTTAGGTTCGTGGGTACTAAAACATGTTTTTAGACCCAATTATAATGTTTTGGAAATTTTGAAAAATTTCAATTTTTTGGTACGCTGTGGGAATTAGCGCGCTAATTCGATATTAGTATGTTAATTCCTACATTAGTGCGATATAGTGTACATCTAGCGCGCTAATCCAGATTAGAGCGCTAGATTTCTCACCTAGCGCGCTATGTGCAGTAGAACCCAGAATTATGCAGTGTGAATTCTGAGTTTGCATAACACATAGGCCTTGTTTCTTGTTTGAGAACCCTCATACACATCAGTAGGGGTCCCCAACATCAACCAAAACACAAAAACAACAACAACAACATCAAATTCGTGAATCGATCATGTCATACAAGTTATGTTAATGGAGATGAGAGAGTTACCTTGCTTGATGGCTTGAGCTTCACCAACTCCTTGATCTTCCTCACCACACCAGAAGCTCTCTTTCTCTCCCTACTTCTGTGGCGGCCCTCTCCACCCCCGGGTGACGTGTCTCCGTGTACTCCTTGCCACCGGGCCTACTACACGTGTACGGCACTGTCCGTCCTCTCTTTGTCTCGAAACTTCGTATCCACTTCGTGTACATCGATTCAAATAAAGACATACTTAAATGCAAGAAATATTAATAATCAATTTAACAAATCCTATTGTGGAAAAACCCTGAAAAGTACGAGGTAGACAAGCGTACCATATAAGGTATAGGTATGTACAAGGTCATAATATTCTCCGAGTTCCCAAAAGAATCAAAATATCAAAACAAAACACACGTACAAGTAATCTTCAACGGTAGACAGTCGAGGTAGTCGCCAAGATCCTCTCGCCCTTACTTGTACTCGGATCTCGCACTCACTCATCACAAAAGAAAATGGATGACGAGTCCAATCATAGAAAATCTCAATGAACTCCTCCGAGCATTCAAATAAATAAGTGGAATTCAATAAATAATGTTAAATAAACATGCGAAATGAAAACAAACAACTATAAGTAGTAGGGGTGGGCAATCAGCGGTTGGTGGTGAAAACCACCAAACCGGCATCGCATGCATAAATAACAATAAAGTGCAAATGTGTGTGCTGTTCTAGTCGACTAAACCATACTTCGAATACCCTTTCAGGATCCCTCTGGGGGCGCACCCAACTAGCTATCACATGGTCCTCCGGTGGTCGGCGTAGACCTACGACGCACCAACACATGTAGCGAGTTCATTAGCTCGGGTCGTTATCCACCGAGAACTCCCGACACATGCTACATAGGAAAAAATCCGGTGGGAGTAACTCAACCAACCGTCTAAATAATGACAAGATATAGATGTAATAAAGACCACAAGGAATATTGGAAATGAATGGAAATACGAAGCGAAATAAATACTCAGAGTTTTTCAATTGGGTTTTACTAACCACACAACGCACTCCAATACCCCGTAATCAATCCCCGGTCCAAGTCCACTTTGAGTCTTTGGTCGCCAATTGATCACCCGTGTCAACTTATGTCCATTTATCAATAATTTAATTTAGCATGACAGTTTACAACAAATTTCTAAATTTTTTTATGCCAAATTGCTCATTTCGCGCTTTTCAAGGCAAACCCTCGCAAAAAGTTGCGTCCGACATTCCCACATATTTTCTTTTCATAGAACTTTATCAATTTCTATTTATTTTATCGAAATATTTTTTTTTCGAAATTTTTCCAATTTTTCCGGAATTTTTCCAAAATTTTCTTTCATTTTTCTTCTCTTTTTTTTTTTTTTCTTCTTTTTTTTTTTTTAAATTTTGTTTGGGTCGGGTCGACCCAACCGGGTCGGACCCGACCACAGGCTAGAACCGATCCAGCTCGGCCCAGGCTCAAATGCCACCATCTTCCCCATCAAACCGATCGAACCAATCAGAATTTTTTTTTTTTTTATTTCTCCTCGGTGGTTTGGGTTGGGATTGCTCTCCACCCCAACCCCGGTGGAATTGATGGCAGGGGAGACACCCCTGCCATCTCCACCTTGGCCCGGTTTGGCCTCCATGGCCGAACCCCACTCTCGGCCACCCCACCGAATTCACAACAAACAACGAGGACTCACCTCGACCGTGACGTCTCCACCTTCTCTTCTCTCCTTCCCGACTTCTTCTTCTCCTCCTCCTCTCCTTTTCTTCTTCTCCTCTCGGTCTCCCGATCGGCCGTGTGTGGGCGTGCGGTGTGTGTGTGAGAGAGAGAGGTGTAGGTGAGGTGAGAGAAAAGGTGATGGCTTATATGGATAAGTGTTGTTGACTTTGTGTCTTGACACCAAAATGTGACACAACTGGGACACTCGCCCGTGTTTTCGAACGTTTCGACGCCCGGTTTCGCGTCCGAACCGCGATATACGCGTATCGCCGCGTCACTAGCTGCCTAATACCCATTCCATATTAGTTACTTGGCCAATTTTTATATAATTTGTGTGTTTTAGTTTCCCCGACCTAATATTTGGTCCCGTCAACTACCCGTTACCCGCGTCGACACGCATATCGAGGCGAATACAGTTCACACAATCTCGCACGTATTTTTATGCAACATACACACATGCGATGTATTTCAATAAATTTCACCGCAAAATTATAAGCATCCAACACAAATAACTAACATACCTAAGTCCCCGTGTGTCCTAGCCTACCGCGGCGTCCACGTAGATCTGAGCTGGCGTCCATGTCTGCAAATTTAATAAAATGAACCGTTACAACTTCCTTGCTCTATCGATGAGTATGAAAAATGAAGTGATAAGGATGATTGACCAAAGTGGTTTATATGTTTGAATGTGATTAAACCTTAGTCATACATCAATTCACACACACATCTCAATGTTTATCTCATGGCCCATCCTCTCACACTTGTCCCACAAGTCATGTTTGAGTGACTCAAAACATGCACTCACTTGGTCTTTAGATAAGACAATACGTGTCTCGATGCACATCCTAAGGCCTTTGGTTTAATTCACTAACTTTAGGCTTGCTAATTGAGTTTTAATGTGACCACATTAAAGCTATATGCAGCACTATACTTACTTTAACTTATACTTACCCCGTAAGCCGCCACCTCGGTCTCACGTCAACACGCAACTCAAGGTACGTTCCCGCTCAATGTCTCAACTCACCAAATGCCCCGCGTATACCTTACTCGCAATGTCGGCACAACAAAATAAACATACATTTGGACGTTAGAAAATTCACATTTTTGGGTATAAATACATAATACATACACCACAGAAATATAATATTTACCTCGGTGTCAATTTCCAGAGGTTTCAACAAGTACGTCAAGTCACGACGGTCCAGTCCACGGTCCTGAAACATGACACGTGATACGTATAATTTAAGAGTCGGTACACGCATAACCTTTGATAACTTACAAATTTGAATAACTCACTATAAATGTTAAATTTCGCTGCCTTGTAATAAAAAATGGTTAGGAAGGCTGACTAGGTTTGCGTTGACGTCGCGAGGATTGACTCAGGGTCCACGTAAGTCTAGGCGGACGGGGCTCAGTTTGAGTTGTGGAACTGGGGCGTCACATATGCTAGCAAGTGCATGTCTTTAGTGCCTTACATTAACAAGTTAAAAAAAAAAAAAAAAAAAACAAAAAATGAGGGGATGCGGCAAAAGCAAAGGTAGGCTGTGCGTGGCTTTTTTTTTTAAAAAAAAAAATTAAGTTATTTTTGTGACAAAAGCAAACCGCCAAAAAAAAAAAAAAAAAAAAAAAAAAAAAAAAAAAAAAAAAAATACACAGACGACAAATGCATCTAAAACAACACTGAAACCACGGAACAGAGCACCCTTCATTCCCTCTTTTCACGTTTCAAATTTTCAATGCTCCATCTTACGCACGCATGACCATATAAAGCCAATCCCCATCAACTAATTTAAATGCATAGTTTTTTAAAAAAAGTTTCTTAAAAGAAAATGAACTACATTCTTTAGTGAGTATTATTTAATATATATTCATTCCTTCCACCCTATAAACTAATCATCAAAGCACACTCCATGCATTACTCTACTCCTCTAAATAGAGCATTAATTTTGTTTTCTTTTTTAGTTTTCCATGTGTTATTTGCACGGCTTAATCCATAATTAAGCATTTATTAAGATTCTTATGAGAGGTATTATGATCATCCGTTTGCTTAATTTACAAGACATAAAATTAAAATTTTATAATCAATCAAGTGGTACCTCAATAATTTGGTATATGCGGTAATTTACGTAAGAGATTAAGAGTTCGAGTCTACTTGGAGACATTGTTTTTTAAAAGGCAAATGTTGATTTCTTATTTAAAAAGTTGAGGTCTAATTTGGGAAAAATCAATTTTTTTTTATGAAAATTGTGAAATAATCAACTTGAACTATCCATTTGTTATTGGTAACTTTATTATTCTTTTGTATATATATCATGTTAATTAATTAGGAAAGATTTTTTTACTTTGAAAAAAAAGTAGTCATTAAATTCTCTATGACAATTATTTATGTGAAGTCGATATGGACGATATGATATACTAATAAACAATGTTTATAATATTCTTCCTTGTATTTCAGGCAAAAGTTGATTTCTCCTCTTCGATCGGTTACTAGAGTCCTTGACAAGGTTGGCCACTGCTTGTGGGGGATGTGAAACCAGCACAAATGGAGGCTTATATTTAAAGGTTAGGACTTGAACAAAAGCTTTTAATACTAGCTGGGAAGCCAATCAAACTTATAACAAAAGACAAATGAAGGTGGACATGAGAACATCGAGCACATCAAACTATTTTTTTAAAACAAGGAGTGACCTAATAATGTCATGTTTGACTGAGAATTATATACTGGACAACTTTTTTGGAACATTATGGAATTTAGTATTAAACCATTATGAAACCAGTAAACTAGGAGCTTGATTATCTACTTAATCAATGCGCTACACTAGTCTTGCTAAGTTTTAAAACTTAATTTAGATGGTATTTGGCTTTTTAATTTCTTATATAGGCCTTGTTTGGCATGAGGTGGAGATATCTCTAAGGAGATAACTCACAGAGAGTATGGAATTAATCTTTGTTTGGTTGTCCAACTTACATGTAAGTTATCTCCCAATTTACATCATAGAGTGAGAGATATCTCCCTACCACCCCTAGGGCGTTATCTCCCAAGAGTTGTGAACACAATTACCGCTCATTAATAACCCTTTTATTACACATCTCTCTCTTGTTTTAAGGCTATTTATGTCAATTCATATTTTTTATTTAAAAATTTAAAACTTCCTTGTAAGTTTAAAGTCGAGTCAAACATAAAAATATTAACTCCAATGAGTTAATTCCAATGAGATAACTTCGAACTAACACTGTAAGTTAGCAAAAACGTATCAAACGAGGTCATAGTATATAAGACTAGCTCTACTCTTAATATAATATAAAGCTTAAAATTCTTAGCAAAGAAATATCGAATCTCAACTATTAATTAATTTATTTCTTATTACGTAAGATATTTTTAAATAGTTGATTATGAAAATCAAAATAAATACATTGAATTAATATATTTACTCAAGGAGTAGAGAGATAATTTATTTATTTTTTATAAAAAATAAGACTTTATTTATTATAGCCTAATATATATATATAATAAATCGAAAACAATATATTTTTCTATAAATAAAGTAAAAAAAAACACTCCAACCAATGTAGTAGGAGAAAAATATGTCGTTCTTATTCTGACTAATATCGTTCCTACTCCAAAACGAGTTATTAATGAAAATTCGCTTTTTGTTGCAGTGTAAAGAGGTAATTTAGTTAAATAATTAATTTTGACTAATTTGTTTCTGTTATGCTTTGATAAGTAAAACCATGTGATGGAATCATTTGAAAAATCACAAAACTTTCCTAGTTTTGTTTTTTTTTTTTTTTTTTTTCCAAAAGCCAAAAAATTCAATCTATAAAAGTGCATCGTTGAGGGCTTTTCCTTTTCCCGTTTAATCATGCTAACTTATCCATAAATCCCCAACAGTCAACAACCTAATAATTCCAATAAAACAAGCCCTTTAAGAAGGCCATTTCAGTCTTTTCACCCAATCACACAAGGACGCACACTTAATTCCTCGAGACTCGCGTCTGTCTTAATAATTGAGCTCACTATCCAAGGACCGATCACTTATTATCGCACAATTCCGGCAATCAAACACGCCAACAACAAAAGCAACAATTTCATCACAACCCATCGAGCCACTCAAACACGAGTCTCCATAAAACATCAAACGTCATCCAACGGCCCCAACACGCTGTTCCAATTCAAGTCACTTTCCTGCGTCAACCCACATTTTTCACACTTATTTCATCCTAGTATTTTCTTTTATGAGATAATAACAAGTGACACCGCAATCCACAGATCTCAATACATAGCATATTATTTGAAGTGGTATAGACGATTTTTGTGAATCAATATGTCTTGCAGCGTGACATTATTGTTGTTATTTTAATATTTTCCTTTATATATATTCGGGGAGTGCTAGGGGTAACATGTGGAACGCACATTACGCCTTGTGATACAATTTACGCGCATCTCGAGATTCATCGCACATTGTTGATGTACATCTGGAATTTTCCTATATAATCCACTCTCGTTCCTTTGTTTCTCTTCTGCGCACCTGACCAACTTACAGTTTCTCACACCACAAAAAAAACATACACACACACACACAAAACGAAAGCATCATAAAAGCAAAGAAGATGAGTGAATAAGAGAGACCACCAAACCAACATCACAAGTCTCTCTTCTCATGGCTTCATCCGGGCCGTCCGACCCGGCCCACACCACGTTCGTCCAAGCCGACCCGACGACCTTCCGAGCCCTGGTCCAGAAACTGACGGGGGCATCAACAGAGGATCACTCGTCAACCGAGAAGCTCCCGGTGACTGCACACCCGACGACCCGGCCCGACATGGGGCCCCGAAGACCCGCTTTCAAGCTCCAGGAGAGGAGGCAGGGCGGGAGGAAGCTGGAGATCTCCCTGGGGTTTAATAACGGTCATTCCAACTGTAATAACCGCCAGAGGACGACGCCCTGGGTTAAGGGGGTCCTAGGAGGTGACCATAATGCAGTCCTCGTGTCGCCCGTCTCGCCGTTCGATTTGTTTTCTCGTGGGTTGGCCAGCCCGCGGACGCCGTCGGATGAAGAGATGGTCCAGATGGAGGAGCGGGCGATTGCTGAGAAGGGGTTTTACTTGCACCCTTCGCCGAGAGGGCCCGACCCTCCTGAGCTCTTGCCTCTGTTTCCTCTGCATTCGCCCCGAGAGTCTAATTAAATTAATCTAGTTTTTTTTTTTTTTTTTTTTTTTTTGAAGAATTTGTTTGTGACATTTGTGTTTGTGTTTGTGTTTGTGTTAGTCTTAATTCTGTTTATTTTGTGGATTTGTTGAGTCTCATCTGACGAGGACCGTTAGATTGTGTGGAGTAGTGATGAATGTGAATGAATTGCGGCCGTTGGATTCGGAACGGAAAGCGTGGCCGGAAGCGCATTCTTGAGCGTCTGGATTTTGTGCTCCCTTGTTTACAGACGTTACTTTAAAGCAACGTTATTATTTTAACACGTTGCACTTTTTTAGTAGATGGAATAGATTTTTTTTTTTTTTTTGTGAGGTTCTTCTAAGGTGATAGTATCTAGTAGTACCAACCTAGCCAAGTAATTCACTTTCATGCATTGTCCGCGTCTTATGAGGTGCTCATTTCAATGCAATCAATTTATTTATTGTATACGAGGTTGTAATTAAGACTTAAATTATTTAACCACAATCGAGTTGTTTGATACTTAATTTGAATAAATTGATCTTTAACAAAAAGTTTTATTAATATATCCAAAGAATGTTGTGTACGCAGTAGCACTAATATAAGATTATAGGCGAAGGTCGTTGTGGGTTCAATTCGTGATATTTATAATATATTTAGAATTTTTTATTTTGATTACATATAAAGGTCTTGTAAATTGTTTTAATTACAAATTCTCGTTAAGCAAATTTAAGTTTACTATAACGTTTCAATCTTTCTATTACAAATATCGGGATTGCGTTGCGTATCACGAGAAATGTCTAATGGGTATCTGTTGGTTAGAATTTTTTTTTGTTTTTAGTCAAAGTAGAAAACTTGTTTTTTACTCTTAATTCGCTTGATGACTTCGTTGAAAAGGCTAAGAAATTAAGTTGTCGCATTGAAACGACGAGAGGGAGACGTTGACTTTCGTCAATTTGTCTGAAGCCAACATAATTGCGTCAACTGTGCAAGTGTCACGGTTTCCAACGTGAGTGAGAAATTGGTTTATGTTATCGAGCTCCTGAGCCTGAGCGACACGGGAACAGGTTGGCCAGCTGTTGATAATCTGAATCGCTGACGGATCGTACGGTGAGCAGGTGAGGACGATGGTTCTCCCACCTGGGATGACTGGCCGGGATGGTGAATGATTAGATTCTCGGCCGGTTCTTTCTATGGCCCACCAATCATTTGCGTGGAATTGAATCCCTACCGTTGGATCGGATGAGATGAACGCCACGTCTGACATGGCTAGGTGACAAGGGACTAGACGTAACCATCGAACAGTTCCTCGTAGGACGCTGCCATGGCAATGCCAACACGCAAGCTCGGGACTTGATCGATATAACGTCTGCTTCACGGCCTCGAAGTCATCCTAATTACTAATTACATACAGTTTTTTTTTTTTTCATTAATTAGAGAATTATTTTACCATTATATATAAGATTTATTATTATTATAAATTTTTTATTTGGTTTTTTATTTGGTGTCCGACGCTAACCACACCGACTAGTTCATGCTCGAACATTTTCGGGCCCTATACAGAGGGCGGCCCTCCTAACTCAGTTTTTTTCATTCGCCTTGCTTGAACTCGAGATCTTGCTTAAGAGGAACCAAGTTTCTTACTATTTGAGCCAATCGGTTGTTGGTTTACTATTTTTTCTCATGACCTCAGTATCTAAACCGCATCGGCCCTCGCAATTAAGGCTCGATTAATCGCACGGATGCTAGAAGGGCGCCTCTACCACTAATTCAAACGCCGAAAGAAAAATCTTAGAGTTATTGCAAGTCGAACTCATCGTCTCTTCCTTAATCAGAGTAGTAAAAGTCATATTTGTAGATCACTCTAGCAATTCATCTACCACGGATTTAAATTAAATATTACTTAATAGTTTAACATTTATTATGTATTACAAAATACTTGAACGTTGGTTCTCTTTTATAAAAAGCTATACATTACCAAGCATAATTATTCTATAGTGATTTTTAGAACTTTTTTTTATAATAGTTTTATTTTATTTTATTGTTTTTTATTTTCAAAATATTTATTTTATTGTTACATTAATGTATGTAGATCGATCAATGTGATAAACCACGAGACTAAAACAGACACCAAGTAATAGTTTTATAATAGTTTTATTTTACTCAGCCAGCTTCCGCCCTCTTCGCCCCCTCTGCCCCCTTCCTCTTTTTGTTTCCCTTTACTTTTTTGTTGATAGATCCGACCTCCGGTCTACTGGGTTAATTTTCGACGTTGCGACGATGATGGGCCTCTTTTGTCACCTAGTATCTAGATAAGATGAAAGAGAGACAATGAGATAATGCCGGTCTCCAAGTCAAATGCGACAATCGTCGATGACCGAACCTGAGGAGATGGCGAGTGGTGACTTGAATGACGAACGTTGTTAGCAGCTTAAGTTCCAGCATATCTTTCTAGTTGCTTCTTTCCCGATTAGATCTAGGGCTTTTGTTTTGTTTTTTATTATTAATAGGAATGTTGTCCCCGTACGTACGTGGGAAACACAATGTTTCTCGCAGTGTGTAAATAGCATTTTACTGTACATATTGGTTATAATAAAGTAAGTCTCGTTTCTATCAAAAAAAAAAAAAAAGAAACGTTGTGCCTGTATGAGGGTCCTCGTATGAGGGGTTCCGTATGAGGTTGGTGCCGTACCACCGTGTGCGCGTGGTGTCAGATCTTAGTTCCGAGCTTCATTATAACAAAAATCTATTATTCACACCATATATAATAAATTGTTGTGCCCTTTTGGGTTAGGTACATCAATACAATGCAACCGTTTGAAAAAAAAAAAAAAATAAAAATAAACCACAAGATTACTCCCAGATTAATCCCCAATGTATCACGAACCGATGATTTAATTTTGCGACAACATTTGATAATGAAATTTAAGTTGTGAAATTACATGTGATGTGAAGTTGCTCTTCATGAAGAAAACTCGAACTCTCGACGTTATATGAAAAGAGAGAATAGTGGAGTTACTATTTGGTTGGTCATATAAGATGCATTCTCAAATAATTTTTGGCCCACCTACATATTATTTTATTTTTTTGGTTAATAATCAAAAATATCATAACCTTTGCAAATTGTATCAATTATATTCAACTTTTACAATTTATCAAATATATCCAAACTTTTTAATTTACTATCAATTCTATCCTCAATCAATATGTCAACTTTTTCTTTCATAATATATGCCCACACATGATTCCCTTCAACTTAATTTACACCTTTAAAGATTATTAATATATATGCATTAGAGGCTTAGAGCTCAATATTCATGATAAATTCATATTTATGTATATAATACACATATATAGTTGCATATACATGTCTAAGGATATATTTCTTTTGTCAAATTAAACTACTATAAGTAACCTTCTACTAAGTTTTAGATGCCATTTTTATCATATATATATATATATATATATATATATATATATATATATATATATATATATATACACCCACATGATTTTCAACTTACATATTGGTGATCTATAAACTAATTAAATTCGAATTACATTATTAATGTATATATCATTGATTTATAAATTATATTTTTTTGTGAGTCCTCGTATACTTAATTTATACATGATGCTTAAAAGATTTTGATATACGTTGATCAATGTAGATAATCATGAAAATAAAGTTAGAAAATTATGTTGATTTCAAAGTAAAAACACCCAAATTGATTGAGGATAGAATTGATAATAAATCAAAAGGTTAGGATATATTTGATAAATTTCAAAAGTTATGATATAATTGATACAACTTGTAAAGTTTAAGATATTTTGATCTTTTGGCCTTTTTTTTTTTTTTTTTTTTTTTTTTTTTTGTCCAAGCCATTTGGTGTCCACTCCATCCGACTACTCTACGTCCGTCTCGAATTATGCACTATATAAATGGGGAAAATGATTAGTTGATATTTGTGGAATCATAAATGGGGCGTATGGTGCACATGCAACGCCTCCTTTATGTATTTTCTGATGGGCCCCACATCTGAAAAAAGACGCCACTAGGCTGTGTGCCCCATTTGTGTCAATCAATCATTTTCAAGGAGCTCCCAACATTGATGTTTTTATTCCCAAAAGCCAAACTCGAGCCACCGATTAGGGAACAACGACTCACTTCCAGTGGCGCTAACCATCCGTTGATCTACAAATCTTTTTTTTTTTTTTAGCAGTGCACATGGAGATCTCCTTGATTAATGAGTGACATTTACATACGTTTTAACAAATCCTATTCACTTCATAAAAAAAAAAAAAATCTTATTCGATTATAAATTTAAAAGTAACGAGATCCACATCCCACAGATCTCAAAAAAATCATCGAACGATTCTCTAACAAGTGTGCGAGCTTAAGACATGAGAGGGTAATAAGTAATAAGTATGAATTAGCCAGTAATTAACCATTAATTAATTCGTTGTTTCACTACTAACCTCTCTCCATTTGGAACTGAAAACAGAAGTCGGAAATGGGTTCAGGCCGCCCGCGCTCGTGCCGTCGCCTCTTCAATTCTCTGGTACTCTCAATTCATCGATTGATCTCATCGCCTTTGATTTTCGTTTTCTTGGTATCCACAGTAATCGATTTCGAATCTCGAGCGGTTGAGATGGAGATTTAGAAGCATTTGCTAGAGAGTTTGACCGAGATTTCGTTTTGTTTGATTTTGATCATGTAATTGATTCAAATGTTGTTGTTGCTTTGATTCTTAGGGTTTTAAGGTTCGGAGAAGATTGTATGATGATGATGATGATGATGATGATGATGATGATGATGCAATTAGGTAGGTCAATGAGCTGCCAAACGGTGGTGAGATTTGTGTTGCGATTGAGAATTAGGGTTAGAATGGCGGTTTTGGTATGGATTTAGGCGTTTTTGTTAATGTTTGGAAGCAATTCGTAGGATTAGATCGATTTCGATAAGATTTACTAGTCATTAAGTAATTGTAGATGAATTTGGTTTCTGAAATTCTGGATTCGATTACTGTAGATGAATTTGTGTTCTGAAATTCGATGTGGCTATGGTTAAATTAACAACATATCCAACCTGATCGGGTTGCCACAACGGTAAGGGCGAAGACGGGGTTGTGTGAGTTAAACACACGACCTCGATTTCGATTCCTCAGTGTGGTAATTTCACTCGAGCCACTAGGATACCACTAGGATACGCATAGGCCGATTATGCCAGGGCCTCATGGGAAATACCCATGGATATCAAAAATAAAAATAAAAATAAAAAATTGACAACATATCCCTGCATTTTGTTGTTAGTCCTTCAATAAGTAAATCGAAGTACTCATTAAACCTAAAAGTATTGTAAATCTTGAATCAACTTGATTTTTTACATTTTCATTTTTTGCAACTATGTTCGCCATTTTGAATGAAACCGTACATGATCACTTGTGCATTGATTTTTCTATCAATCATTTAATGAATATAAGCAAAGTGTTCGAGATTATGAAATTGTATGTTTTTCCGTAATTTTGACCCCATATCATTTTTATGAAAAAATGGTAATCTTTTGTTCTTTCAGGTTGAACAGGGAAACCTCAGGTTAAAGACTATTGTAATGGGGAGCCTGTTCCTTATATTTATCCTTATAAACTCATTTCTCTTGAGCAGTGCACCGATTGGAAGGGCTAAGAAAGCCAGTACCTTTATACGTTCTGAGTGGCCATCTGATGACATTCCACTTGGTCACGAAGCATTTGCCATCCCAAAAGGTTATAATGCACCACAGCAAGTGAGCCTCTATGCCTCTTACTTCATAAGTAATGGCTAAATCTGTAGTAATTTTGCATAAAATTTGGTTTAGGTGTATCGTGAATAACTTCTTTATTTATGATCAAATACAACCACAATTTCCACCCAAATTGGTCAACTATTGACATTTCTTCTGATGTCAAGGTATCTGCAATTGCTTGTAGGGACTTCAACTTCTATTTCCAAACAAGGGTTTGTACAGATTCTACAAACAAATTTCTAAACAAAGGCAAGAAGTAGTGCAATGCCTTTTGCTTGACGTATACAGTTTAAATGCTTAAATGACTCGGATTACAAATTCAGCAAAACAACCAAAATAATATTCTAAAACTTATACTTCGATTCTTCTCTAAGCGATGGAATAGAATTAAGCAATATGCGCTCTAAAAGAAAGAGAAGAATAAGAGCAGTGATGAAATAAGATTGCCCTACATGTTCCAACCAAGTGGTAGCTCAATGGTTTGGTATGTGGTCACCTATTGATGAGTTTGAGGGTTCAAGTCTCCCCGTGTGCAAGCTTGATTTGAGGAGTAATAAGTTAGTTTCTTATCAAAAAATATAGTCAGCGAGAGCCCTGCATGAAAATTTTCTGGAAACAACAAGGTCTTATTTGAACTTAAGTTCACCACTGCAAATTAAAACTAATGTGACAAGTATATCATACTATAATCACAATACTAACCAGGATAATATTTCTTGCCAGGTGCACATCACCCAAGGTGACTATGATGGAAAGGCTGTTATAATCTCGTGGGTGACCCCTGAGGAACCTGGTTCCAGTAAAGTGCAATATGGCAAATTGGGGCATCAGTATGATTTGAGTGCTGAAGGGACATGGAGCAACTATACTTTTTGCAAATACAACTCTGGCTACATTCATCACTGCCTCCTTGATGGCCTTGAGGTAAATGTTATTAATCTACAGTTTTAGCCGTGTTAAATATAAATATAATTCATATTACATAAGACACATAAATTTGGCTTCATTACTGCCTTTCAGTTCAATGCGTCTCTCCCTGAAATTTTCTCCTCCTTAAACATGTTATGTTGGTATTTTATTGAAATCTTGATATTTTGAAATCCTTTTACATGAAGGGATCATTGGGTTTTTATGATGAGATGGCTTATCCTTTTAGCAGATGTCAGCATTATCGTATTGCTAGAAGCAGTTAAAAATCTGCCATTTTTTATTTTTTCAGCTTTTCTGAGTTTTGTTTTATACTCTAGGAAAGAATCTAAAAGTATTGGTTTCTTAGCTGTATATCACCTCGTGGCTTTAATTCAGGACTCAGTTATTTTTTTCCGTCAAGTTCAGTTATTTTAGACTTGAACCTCTATTTGCGTTGAGTTCTGACTTGAAAGGAATGAATGAGGTGGGCAATAGTACTATGAGCCCTAGACTCTAAATCATGCTCGAAGGTTCTAATTCACTGTCAAATATGGTTACCCATCAACCAATAGTGCACTGTTTCTAACAAGGAAATATATCATTCATTGTTTCTTTACTTTTTCCACAGCGCATTATTTTGTGGTATTACAAAATTTTTAGTTAGTCCGTTGGGTTCATATGGCGAGGATGACATGTTTGGTGTCGAAAAGTGTTGATGTTTTGGATTGACTTTATGTTTCTTAGTATAGCACAAAGTACTTCTACAAGATTGGAGCGGGTGAATCTGCTCGAGAATTTTGGTTTCAAACGCCGCCGAAGATTGAACCAGATGCTGCGTACACTTTTGGTATTGTTGGTGAGAATGCTGTCTTAAGTTGCTTCTTTCTCCTAATAAATTGATATGAGCTTGCCTGAAAGAATCTGAAGAGAATTCTGAAGTTTAACATGATTCTTTTTGGCTATTTTTATGGTTTTAATTATGGGTTTTTGCTTCAAACACATTTTCCTGGCCGAGCTCCAACATCTTGATTCTTGCATAACAAGTTCAAGATCCCTTTACTCTTTATGGAAATTAAATATTGTGGGCATACTTTATTTTCTATTTTTTTCAACTACTTACAGTTTCTGAATAATTTAGTTATTCTAAATTTCAGGTGATTTAGGCCAAACATTTAATTCTCTGTCCACATTAGAGCATTACATGCAAAGTGGGGGACAAACTGTCTTATTTGTGGGAGATCTCTCTTATGCTGATGCTTATAGGGATAATGATATTGGCATCAGGTGGGACTCTTGGGGACGCTTTGTTGAGAGAAACACTGCTTATCAGCCGTGGATTTGGTCAGCAGGAAATCATGAAATCGATTACATGCCTGATGTGGTAGTAACTATTGTTTAATTCTGGCCATCCATTCAAATTCTGAGCTTTCTTGTTTTTGCAATTTACTAGGAAGTTATTTTGAGGTAGGCTATGCGAAATGCTCAAAGTATTTTGGTGAATGTCATATGCTTTTAATATTCAAAGCATATGAAAACTTGTGAAATTTTACTTGAATTTTTTTCTAATCCTTTGTATAACTTGCCTTTTAGTTAGGTTGAGGTTATTTTGCTTTACGCTGCTTTGGCTGATTTCCTAATGTTGGCAATTGGCATTCAACCATGGAGCATCTGTTTTGCCATTAACGCTGCTGGTCGTTGTTGATCTATTTGTTGAAGCATTTTTAGAAGCATTCGTTTTTGAATTCATTGCTCTTGCTGAGACAGACCTAAGTCATCATCCAATTCACGTTTTGTAATCTGACTCTTATGTATGTATAGGGGGAAATTCGTCCTTTCAAATCTTATCTAAATCGATATCCTACACCTTTCTTGGCATCTGGTAGCACCAACCCTCTATGGTATGCAATCCGACGCGCATCTGCTCATATCATCGTGCTATCTAGCTATTCTCCATTTGGTAATTTCTTATGCTCCTCAACATTGAAATTTTACCAATTTTGCAATTGAGAACAATACTTGTTTTTTCCTTTTTTTTGTCGTTTTATTCAAACGGGGGACTAGAGAAGCTATCTTCTATCCCGTCCAGAAGAGATTGGAAATTTCATCCATGCATGATGTTCCATCTGTAATTTTTTTTATCTTTGACACCTTTTTACCAGTGACATATACTCCTCAATGGATTTGGCTGCGACAAGAGTTGTCTAAAGTCAACAGGGAGCAGACACCTTGGCTGTTTGTTGTTATGCATGTTCCGATGTACAGCAGCAATGATGTTCATTTCATGGAGGGGGAAAGCATGCGTGTAGCCTTTGAGAGTTGGTTTGTCCAATACAAAGTTGATCTTATCTTTGCTGGTCATGTCCATGCTTATGAGAGATCAGTATGACTCCTGAACCGACTTTGTCTTTCTAATATTTGTTCAATGGAGGTTTTTTTTTTTTTTTTTTTTTTTGGTTAGACATAATAATACTCGAGAAAAATGAAAGTGAATAGTTTGGTCAGTAGTTTTTGTGGTTGACTAGATTATTCAATCTATTACCTCTTGCATGCATAAGAATTAGTACATTTCTACTAAAGAATATTCTGTGTCCTGCTAAACTTGCAATAAACTCGGTTTTATGGAAGTATGTTGCTAAAGGGAGATGTGGTTGATTTTGCAGTATCGCATCTCGAATATACATAATGATGTATCAACTCGTGCATGTTTTCCTGTACCTGACAAGTCTGCTCCTGTATACATAACTGTTGGTGATGGAGGAAACCAGGAGGGTCTTGCCGGGAAGTGAGTCATTCTAATTTCTTACTCTTGATTTGGTGGGATGGCTTCTAAAAGTGGATTTAGTTTTTCTGTTGTATGACTTCAGTCAGAACTCTTATTTAGCATCATGTTTTTATGATCGGCTGTTTGTTCTGTAGGTTTAGGGATCCCCAACCAAATTACTCTGCATTCAGAGAAGCTAGCTATGGTCATTCGATTTTAGAAATAAAGAATAGAACTCATGCAATCTATCGTTGGGTCCGTAACGACGATGGTAAAAAAGTGCCAACAGACTCTGTTGTGTTTCTCAATCAATATTGGTGAGTGCATTCTATCAATGATCTACTGTTTTCAATGATTTTGCCCAGAATGTATTTGATTTCCATGGTTATTAAGAGATTACATTTGGAAAATCATTAATGTTGTGCTGTACTTTTATTGATGATTCCCACGCATGAATTGTTTTCATGTGCAGGGCAAGCAATCTGCGGCAGAGAAGACTAAAGAATCATTGGTGGAAGAATCACATATTTGCCTTCTAACTCTCTCTGGGCACTTCTCTTTTTCAGATCATATGCTTCTTTAGCCAATCTGTTCTTCAGGCAGTTCTACATGCGCACCAAAACCGGAAAAGCTCTATCAAATATTTAAGTGTCCTTTTTCGCAGTTCAGTTCCTTCTCCAAGCTTCTCTTTTTTGAATGACTGACCTGCATCACTACAGCAGCCTCTTCCTTCCTTTCAATTAGCCTGATATTACTTGATTTAGTCAGTATGTTTTCATGAATAATTTACCCAAGCGTGTTGAGAACTGAAAAGCACCTGTTGCGGTGGGCTCGCTTAGGAGAAGTTAATCCGCGCAGAAGGCATTGCTCCGGCTGATTTAGCATATACTGGTGTAGAGTCCTACAGCTGCCCTCCTGTTCATTACCGTGTTTGTAGTTATAGATTTTCAACATGAACAATTTCAAATATAAATGTTTTATTTTTTGAGTCAACAGAGGATGTCGTGACTAGTGAGGCATAGAGTTTTGTAAGATTCCAACGTATATCTCTCGTAGGGTGAGGGCTATGCCTTTCGTCGTAATCTTGGAAACCACAGTATCGAAAATAAAAATTAATCAAAGCATAAGATCAGGAGGGAGATTCGTGCAAACCAAAAAGGCACAACACTATCAAGATTCTTTTCATTCATCAAAACCTTGCTTGCAATCCACTTCTGTTCTTAAATGAAACTCAACTATACAACAGCAACAAATGATCAATCGAAAACCAAAACTGGTACAAAAGAAAACACTTCAATGTCTGTCCTTGACTTAAATACAATAAATACAAATGAGTAATGAGTGGAAATCCTAGTCTCACGCCGTCGCGTCCTTGCTCCTGCTCACTTCTGTTCTGGTTTCAGATCTCAACATGCAGCATCCAAGGTAGAATTTTGTTCCTAAAACAATTTGGGTTGTGCTATTAGGCTAAGCTGTACAACCTTTCTTCTAAGCTTACAAACTTAGGGACAGAAAAACTATGATTACAATAATATACAGGACTCGAGGGCTACTAATTTGAGTTTCCGGTCGCAGATTGGAGGAATTTAGCATGCACAACGATCTTCAACGGAATTGGGTGTTGTTGGCTTTAGACAATCAAGAATCTCTATATAATGGTTGTGACAACCATTTGAGATGCAAATTCAGTTTTCCTGATTTCGCCTCTTCTAGTGGGTAAGAATCGTTGTATTCGCCTTCCAATATCACCCTCGTGAGTGTCAAGATGCATCGTCCCATGTAGTCCTGAAGTTATCAAACAAGAAAGAAACAATGCGTTATTCATGTGACTTCAAGGTGTGCTAGGATTATCGGCATGGGTCTTTTAGCATAGCTCTTTGTTTAAGCAATGCAACCAATATAACGTCAACCTGAGAGATGATTGGCGAATGTATTAATGAACAAGAGGAAGAAGGATTATTGGCACACGATTACCTTCCCAAATGTATCATGATCATAAACTTCCATACACAGCATATCATGCAAACCATCCTCCACGACAAAGTCGAATGTTTGATTCCAAGTAGGGTTAAGGCTATCATTCACAACCTGAAATTAAAGAAACAAAATCAGTATCTTAGATGAATAAATACTGCAACCACTTGTAAGCAAATCATCAATCTGTCCGTTGGTCCTGTTTCTACTGTTTCTGATCAAAAGCTTAGCCACGCAAAATGATCACAACTTAGTGTTCTTTTTGGAATCTTGTTGAAAAGGGTACCCTGGGCTATATGATAGATTTCCGAAGAATCAACTTAAAATGAAAAGTAATATATTCATCTTTTTGGTAAAATAATGAGTGAATTTACCTATAATTTGAGGTTTAAGTCATTCACATGCTAAGTTCAAGGCCTCAGTTCTCGAGTCATATGGCTGTCAAATTGAGACGTAAGTCCTCGCCTCAACTAAATCTTTAAGAAGTTGGGGCCATCGTTCATGAAAGAGTAGTTTCAATAGTCTATGGTAAATGATATTTAATGAACTGCCAAAGAATTACCGAGTTTTGACCAACCAACTAGTGAGTAGCTCATTGGTTTGGTATTGGGTATATACGTAAGAGGTCGGGGTTTGAGTCTTGGAGGGGGAAAGTTGGTTTCTTTCTTAAAAAAAAAAAAACAAAAGAGAAAGAACTACCCGAGTTTTGTTTTTCGCTTCTGTTTTCTTCATGGTCAGTACTACGTAGGGATCAGCCTTTCCCATGAGATCAACAGCAGGTAAGTCTTCAGCGGACATCACTGTTACAGAAAGGACTCCTCTCACAATGACCTCCTTTCTCTTCTGTGCAGCAGCTTTCTCGACTTCAACTGCTTCTGGTTGTTCAGTCTCAACATCAAGGACCTTTTCCAATGCGGTCATCGAAAATTGGGGTGCAAAAGGGTTAGTGAACCCACTTTCCATGCCATATGGGACGTATAGAAGTTCCAGGTGCACCTAAAGATTATAAACACAAAATGCAAATATAACTTGCTACATGTGGAAAGAGAGCATATATAAGTAAACTCAGTCACCCAAATCACTTCTAGCCTCAAATATCAGTTCATTAATTAGCTCAGACTTCTTACCTGACCCCTATTTTTAGTGTCTCTCTGAACTTCCAAGTCTTTAACCAGTTTCAACCACACATCCTTAACTTTACCAGGTTCCAAGTCCTTTATCCTCATTTGTGCACATCCAATAAGTTCAGCTGCTTGAATTCCTTCATCATCAAAAATCTTGACTGTCAGATTTTGTGTAGATGCATCCTCCACTACAAAGTCAAAATGCTCGTTCCATATAGGATTCAATTGGTTGTTCTGAAAAATAGAAGAAATTTAATTTAGTTTAAGAAAAAGTTAGTTGCATATTGTAAGGAAAGAATGAAAGAAAAAGAGTTCACCTACAATTGTTTTGCTAGTTTTTGTTCTATCACGCAAAGGGCGCACGTATAATATTGCAAAAGGATCAGATTTTCCAATGATATCTTTATTCGATAATTCCTTTGCTTGTACAAGCTTCACTTCCAATGCTCCGACAGGCTTCAACTCAAGGTCACTGAAATAGAATAATGTTCAAAAACAAGACATTCATTCAGTGAGTTCAAGTACACTGGTACAAAAATATTGAGATAAATGGTTGAAACGTTTCAAAAGCATGGGATATAGCCTAGTATGTTTCTACAGGGCATCAGCTGAGGTTGACAGGCTTCAACATCGTCATTTTATCTATTCATTTCTCTGTGTCTCTGTGTACAAAAATATTGAATAAGCATAAGCGTATTGATAACATAGACGTACCTATAATCCCCAGGTAAAATAGGAACAATTTTCCTCACTGGCCATGTTATAGAATCTTCAATAGCATCCCGTATTGTTCCCTGCATAAATTACAATGTGTTTTTTAAAAGGACACAAATTAAATTATAATTTCGTGACTCAATATCTGACATTAAAAAAGGTTTACTAACTAGATTTCCTCCCTAGAAAAGTGGAAAAAGAGGTTACCGCCAATATGGGGCCCTGGGACTTCCCACATTCAAATAAGATTTCTTCTTATTTCAGAAATCAACCAATTCAGTAATAACAAATAACAGAGAATTCTCAGCATTGATACAAACCTCAACAGCGTCATAAAGCCCAGGAATTGATGATATGTCACCTCCAATGACTTTAAGGGTGAAATCTAAATTTTTCTGCAAGCATAAACGTGATTCTTTTTTAATTACATATGCCATTTGTATACACCATCCCCAAATAAACATCTTAAGTACAACGTTTTGACAAGTAAATTCTCTTATTAAATAGAATCCCTTATGAAAAATGACGCACCTTTTCTCTCAATGAATATGAGATGGCCCCAAAACAAGGAAGTTCATCAACCAGCGGCTTAAAGATTAACCTGAAAACCCCAGTGAATCCAATGTTTTTAACCTGATTCCAGAAAAAGAGAACCTTCGAATCAGTTTGGAAGTAGAACTATGATCAATCAAAGCACTCAACCAACTCGAGTATAACTCGTGAATTTTAAAAACACAGCTAAAATAACAAAGTTTTCAAGAATTATTAATGGACCAAAAGTTTTTCAATTAGAAAGTTCAAATGACAGCTGAACATCAGAAATTTGTAAGTGCTTAGCAATGCCATTCAATATGCAAATAGTCACAACGATTAGTTTTACGGCTACCCACAAGCAATGATTTAAATCACCTGTATAGGAAGTGCCACACCAAGTCTGGTGTTAATGTCAAGTATGATGCTAGGATTCCCATCCCACTGCATGTCCAGCTCCATAGAGACCCCTGGTTCTCCATCTTCAATAATACAAACTCCTGAAGATATAAACCTTAATGAAATGGAAACTATCGAGTTTTTTCAAGAAAAAAAGTAATTATCGCGGGATCTCTCCAAGCTTACAAGGTTCCCAATTAATTTAAACCTTTGCAAACACGAAACAGACTCCTAATTGATTTTTCCCCAGAAGCGATCGATCGATTCTAGTTTCTAGACAAGCTATAATCATATAAATGACCAAATCAGGCTATCAATCACATTGTCTTGCAAAACAGCCAAATCAGGCTCACCTGTGAATTGAGGCGCAACAGTACCAAGCGTAAACTTCTTAAATTTAAGCGACGACAGTATGACCGGCCTGTATTGTTCGAGAACAGGCTCGACGGAGCTCCTCACCAGCTCCGATACTGCCTAAACCAACACGAAACCCTAACCATTACTCCCATACATCTTCACATTACACATTCCACTCACAAAACCTCCAATCGAATCACAAAAAAACCACATTTCCAATCAAATCACACTGTACCTCATCAACATAGGGCCAGATCTTGGAAAGATGTTCGTTGAGCCAATTCAACTTCTCCCGCTGCGAAAACACCACCCAGGAAGGGTAATGCTCCGCCGGAAGAATCTTCCGAGAGTCCTCCATTGTCATCCTCGCAAACGCCGCGATCGCCTCCGCCTGAAATCCACCAAAAAAACCCTAATTTCCCAAAACAACAACAAATCGCACAAAGTCGCACAAAATCGCACAAAATATTTGAAATTCACCGAGATTCTCACCAAATCGGACCGAATCTTGGATCGATTGCTCGACGAACGAGCGAAGGCCATGATCAATCCCATCCCTACCGTGACTCCGACGAACAAGCCAACGAAGAACCCCATCGTTGCGCAGACGAAGAGAAACCCGAACACAGAGCAATTCAATCGACCGACCAATCGGACGGTCAGATTCGCATCGCGTCTCGTTATACGATTTTCGAGGACCAAACGAGCGATCGAATGACATGTCGAAAGTGCGCCATTAATGATGAGAAGTGAAGCTCTTCGCGCCTCATTTGGTCGAACAGAGACCGCGAAACGAAGATAAGCGATTAACGATATCGCCAATCAATGCGGACGTGGTCCGCTGTTTGTGTACGTCAGATTATCCTCGGGTTTATGCTTGCTGATCTTTAGGAGTGTGGATGGAGTTTAAACGAGGACGACGTCTGTCTTAGGGTTTAGTTGTGAGACAGACCGTTAGTGCGCACGAGTGTGGCTTTCATTTGTGGTGCCCCAGTCGCGTGTGGTCTCAATCGCTGCTCCCTCCTCCACTCGAACGTGTCGCTTCTTTCGAAGGGGCCCATGGTTGTTGTAGACCGTCGGATGGTGTGTACTGATCTCGAGGATTTAATTTCTATGGTTTGTGGTGATTGTTGTCGCGTTACAGGCCATGTGTCACTAGTTTGGCATTTTCGATTGAAATTGAAAATGATTTCCCAACCTTCTTTGCCATTTAATATTGGTCTGTATGCACCACACATGGACATATTCTTTGCATTTGTAACCAAGGACTGAAATTTTAGCATCCTAAGCGATTGTATTAAGAAAAATGCTAGAAGGACAACAACATGACACATTATAATACACATTAAGTTTACAAGAATCATTCATGCATGCTTTGATATGCGGGCATACATATATCTTAAAGTATAACACGTTGATGAAAAACTTTTGTAAGTTAATATATTTTGTGGCGTGACATTATTGTTGACCTTCTAATATTTTTTTATATCAATTGGGCTTGTGTAATTGCTGTTTGGAAATGGATGGATTATTAGCTTAATTTTGTGCGCCGCGTGCAGCAACCTCACTAGTAGGATCTATGACAAAATTGACAACACTGACAAGACACACTGGCTAGCTACAAGGGCAACTGCTCTTTTGTAGACATCTTTTGTGGACATTTCATTTTCAGTATTGCCAAGTGTGCGTTAAAAAATGAGGGCCGCTAAGGGCACCCCACCTTTTCATGAAGGCACCCAAATTATTTGTAAAAATTCAGCAAAACTGGAAAAGACCATTTTGCCCCTGTATATATAATGATTCAAACCCCACAAATCATTTTGACAAAGAAAAAGGGCACCCCACCACCAAAACTTGAACCACAAAGCCACATTGCGTTTGGCGAGCGTTTATCGATTCTTGCGGATTGACATCATCAAACGACGATGTAACAATGTTTGACAACCATATGATGGTTTCTTAGAAGCTGTTTAGTTGGGTAAAGCTGTGAAAATGATGATTTGTTTGTCAACGTAGGGTTTGGTAATTTCCTCAATCCGAACTTGTTTCCACTATATAATGGAGGATTGTCTTGCTACGGTGCGAGAGGAGGTTGAACTTGAGGTAATTTTGCGAATTTATTGTGTTTTTTATGAGGTTATCAGAAGTTTACGTCGATGTGCGCGATTGTTTCGGCCTCGCGGGACCAGAGATATATTGAAATGTCTCGGTCATAGAGGGCCAGAGCCTACTCAACCTCTCGCCGGTGTACAACCAGAGTAGGAGAAAATTCTCGGTTGTACACCACCAGACGCCACATTACCTATCACTAATTGTAGCTCTCGTCATGTCTCGGCGAGATAAGCGAAGTATTCTCGGCCATGCGTAGCAGAGACACTTGTGAACTCTTAGGCCTTCGTGGCGAGAGCTGCAGTTCCCAAAAATTTAGCTTACATCGGCCATGCTTGGCGAGAACGGTTAACTTCGATCTCGGCTGTGTGGCGAAAACCGCGATTTCCCAATTTTTTTACCATTCTACAAACCGCCACACACACATTACAACTACTCTACCAAATGTAACTTAATTATACTATAAACGTAACTTCAAACGATCGATTTCGCGCAAAATACGTGTGTTCGACGATCTTCAACCGAGCCCTAATTTGGAGACGAAATCGGCTCACACCCAGGCCTACAAAGCGCAAAAAACTCGTACAACGAAGGAGAAACACACGGCGAGGACGGAAAACACGATTTCGGGATTCCTCTCACTTTGGTCGGTTCAAAACAAATGGATTCTTCCACAAGGAGTTCGGTGAAGGTGGTGGTGGGGGTGGTGGGGTGCGAGAGGTTTGCACGAGGGTATTTTGGGTATTTCGGGTCTAATTTTTGGGTGCCCCGGGTAAATTGGTTTGTGCCCACATTCAGCTGGGTGCCTTCATGAAAAGGTGGGGTGCCTACTTGTGGTTACTTGGGTATAATAAACATCGTATGCAATTGATTGAAGTCTTGTTCTTGCAGTTTTTTATGTTTGCGTGATAGAAATTGAAGCAAATTTAGAATTTGTAATAGATTTAGGGAAAAAATAAAGCTAGTGATATATTTATAACTTGTGTTTTTTTTTTTTTTGGTAATGAACTTTTTTTTTCTTGGCGATCCACTATATATAGTTTGGAATATGCTTACACGAACATTAATTATTATAGGTACGACTGACCACTTTTGGTTACATTGGACCCTTCAAGCCTGTACTTAAAAGAAAAAAAAAAAACATTACAACATGAACTCGATTATTTTGGAGAAATGGGGACCCTGGCTTGTACTTAAAGAGAACTCAGCGACGACATGCGAAGATGGATTAAATTCTATCAACAATAATTCGTCGTAACCCATATTTGTTTTCGCGCGTGGCAGTGTCGTGGGTCCCATATATGGAGACCATAACTGGAGGGGCAATTAATTGGCTTCGTTTGGCACTTTGGCTGCTCACAAATTAGGTGTGGTTTTGGGTCTCGTTTGGTTCATGTTTGCTAACTACTTACAGTGTTAGTTGGGAGTTATTTATTTGAAATTAATATTTTCATGTTTGGTTTAACTTTAAACTTGTAGGGAAGTTTTAAATTTTTAAACAATAAAAAGTATAAATTGACATCAATAGTCTTCAAACAATAGAGATATTAGTAATAAATGAGTCATTAATGAGGGGTAATTGTGTCAACAACTCCTGAGAGATAACTTCATAGGGGGGTGGTGGGGAGATATCTCACACCCTATGATGTAAGTTGGGAGATAACGTGCAGTCAAGTTGGGCAACCAAACAAGATTAGTTATCAACTCCCTGTAAATTATCTCCTGAGAGATAACTCTACCCCTAACCAAACAAGGCCTTGGTTCATTCTTGCCAACTGACGGAGAAGTTTATATTTTTTAAAACATGAGAGTTGACATACATATCCTTCGAACAATAGATGGATGTGGATGTGGGTAATAGATGTGATTAATGAGGGATAATAGTGTCCATAAACCTCGGGGAGATCCTCTAGGAGGGTGAAAGAGTTATTTGATCCGAAGGATATGAGTTGGGAGATAACTTGAAGAAAATTAAATTGGGTTCATAAAATCAACTAAACAAATTAGTCGAAATTTCTCTCCAAGTTATCTCACTCCCCCAACTCCACTCCAACCAAACAAGGCCTTAGTGTTGCGTCACTGTTGGAGAATCTCCAATGGAAATGCATATTAGAAAAATGATTTTTCTTGAATGCAAATTTCTATTAACACGTGAGCTAACGTAACTATAATAATGTTTATACAAAATAAATGTCGCCTAAGATGAATAGGCACCGAACTACAAAGAAACCTCTCTAATGCAAATGTAGATTTCTGAAAGTGTAGATGACACGACACAAAAAAAGAAAAAAAAAAAAAAAAAGAAAATTGACATCAGGGTAGACATTAATCCTAAGACCATATCATCTTTTAATAAGTTGTAGAAACAAAAGAAAAGCCAAAAACAAAGTCGATCTCATTGTGCATTGGAGACTATTTTTTGAGTTTAAATATATATGTCTATCTAATAAAAATAGGTACCACATAAGATAGACATTCACCGCACATCGATAACGTGCGTTAAGATCCCGCTCAAAAGCTGAAGTATTTATTTAAAAATATTTTAATTAATGAGCCTTAAAAGAATCACTTAATATTTATCCAACAAATCTTCAAAACAATAAGTTATATATATATATATATATATATATATATATATATATATATATATATATATTGTAAACTAAGTTGTAAGTTAACTAGAACTTAAGTTGGACTTGCTATAAAATTAAGTATAGAAGGCACAAACTAAGATCTACTGGAACAAGTAGAGAAGATGAGACAAGAGAGAAGAAGGCTAGAGAAGAGAATGTAGAGATTTCATTCATACATTAGTGTGTGAATTACAATAGGGTTGACACCCTTTATATAGGTCATTTGGTGATGATGATAATTGTACTTATACAACGTGTACAAGTTATATATACATCACAAGTCATACAACACATTACAAGCAACATAGACAATACATGGAAGAGTTGGTGTACATTGAAGAGGATTACAAGTTACATGAAGTGTGAGAGCCATGTTTGATATTACAATTTAATGTAAGAATCATGCTTCATAATGTACTTACATACATGCATAAGTGTTCATCCATTTCATAACATATATATATATAAAGTTGTAAAGGCTTTCAATCCTTGGTCCTAATTAAGAAGATGCTTTCCCATCCCCATTATCTGAGTTACCTGCTATAATGAGACGTATTAAAACAAAGATTCCATGGGGATACGATAAAGATGATTCCAAAGTCCAAATCTGGTCCCGAATCCGTCAACAAAACTCCAATCAACGGCCACCATCTCTGCCCTACGTACGCCCACCACCACTGAATCACTAACCACTCTTCTCCTCTCTCTCTGACAGTGAAGCTGAACAACAAGACATATATATAACGGAAACACAACAGAACGAGAGGTTGAAAGAGAGTTGAAACTCTGTGGACTCACAGAGACTCTCAAATCTCCAATTCTCCATTGTTGAGTGTGTGCCCTAGCTAGCAAATCATGGAGAGCGATAGACACGAAGAGGCGCAGCAGCTCCTGATGATCGAGCCTCTCATCGATCGCGATCAGATGATGCGTAGCGAATCGGCGCTGCTCCGGAGATCCGCCATTAACAGCACTTCTCAGGTCGCTCTCGTTGGCGCCAAAGTCTGCCCCATCGAGTCCTTAGATTACGAGTGAGTGAGTGGTTTCGGAGGCGCTGTTCTTGTTGTTTGACTTGGTTTGACTGATTTGGTGTCCGGTTTTGACCGATTTGGTGTGGTTTTGGTGGACTTGTGTTCGGATTTCAGGATAATCGAGAATGATTTCTTCAAGCAGGACTGGAGAAGTGGCGAGAAGGTTGAGATTTTCAAGTACATCTTCATGAAGTGGACGCTGTGTTTTCTGGTCGGAGTGATGGGAGGATTGGTAGGGTTTTTCATCAACCTTGCTGTGGAGAACGTCGCCGGAACGAAGTTCGTGATCACTTCGAATTTGATGCTGGACAGGAAGTAAGCTTAATGTATATTGTGGTCTCTAAAAAGAAGATTTTGCTTCAATTGTTTGAAAATCTGTTCTTCCCCAAATTGTGATGGTTGAAACTTGAAAGGCTTGATTTTGAGCAGGTTTATGTATGCATTTGGGAGTTTTGCGGCAATTAACTTAGGTCTGACTTTGTTTTCGGCGATCATTACCGCCTTTATATCCCCTGCGACGGCTGGTTCAGGTATACCTGAAGTTAAGGCTTACTTGAATGGAGTGGATGCCCCCGGAATCTTTTCCGTGCGGACTCTGGTTGTAAAGGTGAGATTTTGATGATTTTGAGCTTTAGGGAATGTTGCCATTTGCAATTCATTTGGGAGTTTTGCGGCAATTAACAAACACAATTCTATCCTAGAGATTTATAATAGTTGGTTCTATTTCCGCAGTGTTCATTTCGCTACTTTGTCTTGGTGATCTTTATACCAAGTGTTTAAGACTATGGCTTTTTACAAAATCAGATGATGAATAAAATTGTAGCAAATTAAGTTCTAGAGGTATACTTTGAAAGAATTGTAGTCAAAAGATCAATGTATCTCTTTAAGGAAAAAGTAGATGTTTTATTGCTAGGCTAGTGTTGGTGCGTGTATGTGTGTATGCTACAAGTGTTTGTTGTGAAACGGATTGTCTAAAAAAACAAGACGCAAAATAATTCAACACTTTCGAGATATAATCTGAATCTTACTGCTTAAGATACAACTAAGACATGCTATTTCTCATATTAAGTGATAAGGTAGAAATGGGATAAGACTGCTCAATAAAGGCAAGTAGATTAATGTATAAAGTAGACCATTTAACTTCTAATAATCTTCTGATGCTTCAAAACTCAAACGCTCTCTGGATCGCTACCTTTATGTAAATTGTAGAAACCTAATGAAGACTTGGGTGGTGAAGTGAAAACCTCTGAAGGAATATTGCCTTTTCTTCCATTTCATCTTAGGAGCTTCCCCATTATATTGAAATGAAGTCTGCCTAAGATGCAATAAATAGGTGCTTGTTGCCAATACCAATTCGATTATTAATGAGAGTGCCTGATTGCTTAGCTATCAGACGATATTGATTATCCCACCCCAATCCCTTACTCCAATCTAATGAGAGAGGGAGTTTCTGCTCTGGTCTTCCCTATTATTTTGTGCGCTGGGGGTATTTCTGATCTCTTCCCAAACCACTTTCTTAACATCTAAGTCATTGTGATTGCTTAATTGATTCTTCAAAGTATGCTCGATTACTCTGGTATTTTCTTTTAAGGATAGTGCTTGCTTTCTAGGGTATCTCCCAATTTTCAGCACTTCTCATTATCTCAATTTTTACATATCTGGACTTAATGCAGTTCTGTCTTTTTATGTCACTTTTATCGAACACAAACACCGTGTCACTGAAAAAGCTTGATCCTGATATTTCCAATGTAAAAATGTAGATCCTCGGTAATATATCTGTGGTATCAGCGTCACTTTATGTTGGTAAGGCAGGACCCATGGTCCATACTGTTTCATGCATCGCGGCATTGCTAAGTCAGGGTGGTTCCAAGAAGTATCGCTTGACGTGGCGGTGGTTAAGATTTTTCAAGAATGATAGAGATAGGCGTGATCTCATAACTTGCGGTTCAGCTGCTGGACTTGCTGCTGCTTTTCGTGCACCTGTTGGCGGTGTTCTGTTTGCTTTGGAGGAAATGGCATCATGGTAATTCTTCTTTTTCTGCACATTGCATGTCATTAATCGGCATTATCCTTTCCTTTCCCTGCCGGAGAGTGTGATATAGTCAGTGGAGCTCATTTACTAGTTCTAGTTTTTCACATTGGAAATAGATCAAGTTGCCATATTCAAATTATCAATCATTCAGTTTGCCATGTTCTTCCATTGAAGCTAGCAATACCTGACATGGCAACGTTTCCAGCTGGATGAATCTTATCATCAAATTGGACATAGCATTTGACATAAGGGCACACAGCTAGAAGAACGCATGCACAAAACGAGGCTATTTCTTTTTTATTTATATGAAATTGATATGGGCCCATGGGTGTTGTTTCTAGCCAACGGCTTGGCCCGATTGATCAAATCTCTTTTCATCTTTTGCGCAGGTGGAGAAGTGCACTTCTCTGGAGGACATTCTTTACAACAGCTGTGGTTGCTGTCATTCTACGTGGTCTTATTGATGTATGTAACAGTGGCAAGTGCGGTTTGTTTGGTAAAGGTGGACTGATCATGTTCGATGTGACCTCTACGAATACTTCTTATCACGTTGCTGATGTGCCCATTGTTCTCCTTCTTGGTGTCATTGGTGGCTTATTAGGAAGTTTGTACAATTCTCTTCTTGATAAAACTCTTCGCGTCTACAACTACATCAATAAGTAAGCTTTGCTCCTTTTTTCCTTTGCACGATTGTAGGCATGCAATATGAACTAGCAAGCTGATCACCCATCTTGAACTTTTCCTTTTTTCAGCAAAGGCCGTGCCCATAAGATAATTTTGGCATGCGCAATCTGCGTTGTCACTACATTCCTTCTATTTGGTCTCCCGTGGGTATCAAAATGCAAACCATGCCCAGCTGATGCATCTGAAGCATGTCCGACGATAGGCAGATCTGGGAACTATAAGAAGTATCAATGCCTTCCTGGTCATTATAATGATTTGGCTAGCCTCTTCTTTAACACAAATGACGATGCAATTAGAAATCTTTTCAGCAAGAATACTGATACCGTGTTTCAGCCTACGTCGTTGCTGATTTTCTTTGTTACCAACTATTTTCTTGGTATTTTGAGTTATGGGATAGTGGCTCCAACAGGGCTATTTGTGCCCATCATTCTGACAGGAGCAAGTTATGGACGCTTCATTGGACGTTTGTCAGGGTCCCGCACAAGTCTTAACCATGGCCTTTTTGCTGTACTTGGTGCTGCTTCTTTTCTTGGTGGAACTATGAGGATGACTGTGTCTCTGTGTGTTGTTCTTTTGGAGATCACAAATAATTTATTGTTGCTGCCGCTAGTTATGCTAGTTCTACTTGTATCGAAGACTGTTGCTGACATGTTCAACAACAATATCTATGATATAATCATGAAATTGAAAGGGTTTCCATATTTAGAAGCTCATGCTGAACCATACATGAGGCAACTGACAGTCAGTGATGTAATCAAAGGTCCACTTCAGAGCTTCGACGGCATTGAGAAGGTTCGAAATATAGTGCATGTGCTTAAGACTACAGGACATAACGGGTTCCCTGTGATTGATGGGCCTCCATTTTCAGATTACAGAGCGTGGTTCGGGCTTATTCTTCGGGAACATATTCTGGTTTTGCTGAGGAAAAAAAAATTTCTTGCCTGTTCCACAGCCAACAGGTACTGATGCCTTCAAACAACTATCTTCTGATGATTTTGCCAAGAAAGGTTCAGGCAAGGCTGATAAGATTGAAGATATAGAAATAACAGAAGAAGAAATGGAGATGTTCATTGATTTGCATCCATTTACAAATGCTTCACCATATACTGCTGGCGAAACTATGTCATTAGCGAAGGCTCTCATGATGTTCCGGGAAGCTGGCTTAAGGCATCTCTTGGTGGTACCCAAGGACTCGGGGGTAAGAAATCCCTTACATACCTTTTTATTGATATCACTTCTTAATCAGAGTCATCAGACCGGCCTGTAAAACATAAATCCACTACTTAGATCATCATGATAGGGTGCTCGTCTGTTTCGAGCCAGTCCAAATAGGAAAGAATGCATCATGTTTCACAACCATCCCGTTCAATATCACACTTCTTTGCAACTGTCTATGTAGAACTGGTAAATCTCTCCCTCATCCCCTGGTGCACAGGCTCGTGTATCATGAGTCTATCATGAGTTTTTTTACTTGCCAAGATAGGCCGGGGAAATGGTTTCGAAGGTTGCTCCCAATTACGCTGGGAGTAATCATTGTTCAATAACCAAGAGCGGCATTAGAGCCTACATGTATTAGGACTTCGAGATTTTGAAATGGGTCTGTTTTCTTCTCTTTGACATGGCCAGCCGAAAGGCAAGCCGGTGGGATATTGTTGTATTGATTCCTACTGGGGAAAACTTTCCGTCGTGACTCATGGATCATAACTTCCTAGATTTGTACGCTAATGTTTATTGTCCGTCTTTCCGTCTTGACTCATGGATCATAACTTCCAAGATTAATACACTAATGTTTATTGTTTGGAAACTTTTCATATTCATCTGTCTGTTTAATGATAGTGTTCTTTGTGCATAGCCTTACGAGTTCCACTAACTGGTCTTGTTGCTACTGTCACATATGCAGAGGCCGCCTGTCGTGGGAATTCTAACTAGACATGATTTTATGGCGGAGCATGTATTGGGAATGTATCCTCACCTGGAGAACAGCAGGTGGAAGAAATTGCGCCTCCACCTCCCCAAATTTGTGTAGAACTACACCGAGACTGCCTGGCAGCGTCGTGGCTCGTTAGTCTCAAGGTAAAATCAGTAAAATTATTTTGTTTCTTGATTCCATCTTGTCTTTTCAATAGGATAGAGTTTTTATTTATTGGATTAAATTTTGAAATTGAACTATTAGTTTTTCGAAAGCATATGATGATCGCCATTGTCAAAAGTTAGAGCTCTACAGAACAAGCATTTGATGGGCTTATTTATGTTGTTCATGTTCTATGAAAGAAAAAAAAATGCAAATGAGAACATGCCGATGAAAGCAGATTTCATTTTTTTGATCATTCAAGGACAATAAGGCCAATGATTCTTCCTTCTTTCTTTTTGTTTTTTGTGCAAGTCTATGGAGTATATGACAAGTGACTGCTCGCAATTTCTTATGGTAAAGAAAAGCGAATGACACAGCAGCCAAATGATCTTGTGATGAACGCAAAAAAACCCACCCTACCCAGAGCTTTCAATGCATATTTTATTTTTGTCAAGGCACATTGAATTCATGGATAAAAAGTGAGCTTACAACTGATGGTACAATAATATCATTCAGTCTCATTAGGAACCATGAAATCTCACAAGAAAGGAGCCTCTCAACAATTACAAATAACACACTCCCATGGCAAATAATTTCTCAAGGGATTCCAATTTCTATATCCTCACAGAAAAGTGAAAATATTGTGATTGCAATCAAAGGCCACGGTAAAACAATATCACATTATAATGAAAGAAGATTCTACATAAACAATGCGAAAAAAATACTTGAACAATAATACAGGAAAGACATGATTTTCTAGAAAACCTTTCAAAACCAAGAAAAAATTAATTAGGTAGAGAAACCAAAATCTACCAATTTAAGTGGATGATACAAAAAGAAATGCCACAAAAAAGAGACCTCTTCTTGTTAATTCAAGGTCTCAAATCTCAATCACCCATATTCATCTTTTTTCCTTTACTACCTTTGTTTCCTTTCCTTGCCGAGGGTTTTGCAGACCCTTTGCCTTTTTGGCCCTTCTTGCCCTTGCCCTTTCCCTTATCCTTACCCTTGCCATGTCTCCCCATTCCATGAACTCTCATGTCTTTCTTCATTCGCCTATCGACTAAGACCTTACCTTTGCTGGCTTTGTTTGCGACACCCTTCTTAGCAACCACATACTCCTTCTTAGGCTTTTTCGGTGCAGCCTTCCTGTAGAGTTGGTCAATTAACTTCCTTTTCGACCTATCGGCGATATCGGTCTGGTCAGAAATGGCATTGGCCTTCTGCCGCACTTTATCAAGCTTTCTCATCGCTATCTTCTTCTTTCGAGCTTTGGCTTGTGCCACCTTCTTAGCTGGGCGGGCATCAATCTCTTTGAATTGAGCTCTCATCGCCGCTACCTCCTCTTTTGTGATGGGTATCATTAGCTGGCGGTGCCTCTTCTCCTCTTCCAAGAACCATGTGGGCAGTCCCTCATCATCAAACATGTATTTGTTGTAGGCATCGTCCTGTATCTGCTCCCTCTGCTTCTTCCTTAGCATTTTCTTTGCAAAGGCTAATACCTCAGCCTTACTGTCGTCGTCCACCTCTGATTCACTGGAATCAGATGCGGATGAATCATCGCTAGAGTCAGTCGCAGGAGCAGGGACAATTTCAAAGTCATCATCTGCCTTAAGAATTCCATTTTGAGGACTCATAAATTTGGAATCTTGTTTCTTCTTTCCTTTAACCATTTTAGGATCAGAGCTTTTAGCTTCTTTTACATCTTCCATTTCATCATCATTCTCATGCTTTCCCAATTCCCCCTCTTCCACAGCTTTAGCAAATATATCCTGGCTAAACCACTGCTCTGCAATCTGATCTTGTGTTAGCTGTTCCTTGTCCTGGAGAGGTACCATTAGAGGATTTGCTTCATCATCATCTGGCTCCTTGTCAGAATCAGGATCAGATTGAACAACATTGTCTGCCAAACTACCCTGAAAAGAACAACAAAAGGACGTATCAGGAAAGTAAAATCGCAATCAGTGGCAACAAGTAGTATAATCCGGAAGCTGGAAGCAAGTCCGGTGATATAAAGGAGCTTGAGCAAACAGTTAAACAAGGACCATTTCATGAATAAAAAAGATTTCAGAGTTTTATGGAAACATTGCGGAACAACAGAGATTTCATGAATAAAAAGATTTGGAAGTTTTATGGACTCATTACGGGACATAGGACAATTTATACAATGAGAGGATTTCTGCACAACCAAGGTCTCTGATACTAGGAACTTGTTAAGGCAGGAGAAAATGATATCTTACAAGTGAGATACCTTGGCATGTTTGCCTCGTATCGCATTCGAAGGTATTCACAACCAATGTACATGCTACAAAGCACGTATGAAGGAACTGAAGAGAATGTACACTTCTCTTGTAAAGAAATGTCATGGCAGTTGAGGAAAACTGTTGAAAAAAAAAAAAATTGTACTCTGAAATGGCCTTCATACCTTTAGTAGCTCTTCATTATCTTTCAAATAAGCCCTCTTCGTACGTTTGCGTTGCTTTGCGGTCCCTCCTATTTTAGAAACGTATCTTTCGTAAGCTTGATCAAGAAACTCTTCAAGTTGTTCATCATACCTACAAATATAAGAAAAGTGAAAACGTCAGTGCCAGAAAGATGCATCCATTAGCCATTGATGCATTTGATAGGGTAGGGACATGTCTTCGAAGCTCGGAATTTTCCAATTGGACTACCCAGATAATCAGGGTGTTGCGAGCTACATAAAGTTTTAATGACATACTGAAGCAATGCACAATCAATCGGCAATCAAGAGAACTGGACAGTAGAAACAACAAACAACATTGTCTGTTGAGTATGAATTGTGGTAAGAAATTACTATCACAGAAGCGGGAACAAGAAACAATAGGTACAAAAAAACCATGTCGACCTGAAAGCAGCGATACAAAATGTTTCCTTCGACAACTTTTTGTTACCCTAACAGCCAATAAAAGCTGATTATACAACAGAAATGAGTGGAGACAATTTGAAATAATCCAATTAGGGAGAATAGACACCTATCTGAGAATCAAGAAAAAAAAAAAAAAAAAAAAAAAAAAAACTAAAAGCATAGTATTGAGGGATTAAGAACTCACCGCCTGTTTTCTTCATCAGAGTCAATGTCACTAGATGAACCCGGCTCAACTGCAGCAACTTGAGCTTCTTCGGCATCACTGTCTTGTAAATCAACATCTTCATCATTGTACTCAGTGGATTCAACAGCTTTAAGGCCTTTCTTTCCCTGATGGAAAAAGCAGCTTATGTATAAGCGGCACACAAAGTAATAAAACATTCGAATTCATATCAGCTAAGAGGTAAATTACAGAATTAGTAAGAGCTCAACTCAACACATTCTAGATGAGAAGACAGATGTCACAAGGAAGTGAAATTATTCAACCAGAAGAATCATGCATTGCTTTAGGGATATTAACATGTTTTGATGAACATCTGCTTTCGTCCTATTCACACTCAACAGTAAACACAAACCTTGATTGAAGACATTGAAAACAATTCCGCATCGACATAGCCATCTTCCATTACATCTATCTGCATCCCAGTTTTTCTCCGCAGTTTATCCTAAAGATATGTAAATCAAGAAAGGAAAGAATCAGTGCTAGCCAGCTATCTCTCTATCTCTCTCTCAAAAAAAATTTACAATCATGATCCTCACCTTGGCCTGTCTTTTAGACAGACGTTTTTTCTCTTGTTTCTTCTTACGGTCTATAGCATATTTCAATTCTTCCATCTCGTTCAGTATCTTGTCATCTTCATCCATTTCATCATCATTATCAGCATTTACAGCTTCTGCAGAAGCCTTCTGAGATGGAGATAAAGCCTTCCTGATGTTCATCCTCCACCTGGAAACCACCAAAGAACAAACGAATCACATATGGCTCAGAAGTCGCACAATTACAAATCAAATAAGAACTAATATATCCACAACGGCTAATTAAAATATATGGGTACTACTACCAACATAAATAAAGAGAGAGAGAGAGTCACTAACTTCAGAAGATACTTGAAATCCTGCTTTCCTAGAACACGTAAATCATCACAAAGTGCCTTAACCTGTGCACGATGGTTGAACCAGACCCAGTTAAAAAGTTAGTAAAACAAAGAGAGAAAAATGGACAAGCCCATCGGCATCGTCACACTTCTTAGGTTGATTCCATAAGATTGATTCATAATTCATATAGGTAAAAGAGCCCTCCGCAAACAAAATAGACAAATAATGCAGAGGAAGAGTTACCTCCTCTGTTGTTAGCTCATGCTCCTTTATGGATAAGCAAGCAGGATCTTCAAAGGATATAGACGTAACTGTGCCAAGAACGTCAAGTGGAGCCTCTGACGACACAAAGTCTGAAGCCAAGCACACCTTCCTCAATATGGCCATTCCATCCTCGTACCTATAGTGAGGATTCAGTTTAAAGGGCTGATAAAATTCATTATACATCAGAAGCTAAACACACATCTTAAGTTCAACGCTTCCAAAGTTGTGGTGCAAAAGAAAATTGAATTGAATTTACGAGAAGCAATTAGTCTCACTATCTGCTTTTGTCTACCATGAGCAAGAACTAGGCTAGAGTACAGATATTCCTATCAGATGCTCACAACCATTAACTTTAGACATTATATTGAATTTACATGGTTTCCAGTTTAGTCTTGCAATAAAAGGAAATCATGAAGGAATTAGAGAATCAACCATATTTCAGCAGAAGTTATCTGCGGGAATATGAGATTCTCTAATGGGCTACACAAGATTGTCAATTTGGCAGGGCTCAATCCAATTGTTAATGCAGAAATAAAACTGGGCGCAGCTCCACCTACGTGCCCCCATTCATTTTGTTAGATCATTGCAGCAAGATAATCATAGTCAATGTAGACGTTTAACATGCTAACAATATATAATTTACAAATTCATCAGGAATATGAAGATTTACCCATCTCGATGTCTCTTTTGCTTTGTTCCCCTAAGAACATCCAACACCTGTGCAAGATCATAAAAAATTAGAACAAGATACTAGTACCAGACTACTAGTTATAATGAATTGAACAGTTATAATGAATTGAACCAAAAGAAGAGATGAAAATTTACTCATTCCGGCAAGATATCTACCGATTTACCTTTGGAGGTTCTACAGGCCCTTGAAATAGATGTTTAACATCAAGAAGACGGGGATCAATCTTTGCAGGGGCCTTGTAGACTTGACACACAATAAAAATTTCAGCAGACGTACTACGACTAGATTCCGGTTTGGTAACATCAACCTTCCCAAATAACTGCAACACATGATCTACTATCAGATGAAATGCCATACTTATAGAAAGCAATAATATGAATGCAACATATAAAAGAAACCTGACCTGCTCAAGGCAGTAGCGGACAGCATTGTAATCTTGCGACCTAAAAACCTGTTGAAACAGACAAGATTCGTCAGCAATAAGCGAAGGGCAAACAAGTCATTCAAAGAAGAATCCAGACAGTAATTCAAGCCATTCAATATCCCCAACCAACTTAGCGATTTTCGGTTAAACTGTTATTCACTTTCAAGTTTCAATGAAACCAATACTTGATGCTACAAACTGCAAAGCTTTGAGACCTCCATCTTCGGCATCCCATCGACACTATTGAGTACTGACTCAAAGAAGAGTAGTAATTTATCCTTAATCAACCTGTAATTCAATTCACTTACACCAGTAATTCTAGGTTTGAATCCGGCGTTCAATCATTTTGAGGCCGAACTCAATGAAAAACAGTTCAAAAATCCTTACTTTTGACTAGATTTTCCACAAACGATTTTGAGCTCAAACAATCACCACTCTAAAACAATGCCAAAACTCAATGAATTACATTTCAAAATCCAAACTTTTTGCCAGATTCGCCACAAGCAAGTCGCCAATTAATTCCCAACATGATCTTCACTACACAATTTCGCCTTCTAGGGTTCAATCCGAAATTGACAATTTTGAGCTCAAACAAACCCTACTCAATGAATTACAGCTAAAAATCCAAACTTTTTACCAAATTCACCACAAACAAGACATCAATTAATCACCAAATTAACCTCTACTCCATAATTTCAATGAGAGTCAAAACCAAACCTTAGTAACAAAAGTCCCTTTCGGCGACAAGAACTGCGTCGCGAGCTTCACCGCATCGATAACCAGCGACGCCTGCAACATGGCCTCCTGCGCCCAAGCCCCTCCAACATTAGGCGACCCATCGTGCAACACCAAATCAAACGCCCCGCACCCATTGTCCCCCATAACCTTCTTAATCGAAGCCCTACATTTGGGCGTGGTGATGTCCTCTACGACCGATATCGCGCCGCGAATCGGAGGAATCGGGAACAAATCGATCCCCAAAATGAGACTGCCGACGGGGACTCTCTGCACGGCGACTTGCATCCATCCGCCGGGGGCGGCGCAGAGGTCGAGGACGGATCGCGCGGTGTTGAGGAAGTGGTACTTGTCGTCCAATTGGAGGAGCTTGAAGGCCGCGCGAGAGCGGTAGCCTTGTTCCTTGGCGAGGTGGTAGAATTTGTCCAATCTGTGCTTCCCCTTCACTTTCCCCATTGTTGGAGCTCTGAAACTCTGAAACTCTGGAGAGATTAGTTTTGGAGATGAAGGTCTGTGGTTTAGGGTTTTGAGTGGCGTTGTGTGGGCTTCAAAAAGCCCATTGTTACAATTTTTTTTATCCAACAAAAGCCCATTTAAGAGCCCATATGAATGAGTCCGGTCTAGGGATGCAAATTGGTAAGGTAATACCCACGGGTGATGGAGAGATTTACTCTAATGGGTGAGTGTATGCGGATTTTAAATGGGGATGGTTTGGGATTGGGTACAAAATCTCATACCCTCACGAATATGAGTATGGGTACGGATATGGATAATAAAATATCTCATTGGGATCCCCACGGAGATATTCATTTTCCTATGGGGATCCACATATATCAAATTATACACTGTATGATATTTATTATTTATATATATACCATGTGATATTTATATATAAATATTACATAATATTACATAGTTTTCACTCAAAACACTTATACATATAACGAAAAACCTATTAATGAGATTTATAATTTTAATTTATTTGGTGAATTAATAACTATATGTTTTCTTTTGAATTGTTTGCAACTATATTTATATTTTAAAATTTTAGGATAAAAGTACTGAAAAAAAGTTGATGACTTGGTAATTTTAAGAAATAGTGATTTTAATGAATATTTTGATTTTGAACTTTTCGTTTTGCATATGCCAATGATTTTGTAGAAACTTAATTATAATTATTAGCAATTAGTAGTTGGAATCTTTATTGCATGATATGTTGATTTTTTTTTATTTTTGTCAAAATTTGAACAATCGTGTTGTTATGTATGTATACTTAACACCTTATTTATTACAATCTTTTTTTTTTGAGAATCCCTAATAAGGAATTGAATGTGAAAAAAATTTCCTCACAGGGATTCCCCATCTTCACAAAAATCCCGGTGAAAATCCCCATTAGAATCCCAAATAGGTAATTAAATGGATAAAACATTTTACTCTTGGGGATTCCCCATACCCTCAAAGATTTGATAGGTATGGAGATGAGTATGAGAATTCATCCACATACCTTACGTTACCCATTTGCATCCCTAGTCTGGTCATTAACGTATTTAAGCTCAGTTTTAGAGCGTTTGTCTTGGGCATTATTTGGGTTTGTGGGAAACAAATAAGGGAAAGAAAAAAGATTTTTGTAACCCAGGAAAAACTCACACTTGTCAGGTGACATGCGATGTGCCTCGAGATGTGTGCACATTGAAATAGACAGATGTGTGTTTTTCATAAATTAAGTTTAACGATTATAATAGCATTTCCCTAATGGAAAAGAAGTTTAGGGAGGTGGACACTTTTCTTTTTTGATTGGAGTTTTGGCTCTACGTCCTGAGATGTGTGAGCTTTTCCTAATTCTTTTTGTATTGGGGAAGAAAACTTATGGAGACGAAAGGAAATTTTCTTTAGGAGAGGGAAGTGAAAAAATGTAGTCAAAATAACCCCTCATTGGAAGCACCTTTATCTTTCATGACCTCTTTCTTTTTTTAATATTTAAAAAATATTTATGTCAATTAAAATATTTTATTATTTTTAAAATATTAAACCACTTATGAAATACAAAGTAGAACCAAACTTCAAAATATCATAATTTTGTTCTTGGAAAGTTGGCAAAGTGAACGGGCATTAATGTTTTTGACACCCAAATAATATTATGTAGTACGGATGCATTTAATAATTGTAGTGATTATTCCACGAGCACTGAATCGAGATAACAATATGGGCAGCGTATTTAAAATCCAGTTAGTTAGCATAAAGGATACAACCAAATTTGTAGGTGTGGTTGGAGGAAGAGTGGTGGACTTCAAAGACTGAGGTCAACGCCTCATCCCCATACATGATGAAAAGTTTTTGGTGTGGTTGATGTGACTTTCTATACTGTCAAGTTACTAAAAGTGAAAATGTTATTTTAGGAGAATTATCGATTTTCAAGATCGAGGCCGCGGGATTGTCAAAAAGGGTCTCATATTACAGATATGATTTCTATAGTTTTATGCACGATTATTCCCATCAGAACCAGTCGAGTGCCTTGACCATTTCTCAAGCCTTGTTTGGTTAGAGATGAAGTTAACTTTCGAGAGATAACTTGGAAGAGAGTTAAAACTAATTTTGTTTGGTTGCCCGACTTTCCTCCAAGTTGGGTGATAGATATCTCCCCCCACCCCTCTTAAGGGATTTATCTCTCGAGAGTTTGTGGACATAACTACCCCTCATTAATTATCTTTTATTAACCACATTCATCTTTTTTGTTTGAAAGTTATTTTTGTCAATTCATGTTTTTTATTGTTTAAAAATTTGCAACTTCTCTGCAAGTTTAAAGTTGAACCAAACATGAAAATATGATCTTTTACTGCAGAGGGTTAACTCTACACAAACTATAAGTTAGCAAAAACGAACCAAACTACTCCTTGGTTGTATTTGGATCAAATTACACCTATAATTTCGGTTTTGTATAATTGTAATGCATAAAAGGAACAGTACTGCAATATCATTTCTTTCACCAGAAAAGAAAGAAAAGAGAGACTAATAAATTTGCCCTGTTCCTATATATGGAATATTCGGACTGGATGTCAACTCATGAAATAAAAGAAACAACCACGTATGTATATAATTATATATATATAAGGCCACAACACGGTTGCAATGTCGACATGTAATGGAGTTTTAATTTAGCCATCTTCGTCCACGTTCCATGGCTTCATCGCCTAACCACATGGTTGGTATTATTGATCTATAATGAATATACAGGTAAGCTGCCCCCACCTATAAATGATTTGTTGATTCAAAGCACGAAATCGGACCCTAATATCTAGCTCGGTTGTCCAAAATGGTGGTACATTTGTTAGCTGAGTTAGGTGAGCCTAACCAAACAGGATTTTGCTTGCACATTCACGCACATATAGAATTACAGACGCTTTGGGAAATTCCCTAGTACTTATTAACAAAAACAACAATCGAAAAACTTGGAACTTTCGATGAGACCGTTTGATGCGCATCGAGATGTGTTATATGCACGACTCGATGCACCCAAATGCATTTTTACAAGTTTTGTTAGTCTTGACCTTTTCTTGTCAATAACTTAATTACCAAGTCAATTTATATACTCCACGTGTTATGCATTGGAGTTAATATATTGTTTGAACTACGCAATTAGTATTAAATTAGAGGGGGTGGGATTTAATGGTAGACTTAGGTAAACTATAAAAACTGATAAACCCATTATTGTAGCTAAAAGCAAACTTGTTCTTTATTACTCTTTTTTAAAAAAAAACGTGCTTTACAAGATGGGAATTTACAAAGCAACGGATTAATTTTGGGTTATCGGTGCAGTTTACGCATGACAAGCGTCATAATCTTGACGTGTGCATGGTGTAATTGTCTTTCGGAGGCCACTCATCATTATACGAGCCATAACCTAAAACATTTTGAAGTAATCGATGTATTAAAAATCACGTACTTTTGGTACCCAAAAAAATCACGTGTTTTTATATAAAAAATAAACTATAATTCTCATTGAGGTTCGAACCTTCAATCTATTACACAAATAACCACTTGAGTCTGTGACTTACGAGTGAGCTACTCACCAGGTTGGTAATATAACAAGATAGAATAATATAAAAACTAAACAATAAATTATTTGGACTCATGAGTCCGGACTTATATGCAGTTTTTAAAGTTTTTACAAATATTTAAGGGCATCAAATGAATTTTACAAATTGTTGTGTTTGATTCATTTACTGCTCGAAGAAGATTTTGAAATTAAAAATATTTTTGAGTCCTCCCTCATAAGTCCAAATAACATTACTTTTAACATTATAAGAGGAGTGTTACATGAACATCAGCAACGCACATCACGTTCTGATATGCGTGTGATGTATCTCGAAATGTGTATCATGCGTATCTCGAGAAGCATCGCGTTCTGATGTGTGTTTCGATGTACTATTAAGTGGGGGTGGCTATCAATAAAAAGAACCTTATATGGGTATGGGTCAAAGAAAAGAGGCCTGAGGCCCCAATAGTAGTGTCCCATAGATATTGGGTGGCCCAATACCCACACCACAAAAGGGACAAAAGGCCAAAAAAGTGGGTCCCACAACTATTTAGTTGACATTAAAACCAATTCCCACACGCTTTAAATGAAGCAGTTGGGCGTTGCCACATTCGCCAACTCAATTCACACAAATTCACAAACATTAAAGCAGAGCAAAGCAGAGCAAAGCAGAGCAGAACAGGCTCACAGAGACCATCATCTATGCATGACAGTTCATCATCTCTAGCTCTCCTCCTCCACATGTTCTGATTCCACCAACTTCTAGCAAAAATGGGCTTAAGCGAAGAAGGGCATGCGTGGAAGAGAAGATCAGTGAAAGAAATGCAAGAAATAGAACCGATTTCATCAAAGGGAGAAGACAAGGAGAGGAAGAACAAGAGGAACAAAAAGGGGAAGTGTTATGATTTGGTTTCATACAGTGATTTGCCTGATTATATGAAGGACAATGAGTACATATTGGATTATTACAGAGCGAATTGGCCGATTAAGGTGGCGTTTTTCAGTTTGTTCAGGTGGCACAATGAGACCCTCAATGTGTGGACGTGAGTGTTGTTTGTTGAGATTTTTTTTTTTTTTTTTTTTGTGTCGAATTTTGGGGGTTTTGGATTTTATGTGTTCTTTGTTTCCCCCTTTTTGTTTGGTTCGATTTTGTGGAGTTTGAGCTGTTTGTTGTATTGAATGTGCAGGCATTTGATAGGGTTTGGTGTGTTCATGTGGTTAACTATGGTTAATTTGATGCAAATACCTCTTGGAGTTGATTTTCTTGGAAGATTCACAAGGTATGCTCAAAGTGCTTCAATTTTATTTTTTTTTGGATGGTTTGTCATGAATTCCTAAATTATTGTTAGTTAAATTTGTTCAAGCAAACAAAGAAGAAAAAAAAAAGGCAACTTTTTTTATTTTTTTTATTTTTATTTTTAGCATAAGGAATCGAGTCAGGTCTAAGTCACGCAACATGACCGATTTAACATACACACAAAGGGTGTGAAGTATATACAAAAAGGAGTGCTGGAATGACAACATATCATGTAACACCACAAGACACATTGGCTTACAAGAGTCATTCATGTGCACCTCGAGATGTGGGCATACACAAATATCGATGCATAACACGCGAGTCGAGGTCGCATGGAAGGCTCTCGTGAGTCAATGTGTTTTGTGGCGTGATATTGTTGTTGTCATTCTAGTATTTTCCATATTCAAATTTGGTGTTGGGATAAGAAATAATATTGTTTGCTAATATTAGTTTCAGCATCCAAGGATCTAGACTTAAAGAGTCTTGTACAGACGGGCAATCTCATTTGATGACTTTCAATAGGAAACAAAAGGGAAATGTGTATCAAATAATATTTGGTACTGATTAAATATGTCCTTCCTATGCACATGTAAATGTTCTTCCTCTTCTATAGGAGAAGATGATTTGCTGGAGTTCTGAAATAAATGCTTAAGTTATTCCTTTTTTGGTTCATTACCACTTTGTCTTTTGGAAACCAAGAAATGAAGGATGGCCTGCGATGCGAGCTCACCAAAGTTGTCGAATGAAATTAAAAGTAATAAGTCATCTACACCGAGAAAGCAAAAAAATGCTCCTTGATACTTTTTATTTGCCGACAGATTTCGTGTTAAGCATTTCGCTAAACTAGTTAATTTTTACTTGGACGTTGTAATTATTTGAATTCACCTAGAATTAGGTAAGCGTCTTTTTGAATGTCTTTAGATAAGAGATTCTATGGGATTTCATTGTGTAGCCTAAATTAGTGTTTGGACTATCATCCATCAATGCCGAGTAGGCAATTTTCTCAACAGCGGATGAGTTAGTTTTATTTTCATGATGGTTGCAGTTTAGAAAAGGAAACCATCAATCAAGATTGTTTATTCACCAAGTATGCTTTAATTTCCCTAGAACATTAAGTTCAACTGTGACAATTCAACTAACAGTGAGTTGTGTAATAAATGGACTTCAACTCAAGGGGCAGTATTGTGACTGACCCTTTTTTCTTTCATGGTTATGTCGACACCATGGATTGTTGGCAAATTTAATACCATTTGACAAGCAGAACAGCTAAGGATGTATGGCTCAAAACCGAACTCCCATCGATAGATGATCGGTTCCAATGTCTTGTCTGATTTTAACCGAAAAAAAGAAATAAATGTAATCCCACAACTGATAGGGGAGGTGTGAACTTTCAACCGTGTGGAAGTTGGAAAATATTTGGTTTGATGAGATTGGGAGTGGTCCGAAATCATTTGGCTATTAATCACATATGTATGACCACTATTACTGGGCTTATGATATGGATTCATTAATGGACTAATTAGATCACCTATCGAGCTCATGTTGACTGCTATGCAGAAAAACTGATTGGCCTACGTAATAAAAAATAATCTTCATTGCATTAGAGAGGGGGTCACTATGTTGTTAAGATGCTGAAAATGACTGCCTTTCCACTGAAAGACTAAAAAACCAAATATCCGACTCGACGTTTCATTTGGTCTAGAACAATATATTGGAAATTAAATTATGATCTTCTTTGAATGACCCGTTGTGTGCACAAGAGTTTTTTTATACGCTTTGCTAAATCATCTTTAAATTTTGGTAGCAGGTCTTTCCCTTCAACTCCAGCTACATTTGCCTCTAATAACTCTAAGAACTTCTTTCTGGTAAGTCATTACCATCCGCCGGAAAATCTGATGTCCCTTAAAAGAACTGTTATCATTCTACAAAATAAACTCTAGTTAATAAGTTGTAGCTTTGACATAGATCGATGAATTGTCTGATGAAAGAGTGAACTTGAAATTCTTCCAGGGAGAAGCAGCAGCAGTAGTTGATGCAGAAAAGTCAATGAACCCTCTGGATATAACGATGCAATCGTCAATTGTATTGGCACCAAGATGGCCGTGCTTTGTCTACTTAGGAGGATCGATGTTCTGCCTTATCACAAGTAGTATGTGCCATCTCTTTTGCTGTCATTCGAAGCGGCTTAACCTACTATTGCTGCAGTTTGATTATGTTGGCATTGCTGTGATGATAATCACTTCATTCTTCCCCCAAATGTACTACATCTTCCAATGCAACCCCTTTTGGCAATTCGTTTACCTCTCCGGAGTCACATTGATGGGCATCTTCACCATTGTCACATTGCTGTCGCCAGTCTTCTCAACCGGTGCATTCCGCAAGTTTCGGGCTTTTCTCTTCGTCTCCATGGGGTGCTTCGGTATTATACCTGCCGTACATGCTTCAGTCCTGCACTGGAATGAACCTCTTCGATTCATCACACTAGCTTATGAATCTGCCATGGCTTTGTCTTATGCAACGGGGACCTTGTTTTATGTTAGTCGGGTTCCCGAGAGGTGGAAGCCTGGATGGTTTGATCTTGCTGGCCATAGTCACCAAATATTTCATGTGTTTGTGGTCATGGGTGCTCTGGCTCATTATGGTGCCATGCTTGTATTTTTAAAGTGGCGCGACGAGGTTGGATGTACCAGATAAGTTTCAAGATTGTTATTCTTTACTGAATCATGTAACTTCATTTTATAATTATATTAATAAATAGCAAATTTGAGAATGAGAAATATGCAGATGAGAGACCAATTAATATTGCAGTAAAAACATAGTTGCAGAGTAAATGAAAGCTCTAAATAAGTTAGTCATTTGACACTAAAATGAAAAGACTGAACAGATTAAAGAATTTAAGAACAAAGCAGCTTTGTATCTCCAACTGATTTTATGCGTGTTGACCATCAACTTCCTGTTCTTCGCCCTTCAATTTTTCGTTTTCGTCTTTGAACTTTTTATAGATATCTCCTTTGTAGAAATTCCGTGTTCTGTACACCAGCAACGTTGTACACAAAGCTCCGACGAGAGACACCGCCGCCATTAAAAGGAATGATCTTCTGTAACACTGAGTACCGAGGCAAGTCAGCTCTTTCCCTGGTATCCTGACCAAGCCTTTCTCTGCAAGTTGCTTCAATGCCTCTTTATCATAAAGAAAGCCACAGATTTTCACATTGAACACATAAGATCCTAGGGGAACCGCCAATTGGCCGACGTTGAACAATGTTGCAAAGCGTTTCAGACCGAATAATTCGGATATGATTGTATAGAGCAATGTCATTTGAGCACCGTAACAGAAACCGACAATTATCGAAGAAACATATATGGATCCATTGAAGAAAGGTATGGCAACGAGCAGGTGCGCTACCGATGAAAAGGCTTGAACAGCGGCGATCATTGCTGGTCGTGGAAGGTGATATTTCTCGATAAGGATATCGGAGACAAATCCAGCAAATACTCTTCCACAGAAATTCCAAATACTCACCAGAGAAACAAAGGTACTGACAGTATGAATTTGATATCCTAATGACTCACCAATCTGACCAACATTGTCCATTGCAGTGAGGTTGACACCAAGACCACAAAATGTAGCAACTAGGATGAGAATCATGTCAAAACTAAACAATGCCTGCAAGATGGTGAAGTCCTCACCTCTCTTAGGCCGGTCGCAGCAAGAAGCATCCTGGCGGGGCGGTTGGCGAAGAGGAGACAGGACTTGCTGATCAATTTTCACTAGTTCAAGGGGATTAATAATAACAGGCTTTAACTGGTTCAGCCCCCACAACTGAAGCTCTTGTCTTATAGCAATACCAAGTGGGATCAAAAGCATTGAACACAAAACAGAAGCACTTGCAACATAAGCAATGTGAGAAAACTTGATTTCTTTCTGTAGTATAGTCATGAGCATACTAAAGAAAGCCATGGAAAGTGCTACATAAAGATAGTGATTAAACACCCTTATCTCGTTATCTTGTCGCGCGACCTGTATCTTTCGAAGCGTGAACAAGAAGGCGATGCTGAAAGCCGCAGGCAGCCACCCGACTAGCAGAATCAACGACGTAGAATCATCGCCATACACAGCGAGGTAGACTTGAGTCATGATGGCGCCGCTGACCCCGGTGAACCCCTTCAACAATCCCATCAGCCTCCCCTCCCTTGAGGGAAGTTGTGAATACTAGTGCACAAAACAGCAATGTTAGCAAAGTTCTGCGAGTTGGCGCCTACGGCTATAAAGGCGCGCATCATCCACACCTTGGGATCGGTTAGTTTGCCGGTCACGGCTAGCCATATCAAGAAGTACCCGGCGAAGTTGGCTGCGGCGCCGAAGGAGAGGACGAACCAATACGGGGTGACTTCGGCGATGAGGCCGGGGATGACACCAATGTTGGCTCCTAGATCCTTGAAGAATGCTAGGGAGTTGAGGGTGGTTTGGTCATAGCCAAGTGTGTGTTTGATGGCTTTCGAGTATGTCCCGAACAAAAATGTGCCACCATTCACTGCCATGATTAGGAAACATGCGAACAACATGAACCATCTTCCTCCTAAAAGTTGCAACGCGAATCCAATTGGACCTCCTCCTCCTGCAGCCATTATTGTTATTGTTGTTGTTGTTGTTGTTGTTGAGTTGAGATGATCAGAAAGAGTTTCCTCATGTGGAGACTCGTCGATATATATTGATAGGTAGTGCAACATATTTGAGTGTTGTTAGATGCTCCTCGACTGAAGTAAACGCCCGATTCGATGTACACATATGTATGCCACAACTTAAACGTGGCCATTTGGTATATATGTAGATCCGATTCTTAACAAAAATTTCGGATATGGTAATCGCGATCTGGTTGGAAACGGGATTGGGTGGTTATTAAGGTCTCGTTTGGTTCTTTTTTGCTAACTTAAAGTGTTACATTATACGGGGTGTTACTTGAGGTGTCATTCTAGCATTTTTCAAAAATTATTAGTTCATTTCTTTTTAAGGGCAAGCTTACAGTTTCATCGTCTCAAGTTCGATTCTCTGTTGCGTCCGAACCACTGAGATATGCTTTCGGTCGATTGCACTAAGGTCTCCATAAAATAGTAAGACTCACTTGGATAGCGTGAATATTAAAAAAAAAACCTCTTTTTTAATCTAAAACTACTTAATTAATGATACACGAAGCCTTCAGATACGTGCTTATGCATGCACTTTGACTCGCGCAAATAACACATTTAGATAATAAATCTCCTGCAAACTTGGCACAAACATGATGAGTCTTGTTTTGAGTTGGGACTGATCAAGTTCGATCACTACATCGATCATTTTTTCTCTTATCTCTTCTTAATTATATACACCTCCCAAATCAACCAAATTAAAGAAAATACATGAAGATATCTGGTGCCATACTAGTGTTAATTATTATTTCTCTAACTTTTTCCTTATACTTCTTGTGCGACAACTCTGCAATATCAGGCTTTTATTTTACCAAAATTGGCCTTCGATTCTCAAAGTTCCAACTAATAAGAACTAATGATCAGTTCTTCATCAGGAGCTACAATGCCTTAGTGTTGGATAACTCGACCGGGAATAACTCCGTCGCAACGGTTCAAGTAAGTATACTTGCAATTACATGTATGTACATTTTTATATATATAACCGCACGCATATACCAAACCATTAGGCCGCTCACTCAGATATAACAAATATTATATGAGTGTTTCTTTAATAACTTTTGTGTTTCATTTTGTTAACTTGTAGAGAAAATATGGGGAAATGAGAAGTGTGGAGGTTGGGCTCGCCCAAGCTAGAGCTGCGATTAGAAGAGCAAAGAAGCTCATTAACAGTACGGAGATCTCGTTACAAGATGATAAAGATGCACCGAGAGGCGAAGTTTATCGAAATCCAACTGCATTTTATCGGTAAGTCTTTTTTGAAGAGAGAAATGTGCATAGTTTGTTATTTACAATTCAATTTTCTTAATCTTAACTGATTCGTACCTAACTCTAGCTAGCTATTAAGATTTAAAACTATCAAATATCAGTATTTCTAATTAATTTTGGTCAGATAGTTGTGAATCTTGTGATTCTAACTTATTCCATATGATCATAACTAATAAAAAAAAATGTTCACTAATGTTGTAGCTAGGTCCCCGAGTCCCTGGCATATATATAGTAGTTCACTTGTATCAAGTGATCACAAATTCGATCAGATTCTCCAACTTTCCAACAGATATTAATTTCTTGTAATTAAGGTGTACGTAGTGCATCTTGGACACCATATTTTATCAAAAAAGAAAAGTTTAGGACACATATTATTTAAATTGCCATCTTAATATGCCTATACAGGTCTAATATTTTGTAATGTAATTCTCTATATATATATGGCCATATGGTATTCCCTCGAAATGTGCAACCGGTACTTGATTCGAGACCCATCGACACCAAAACACCAAAAGGAAGATGACTTGCAATATTATTACTCTGGGCCCTTTTTTTTTTAAGTAATTTGAAGCATACGCATCAAGACTAATTCATTAGGATAGAGGATAGCCAAAGCATATTATCTCCGGTAAGATGGTAAATGCATCAATTGCTAAAAAAAATAAAAAAAGTTTTAGTGGGGAGTTTGAGAGTTCGACTCCCACTTAAATAAAAAACAATTATATGCATAGTTGCCGTACATTACGTTTTTGAAAAAAATTAACAACACAATCATAAATAATTTATATGTAGCACTTTCTCTTAGACCATCTCCAATCACAAAATTCCATTTTCCTCTCTAAATATTTTGCGAATCTGTCACATCAAACTCTATTTCTTTTCAAAAACTCGATTTCTTATTTATTTATATTAATTTCAATAAAAATTTTATAGAATAAAAAACTTCAGAAAAATATGACTTATTTTTAAAATTTAAAATAAATATAATTAAAAAAACAAAATTTAAAAAACCGAAAAATCATGAACTCCATTAATTTTCATCATCAATAGATGCTCTTATATATTATAAATATAAGTTGTGTACGTACGTACGTACGTAGATGGAAATAATTAAGAATGTTTATGAAGGAGCTACTTGGAAATGGAGAAGAGGTTCAAAGTGTACGTGTACGAAGAAGGGGAAGAGCCGATGGTGCACAATGGACCGTGCAAGGACATATACACTTCGGAGGGGAGGTTCATAAGCGAAATGGAGACTAGTATGAGTAAGAGCGGTGGGTTTCGCACGTGGGAGCCCGACCGAGCGCACGTGTACTTCATGCCGTTTAGCGTTAGAATGATGGTGGAGCTGTTGTGGAAGAAGCAAGGCAGAGACATGGGGGCGTTGCGGAGGTTCGTTTGGGACTATGTTAGATCCATTTCCACCAACCACCCTTACTGGAATCGGACTCTAGGGGCCGACCACTTCATCCTCTCCTGCCATGATTTTGTAAGTACGTCAAACTGATCAGTCTCTTAATTAAAATTAATATACTGGTTTGACTTGATTCACCATCTCGATCAGTACTCTGATGTGATTCTTGTTGAATCCAAAAATTCAAATTAAACTACTATATATTACACTATAGAAATAATGTTACAATGACAGTACCCCAAAGCAGTGACACTCAAATTAAGTCACACAAGTGACGTGACATACAGGGCCAATATGAAAATGAGTGTGACTTTAAAATATGTACGTTATGTGTATCTCGAGGAACGTAACTCTCAACTCCTAAAGACGAATGCGACTTGGGGATGTAATGAGTTTGGTGATGTTAAAGTTACATCGGTCTTGAAAGTCGTTACCCCGCTTGTGTGTGTACAACAATCGAAAGTCACATCTATTTTTATGCGGACTCAAGGGAGCTCGAGGAACATCTTATGCGACGTTAGAATGCAATGTGTGTTCCGATGTGTGCATTTGCTGATGTACATGTAGACTTTTCCTTTCTCATCTTCCGTTTCATGTCATTGTGAACAGTTGGTTTATTATTTTTCTTTCATTAAATTTATAGGGTCCATTAGCCTCCATGGGCGAACCGTTACTCCACAACAACTCAATTCGAGTTTTCTGCAACGCCAACTCCAGCGAAGGATTCGACCCCAGGAAAGACGCCACCCTCCCCGAAATCGCCCTCTACGACGGCTACATGCCAAACGACCTAGCCAACATCCCCGACTTCGAAACTCCGAGGCCACACCTCGGGTTCTTCGCGGGCGGGAGCCATGGGTGGATCCGACCCGTATTGTTCGATCACTGGAAGAACCGCGACCCGGATCTTATCGTCTCCGATTACCTCCCCAAAGGCCAAAGCTACTACTACCCCATGATGCTGAAGTCCAAGTTCTGCTTGTGCCCGAGTGGTCATGAAGTGGCCAGTCCTCGACTCACTGAGGCCATTTATGCTGAATGCATTCCTGTGATCATATCCGATCATTATGTGTTGCCTTTTAGTGATGTTTTGAGATGGGAGGCGTTCTCGGTTCGGGTCGACCCGGTTGACATTCCTAAACTGAAGGATATATTGAGTAGGATACCTGAGGAGGAGTATGTGAGGCTGAAAAAGGGTGTGAGAGCGGTGAGGAGACATTTTGTGTTTAACCAACCATCCAAGAGGTTCGATGTGTTTCACATGATTTTGCATTCTATTTGGCTTAGGAGACTCAATGTAAGACTTCCTTAACTAGATGGTAGTTGTGGGAACGGGAAGCACACAATGAGTTTTTTTTTTTTTTTTTTACTTAAGCAAGAGTCGAACTCATGTCCTTATTCAAAACTTTATCTTTTCGCAAGTGATGTCTCATGCATCTCACTAGATATATATGCCTTGATAATGAGTAACTTAATTAGTACTTTTTTTTCTTAAATTAGAATAACTTAGTATGTACAATTTGAGGTCGCACAAAAGATTCTTGTGAACCAACGTGTCTTGTAGTGTGACATTGTTGTTGTCATTAATCTAGTATTTTCCATACAATAGAGGGGTTGTGTACCCTCCATGACATACCCCATGTGCTTCAGGTAGTTAAAGTATTTTCTCTTCTTTTTTTTTTCTGCATTATAATTGGTGGTTGAGACATTTTAAGTATTTGAACATGCATGCAACCCTGATATTAAAAGGTTGAAAGCACAACAATATTAATATTTGCACCCAACAATTTTCAGTTCCACTGACGTAGAAGAACCGACGAGAGAAAGTGATGCACGTATGCAGCAGGAGAAAAAAAGATTGAATTCCCGTGTTGGTTACAGTAAACTAGACGAGAGGGGTACTTGACCTTGACTTGAAATGTTGACGGACTTGGAAATGAGAATGAGGGGAGGCCAGTCTCAGTCTGATCACGGCCGTCCTCAGTCTTCACGTACCCCTGTGGACACGCGACACGGTTTGTTGTTTCTTGTGGCGTTGGTTAATTTGTGACTTTTCTTTGCAAGATACATGTGGTTAAAGATCGAATTTTTTAATTTTTTTTTATGAGGCGTGTGGTGTGATGTGGTCTTAATTTGACAGCTAGAGGGGTTGTATGATCTCAGTTTTGTGTTGATTTGCGTTTCTCAACATTTCGGCACACTATTGTCAGATTGGTGCATGATGGTTAAGTTAATTTGTAGGGACGGTGGCGCTAATTTGGGTGAGTGGGAAAGAGAAAAAGATTGTATACACATGAGAAGTGGCTTACAAGAATCATTAATATGCACCTCTACATGCGTATAAAATTATCTTAATGCATAACATAACAATATGGGTCAAAGTTGTATAAAAAATTTTTATGAGTTAATGTGTCTTATAATGTTATATTATTGTTAGTCATTCTAATTATTTTTATTTTATAAAGGAGTATCGATCGTCTTGTTCATAAAAAAAAATAATTAGTTGAAATATTATTTTTAAGTAGGACCTTTAATCTTTGGTTCGAGGTATGCCTGTAATTAATTAATTAATTAATTAATTAGTGTGTAGTATGTGTGTACATCATACAACTTTCGTTTTTTTTGGTAAATATATACAGCTTTCTTTGAATTAACTTAAAAAAAACTGATTTAAAGTGTCACTTTTTTTTAATAAGAAAATCAACTTTACAACGACGACGCCCTTCATGATTCCAACATTAGTCAACCCCCAACCTCGTGCATACTTCTTTCTTTTTCTCTCCTTTTATATATGCGTATAACTCTCAAATCAGCCAAAATGAAACAGAATAGTACTGCGAGCAAAACAAATATATGGAGAGGCTTCGTGCCATACCAGTGTTAATTGCTTCTCTCATTTTCTCTTTACTTATTCTCTTCTTCTTTTGCGACAGTCCTGCAATATCAGGATTTTATTCTACCAAATTGGGCCTTCAGTTCTCAAAGTTGGATTTAGTAAGGACTAATGAGTTCTTCATGAGGAGCTACAGCGCGGCCGTGTTGGAAAACTCGACAAGGATTAATAACTCGGCCACGGCTGTACAAGTGAGTATTCATCACTGCATATATACGTGCATGCATTTTTTTTTTTATTATTATAAGAAAGAAACAATTTACCTCACCAAGATTCGAACCCATGACCTCTTACTGTGTTTGATGAGTTTTTTTTTTTCATTAACAGCTACATGCATGCATGTTTTGATTAATTAATTTGTGTTGCTCGTGAGTTTTTGATTAAGTACTACTGTTGTTTTGAATAATTTAATTAATGTAGAGAAAGTATGGGCAAATGAGAGATGTGGAGGTTGGGCTTGCCCGAGCTAGAGCTGCTATTAGAAGATTGAAGAAGCTCAACGGTTCGAAGATTTCATTGCTTGACAATGAAGATGCACCGAGAGGCCAAGTTTATCGAAATCCATCTGCATTCTACCAGTAAGTTCTACCAGATGTGCATGGTTTGTTTAGAATTTTGTTTTGTTGATCTTAACTGTTTACTACCTAACTCTATTATTTAAGGAACCAAAAGATATCAATATTCATAGTTTTAATTAGTTAGATAATTGTACGTGATTCTAACTTATCCCGTATCATAACTAAAAATACTTACCAACTAACCTCAAAATTTATTTATTTTTTCCATTTTGTTTTAGGGAAACATATCGTTTCTCACATGTACATCATTTTTGGTTGAAATAAATAAAGTCCCGTTCTTATAAAAAATGTCTACTAAATATTGAATCGATGTTTACGTAGTAGTTACATACATACGTAGGTCACTTGTACTTAATTCAGGTCACAACTCAGATCAAATTCTCTAACTTCCTAATTAATTAAGACATGTTCTTTGTAGTTCTCAAAAAAAAAAAAAAAAGACATATTCTTTGTAAGGTGTAGTACTATGGCTATCCACAAGAGAGTAATCTAGGACACCATATTTTATTAAAAAATTGTTTTGGATAAATTAATTGCCATGTTAATAATTATGATAATATTGCTTGCTAGGTCTAATATTTTTGTAATTTAATTCTATATACGGCCATATGATTCTCGAAAGGTGCAACCGATACTTGATTCGAGACCCATCGATCAACATCAAAAGCAGGACTTGCCATATTAATTCTCTATGCCCTTTTTTTCTAAGGAATTAATGAGAAGCATGCATCAAGACTTAATTAGGAATTAGGAGATAAGTTGCAATGTATATATATTGTTGACTTAATCAGTTAATTATAAAAGTATGAAAGCCCTGGCCGCGGGACCACCCGCCACTACACTAAAGATACTTGAATCATGAGTGCCACTCTTCTACAAATTTCTGAATCTTCTCTTCTTTGCTTCTAAGTCACTCTCTTCTAATTCTTCACCGCGTAGTCCCCAAGTTTGATAGATGACACATTAACAACACACAATCATATGTCACACTTTCACTTATTATAAAGTGGAAAATACTTGATGACAACCTGGTAGTAAGTCATACTTCAAAACACATTGGCCTTTAGGCACTAAAATCGGGTGTACCCATATCCTGAAGTGTGCATGAGTGGTTAAAAGGCCCGATATGACTTCCTCTGTGACTTCTCTTTTAAGTTTGATCGATGAGACATTAACAACAAGCACAATCATATGTTACTTTCACTTATTATAGAGTGGAAAATACTAGAATGACACCCTGTAAGTTACACTCTAAGATACATTGACCCATGTATAAGAGCCTCCGTACATCTTCGACCTACATGTTATGCACTAAAATTTGTGTACTCGCGTCTCGAGGTACACATTCGATGTGACTTCACGGTTGTCATTTTAGCACTTCATCAGTTGTGTAGGCCCTTGGAAATAATTACGTGTGTTGTTGAAGGAGCTACGTGGAAATGGAGAAGAGTTTCAAGGTGTACGTGTACGAAGAAGGGGAGGCGCCCATCGTGCACTTTGGGCCGTGCAAGAACATATACACTTCGGAGGGGAGGTTCATAAGCGAAATGGAGATTATGAGTGGTGGGTTTCGCACGCGCGACCCCGAACGCGCGCACGTGTACTTCATGCCCTTCAGTGTGACAATGATGGTGGAGATGTTGTGGAGGCAAAGCAGAGACATGGGGGTGTTGCGGAGGTTCGTTTGGGACTATGTCAGATCCATTTCCACCAAGTACCCTTACTGGAATCGGACCCAAGGGTCCGACCACTTCATGCTCACTTGCCATGATTGGGTAAGTCATAATTATTTTAATTAATCAACACAAGAGCATGTCATGCATATCACACATTAATGAAGACACATTACTTTCACGTGAGACGTTACATTAATGTGCGCTTCGAGATGCGGATGTACACGATCCCGATACATAACACGCATGCTGAAATCTCATGAAACGGTCTCGTGAGCCCATGTGTGCGACATTGTTGTTATCATTCTAATATTATTTTTTTTGAGAATTTGTTAATACTAATTTTTTCATTAATTTATAGGGTCCCATATCTTCTATGGGTGAACCGTTTCTCTACAACAACTCAATTCGGGTCCTATGCAATGCCAACTCTAGCGAGGGATTTAACCCCAATAAAGACGCCACCCTGCCCGAAATCTTCCTCTACGACGGCACCATGCCGTCGGACCTAGTTAACATCCCCGACCCCGAAACTCCGAGGCCACACCTCGGGTTCTTCGCGGGCGGGAGCCATGGGTGGATCCGACCCGTATTGTTCGATCATTGGAAGAACCGCGACCCGGATCTTATAGTCTCCGATTACCTCCCCAAAGGCCAAAGCTACTACTACCCCATGATGCTGAAGTCCAAGTTCTGCTTGTGCCCCAGTGGTTATGAAGTGGCTAGTCCTCGACTCACTGAGGCCATTTATGCTGAATGCGTTCCTGTGATCATATCCAATCATTATGTGTTGCCTTTTAGTGATGTTTTGAGATGGGAAGAGTTTTCGGTTCGGGTCGACCCGGTTGACATTCCTAAATTGAAGGATATATTGATAGCGATACCTGAGGAGGAGTATGTGAGGTTGAAAAAGGGTGTGAGAACGGTGAGGAGACATTTTGTGTTGAATCAACCACTGAAGAGGTTCGATGTGTTTCACATGATATTGCATTCTGTTTGGCTTAGGAGACTCAATGTAAGACTTCCTTAGATATTTGGTTAGCTATGGAAGGGAAAAACTACTGAAGAATGAGTAAACTTATTAGTACTGTTGTTCAGTTGTTGCGCGCAATTGATATATGTATATATACACACCACTATTTATGTTGTGTTCAAAATGTTGAATTATATTTGTTTATTAATTCATCCAAAAAAATATATGTCGATTAATTAACTCTCAGCACATACAAATATAATTGCTTTTTTAAGAAAAAACGATAATTATGTTACTACCATAAACATTCTTTGAACTTAAGAATTGTAGATCAGTTAGAGAATTACATGCGGAAGCTTTTATTCTCTTTAAACCACCATAATATAATCTTATCAACTTCATGAGCTTTATAACTTTCGACACATTGTTTGATAATACAAATACTCTTTTTTATAGGTTTGAGGGAGTCATTGATGAGTTTACCCATATTAACACCAATTTTTATCAAATTGGTAGCGATAATGGGAGCTCAATAGTCTTTAGGGTCTGACTATATGTTATATAATTTATTTATTACATAAATAAAAAAGAATGTTATGAGTCACATCATGGTCTTACAAGTACTTTTTTTTTATTTTTTCGCAGTGAGACGTAACTTTTTTTGTACTTATTTGTTCTTACTTATTTTTGACAGTTCCATATGAGATACCCATCATCTACAAGAATAATTAATGCTTGCTTCAAATTATTTAAATTTTATTCGAATATATTACCTTAAGAAAGCACAAGGCTGTAACAGCTGGATCGAGACAATATATAGTTATATAGTTGAAACAATAATTACTTGGCGAGGCTTGTAAATAAGTTCTTTAATTAGTTAATGTATTTGCAAAAATTCATTTGAATTTATTTTAAGCAATTTTATTTTATTGAGGCGCACATTTAAAAACTAGTTTTATGTGTCAGTTTTTATGTTTTACATTTATGATGTAGTAATACTTCTTCCGTTCCATAATATGTGTCACAATTTTACTTTCTTGCTCGAGAATTAAGGTGATGATTCACTACAAAACATTGTGTGTTTAGTGACATTAATTTACTCATTTAACGACACTAATTAGTGTTACTAAAAATTTTACCGACGTATTATAAAGTGTCGCCATTTGCGTTTGTAGAAGTGATGTCGCCCCATTTTTTTACAACACAAAAGGTATGTGTTGGTAAAATTTATTTAAAACACTTATGTTATTTAAGGACGTTTGTTGTTTATGTGTTTTTAATTTTAGAACATTTATTTCTTATGCATCTCCAATTTAGAGACACTCATTTGTTTATGCATCTCTAAATTAAGGACACTTGTAAATTTAGCGTCATTAAATTGACAACAGTTGTGCACTTAGTGTCTCTAAATCGACAACACATGCACACTTATTGTCTCTAAATTGGAAACGCATGTACATTTAGTGTCTCTAAGTTGACAACACATGTACAATTAGTGTCTCTAAGTTGACAGCACATTGACATTTAATGTTTCTAAATTAACAACGTATGTGCACTTAGTGTCTCTAAATTTACAACTCATGTACACTTAGTGTCTTTAAATTGACAACACATGTACAATTAGTATCTCTAAGTTGACAACACATGTACATTTAGTGTTTTCAAATTAACAATGCATGTGCAGTTAGTGTCTCTAAATTTACAACGCATGTGCACTTAATGTCTTTAAGTTGACAACACATGTATACTTAGTGTCTTTAAATTAGCAACGCATGCACACTTAGTGTTTTTAAGTACACAACACATTTATATTTAGCGTCATCGTATATAAATATATATTTATATATAAAAAGAATTATATTAATTAAAAAGAATTATGTATAAATTACAAATATGTTTCTACTTACAATGAATCAATTATACAATTATAATAAAATATATATGAATAATTCTTCTTGTTAGTTACATAACTAACATTACATCAGATTTATCGAAGAAAAAAATTACAAATAATGCTACATCTCGAGTACCATAAGTATCAAACAACTCTTTGTATTTGAGAGATAAGTCATCATCACCAACGACACCCGAAGCAACTCCAATATGGAACACAACTAAGTTCAAATCATTTAATGTATTCAACAAAATCAAAACCCGCAATATACTGTCGCAAGTGCTTTAAAACATGAAAGTGCTAAAATCTATTAAACTAAACTCAATCTGCACTTAAGAGAGATGAAAAAGTAGTGAATTTAGGGTTCACTTGCCAAAGAAAAAAATCTCACCAATTACAGGACCCCATAACTTTGCTCACCAAACTTGAAACAGAGTTGAGATTCTCTATGTATGCTCTGAGAGACAAAACCCCATCATTGTTTCAAAAGAGGGATCAACTTCTAAATCCTGATTCTGTAAATGTAATAGGGGACTCATTGATGAACACACTACAAGTATTGTAATAAAAAAACATCATCAGGGTTTTGTTTAGAAAGGACAACATAGAAAATTCTAATAGAGGCATTTCATCATGCAAATAAAATGCACCATACAGTTATTGCAGAGAGGGATGACATGCTGCCTAATATAATGCAACTTGTACTTGACCTAAAACTAACAATTTAACAAATTTATATGAACTAAATTATATAAATTGAAGCCTTCTTTAGTATTTTCCAGCACATTCATTGTACATTTCCTCCAATGGCATTTTAAGGTGCTTAAATTATTGGTGCTTTCTTAGTATATCAGTTGACTTCGATTAATCATCAATAATAGCTTTAGTGGATCCCTAAAATAGGCACATCTAATAAGTTTTTTTTTTGTTTGTTTACTTTTCACCTAATCCAACCACAAACCTGTTCCACAATAAAAAAAAAATATATTCGGAGAAAGAAATGAGCACTTACTAAGACTGGTGGTTCAACTTCATCCCAGTTGCTACTACATTCAAAGAAAAAAGAATTCCTTATAAACTATTAAGCTCAAGATCGCTCCTTAAACTTCATTATCAATAAAATAAATGATTGCCAAAATAAAAGTTAATTAAAACACATAGGACTTATTTAAACAATTCATCCATCATCATCATCATCATCATCATCATCATCATGTCTAATATACATAATAAAAATCAAGTCTTTTTTGTGCATCAAATTGAGCACTCGATGGGGGCATCTCTGACCGTCACATAAGGAGATAATTAATTAATTAAACACACAATCTTAAACACAACCACTGTTGAGCACCAATTAAGGGTCCGCTTAGTTTTTGCTAATCATCTAGAATTATATATATAATCTTGTTAAGCATGTACTAGTAAAAGCGCATGATCATCAATCGAAGAGATCAATTCATACAACATCATTGAGAAGTGAAGGATGGATTTACAAAGATCAATACTCAGCTAAATTTTGACTGTCTAAGCTAGTTAATTATGAGCTAGACTAAATCAAGAAGTGACCAATAAAAGAAGTTTTAAAATGCTAAGTACTCAACTGGAATCAAGAGTTAATCGTTCATACATAGCCAAACCAACAAATTCAGGATATAATAGATTTTCCATATTCACAAATCGAATAAGATGTAATGCGAGTTCATTCACAAAAGCTTTAGCAATTAAATTGATATCCACCTTAATAATTTTAGTAGAAAAACATGAAGTTTAAAATTTCATGACTAACCGACTAGATCTCGGCGTAGAGTCCACATCAACAAACCAAAGAACGAAATTGCTAGCCCATTTGCGAGAAGATGTGGCCTTGTGAGCACCGCAATGTTGTAAGAGAAACATAAGTATAAACCCTAACAAATTGCACAAAGCAAGAGATCGGTCTCCACCTTCTCAAATTAAGGAACCCTACAAACACAATCCCTTCGAATCAAGTTCGAAAAACAATAGCTTCATACTAAACCAACGAAAGGCAAAAAACTAAGGATCATGAGCTCTCAAATCGAGGAAATCCCCTACCTTCAAATACAATCGAAGAAACAAGCGAAGCGAAGATCCGAATAGCAAATGTTTGAGAAAACTTGTGTTTGAACTATGAATTATCGGATTCGATGGATCGAGCTTCAATGACTTCACGGTGAGCTTCATTGCAACCAAGTTACGTAAACCCTAACATGCACATGAAGGAGTGGACATCATGGCCACTTGTCCTTGCGCTTCGTTCATCTCTCATGGACGTCGACACCTTCTCGAGATGCTTGTTGAGAGCATCGTTGATCCGCTTCCGATCCGGAGGACCAATATTCGACTTGGATCCGCCGCCCCCCTGACTCGATACGTTCTCGAATAATCTCCAATCCCAATGATCTATCGGCCGATCTGATTATCATCCGCCGCGTATTGGTGTAATCGTCCTTGAAAACCCTAGATTTCACGGACAACGCAACAAAAAAGAGGGAGAAATTAGGGTTCTGCATGTTGAAGAAATGAAGAAGAAAAGTTGCGCTTTTGATGAGTGAGAGAGAGAGGGCTTACCCAAGATTTGGATTCACGGATTCGGATTGATCTGTGTTTGTTTTGTTTGGGTTTGGGTATTAGAGGGAGAAAGTAAAGAGAGAGTGGGGGAGGGGATATTTGGTTTGGTTGTGAATGTGATGTGGAAGCGTACGTTGTTGAGGGCTGGGGTGGCAGTGTTAGCCCAAAACGCATCGCTCGAGGTGTAACGCATCGCTCCCACTCGGTTGATCGAGTCGAGCGTGCGGCGAAATCGGTCGATGAAGTGAGTTTCATGCACGACTTTTATTCAACGAAAGCGGTTTTTTTTTTTCTTAGAAAAAAGATTTTAAATACGGTCTCCACTTTTTGAGAGGTAAAATTTATTGTAATACTTTTATTAATGAAATTTAAAAAATATCATAAATAATCAATAAATGAGTCATTGTATATATTTTCAATGGAAAAAACTTTCGAGGACTTCATGACATTTCATATTCATTACTTACCAACTTTCAATGACAATTTTTAAAAATATCATAAAACTTGAATCATAAAAAGGGTTTTTTGTTGTAATGTGTGTAATGATTCTTATGATATTTTTATGACATTTTATTTAAAAATCATCATGTTTAACCTAATTTTAATGACGAATTTTGATTTAAAATCCAACAACAATTGTAAATTACGTGTCTTGAGATTTAAGATTTACCAACACTTATAAATCATGTGTCTTTAGATTTAAAATTTAACAATACTTGTAAATTATGTGGCTTGAGATTTAAAATTTACCAACACTTGTAAATTATGTGTCTTTAGATTTCAAATCTAACAACACTTATAAATTATATGTCTCGAGATTTAAAATTTACCAACACTTGTAAATTATATGTCTTTAGTTTAAAATCTAACAACACTTGTAAATTATGTGTCTTGAAATTTAAAATTTACTAACACTTGTAAATTATGTGTCTTTAGATTTAAAATCTAACAACACTTATAAATTATGTGTCATTAGATTTAAAATCTAACAACACTTATAAATTATGTGTCCTTATATTTGAATTTGACAACACTTATAAATTATGTGTCTTTAGATTTAAAATTTAACAACACTTGTAAATTATGTGTCCTTATATTTGAATTTTGACAATACACATAAATTTGGATCCTCAAATTTTAAATTTGGTGTCAAGTGTCTCTACTATAGGAGACACTTATGAATTATGCATTCCTAAATATTGAAATTGACAACACTTGTTGTTTGCATCCTCAATTTTAACTTTAGCGACACTTATAAATGATGTGTCCTTAAATTAAAAATTTGATAACACTTATAAATTAGTGTCTCCAAATTTTAAATTTGGCGACGTTTGTTTATCAAGTGTCCTTAATTTTGAAACGACGTTTGTACATTATACGTCTCGATATTTTAAATTTGGCGACATTTTAATATCAAGTGTCCTTAATTTGGAGACACTTGTATATTATACGTCTCAAAATTTTAAATTTGGCAACACTTGTATATCATGTGTCTCTAAAATTAAAATCTGGGAACACTTTTTTATTAGCGTTGGCAAAAAAATGTTGCTATAGACCCACTTTGTTGTAGTGATTGATTCACCATTAAGGTCTCGTTTGATTCGTTTTTGCTAACTTACAGTGTTAGTTCGGAGTTATCTCCTTGGACTTAATATTTTTATGCATGTTTGGTTCAACCTTAAACTTGTAGGAAAGTTTCAAATTTTTAAGCAATAAAAATATGAATTGACATAAATAGCCTTCAAACAAGAGAGAGATGAGTAATAAAAGATTCATTAATAAAAGGATAATTGTGTCCACAACTCACGTGGGAGATAGCTCCCTAGGGGGTGGTGGGGAGATGTCTCACACCCTAGAGTGTAAGTTGGGAGATAACTTACAGTGCAAGTTGGTCGACCAAATAAGATTAGTTCCCGACTCCTTCTAAGTCCATCTCTAACCAAACGAGGCCTTTATAACAAGATTAAATGACCCTCCCACTTCATTTATTATAGGTACTAGTCGTTTCCTGCGCTCCGCGCAGTGAAATAATAATAATAATAAGAAACAATAAAACACTATATTCATAGTTATTCTCATTTCAAACGAAAGGTTCATAAAAGAACAATAATAATAAGAAAGAGCAAAACACTATATTGCCTTCTTTAGCTTTTGTAGCATTCTATGGACTGAACAACATCTTTAAGCAATGGTAATCCCATGCAGTAGTGTATATTGATCCACTATAACCCTTAAATATAAATTCCTTCATATCGTCTGTCCACTCCAATTGAAGAATCTAAACCAACAGACAACATAACAAAGGTAGCATAAAGGTCACGTGATTATTGATTTGTGTTATAGATATAGAGGCAAAACCAATCTTTTGGTCCCTGAACTTTGAAGGTTTTACACTTTTGGTCCCTCAACTTTGAAAACAACACATTTGGTCCCTCAACTTTGCATATAGTGTAAATTAAGTCCTTTTGGTAGTCCAGTCATTGTTATTGATGACGTGGCGAAAGTCTATCGCCACGTGGCGCCACGTGGCAATCCTTGTCATCAAGAGTCGGTTCAATGAACCAACCGGTTCAAGTAAGAAAAAACCGGTTCAAGTAAAAACCAAAGTTCTCTCCTCTTTCTCTCTTCTCTTCCTCTCTTTCTCTTGCTCTCTGTGGCTCCTCTCCGCGTTCAAGTAAGAATTACAGGCAGAGAGGAGCCCACGATTACCTTGCTTTCAGAGTGGTGAAGCACTTTGCTTCCATCTCTACAATGCGTGGATCTCACAAGCTCCAAATTATGACCTTCAAGCTCGTCCAACACAAAGAGAGCAAAAGGCTCGGGTAGTCACCTTGGTATCCGTCAACGACACATTCACTCTATCCCCCTCACCCTTATCGACACCGACGACGACGGCTCCGGCGCCACCCGATACTACGGTCCCTGAATTCCCCGACCCAATGTCGTCGGTGGATCGTAGAAGAACGAGCTCACAATCTCCGCGGCGGCACCGGCCTTGGTGGCGGCGGACGGGGACCGGCCGGAGGAGGCATCGCGGCGGGGATCCAGGAGGGCGCGGAGGCGGGCGACGAGAGGGGGGATGTAAATAATGATCTCATCGAGGATGGCGGATTGTTCTTTCCGAACAAGTGTTGGAGTGGGGGAGAAGGGCGTGAAGGGAGAGGAAGAGCTCTCTCATCAACTTCCGCGCTCCCGCTCCGCTCCGCCTTGTGCCAGGCTGCGCTCGAGCGCGTGAGGCCGGCGGTGGAGGCGGCGGCGCCGACGGATCGAAGGAGCGGCGCACGCCGTGTCGGAGGACCGATCGCTAGTAGCCACAAAGAGCAAGAGAAAGAGAGGAAGAGAAGAGAGAAAGAGAGAGAGAACTTTGGTTTTTACTTGAACCGGTTTTTCTTACTTGAACCGGTTGGTTCATTGAACCGACTCTTGATGACAAGGATTGCCACGTGGCGCCATGTGGCGATAGACTTTCGCCACGTCATCACTAACAATGACTGGATCTACCAAAATGACTTAATTTACACTATATGCAAAGTTGAGGGACCAAATGTGTTGTTTTCAAAGTTGAGGACCAAAAATGTAAAACCTTCAAAGTTCGTGACCAAAAGATTGGTTTTGCCTAGATATAATGATTCATTTCGATCTTGAACTTATGGAAAACGTACCAAACAATTAGATCCAATATATAGCAAACATACCTAAAGGAAGGCGATTGAAAGTGGTTTAGCTTATAAGCGTTGTGAATGGTTGTTATATCACTTTGGATGCATGAAACTATGGGTAAGTAGAACAACTTTTGAATGTAGAGGCGATGTTGAAATCCATCAATCCTATCTTGAATTTATTGCGTGATAATTGGTTGAGAATTGGAGGAATCTAAGGTTAGGTATAATAAAATTGGTTTTTTTTTGTGATTTTTTGAATGGTGAAGGGAAAAAAAAAATAAACCAAGTCGATTGCAAGAATAATGGATGGGAGTTGAAATTTATAGGGGAATGTAACTTGCACTACACTCAAATCCTTGTATTTACTAATGATTTCAAGTTCAACGTACTCAATCTATTAATGATAAGATAACCACTATTAATTATTAATAAATGTACACATAATGTATAATTATATCTCTTGAAATAATAAATAAATAAATAAATAAAAATAAGAAAATTGAAAAAAATTGAAAAATAGAATGGTGAGATGAGGTAGCTTTTAAACTTTCTCTCTCCTCCGACTTTTATATAGATATAGATATATAGATTGTATATGGTTAATTTCACGATGGTCACTCAAGATTACGAGTTTGTAACACTTTGGTCACTAAACTTACATTTGTCCAAAATATATCACTTAACTTTACAAAACGTTTCAACAAAATAACTCCGACCACTCTCCGGTCAAAAACCCGCCGGCTCTGCTGACGTGGCGCCACGTGGGATTTCATCGGAGGTCACTTAAGTTTTTAAGTGATGACATGGCATTGAACACACACACCCACCCCCCCCCTGTTAAGTTCACCCCACACTTATTAGGGCTCAGTCGGGCTCTCCCCTCCCCCCACTGGCTCGTCTTCTTCCTCGCTCTCTCTCGCGCTACCTCTCTCTAGTTCTTTATGTTGAATTGTTCCATTGTCTTGTTGGGCGAAATAGAGGTTGTTTCGTTCTCGTCTCCTTCTCCCTCTACTCATCTCACGGATCTCTTATGGGCAGGGCTCCTCTTCATCATCGTCTTCATGTCCCTTCCGTCTTCTTTTTCCTCAAGCTCGGTTTTTCTCCTCTCTGTTTTCGTTTTTTTTTTCTCTTTTACGTTTTCATGGTTGTTCATATTTGTTGTTTGTTGACTGGTTTGTTGTTTGTGTTGTTTTCAATGAAACTTTCACCTCTCTCAATATAATCACAGTCACAGCAAAAACACCACATTCCCTATTTCGATTCATAGCTAAAATTGAAATCACTAATCGATGCTTACCTTAATCGATTAACACAACCCACTGTTTCGGCTATTCTCTTCTTCGTTCTCTTCCAATCCAGTCGAGAGAGAGAAACGATTTAAAGAAACTTGATCAATAAAGCAATAGCGAGAGCAAGGAGATGAAGAACAGTGACGACGAAGAGCATAGAGGAACGAAAATTGAAGAAGACGATGCCCCTTTTCGTTTGGTTTTGTGAATAACAGATGGTCACTCAAGATTGGTTGCGCGAGAGAGAGGTAGCGCGAGAGAGCGAGGAAGAAGACGAGCCAGTGGGGGGAGGGGAGAGCCCGACTGAGCCATAATAACTGTGGGGTGAATTTAACAGGGGTGGGTGGGTGTGTGTGTTCAATGCCATGTCATCACTTAAAAACTTAAGTGACCTCCGATGAAATCCGACGTGGCGCCACGTCGAGAGAGAGCCGACGGGTTTTTGACCTGAGAGTGGTCGGAGTTATTTTGTTGAAACGTTTTGTAAAGTTGAGTGATATATTTTGAGCAAATGTAAGTTTAGTGACCAAAGTTACTTAACTGTTTGAGTGACCATCTCATGAAATTAACCCGTATTGTATAAAAACCCAAAGTGACTGATAGGTTATATTAAGTAAATAAAAATGGGGTTACACTTACAGCAGATCTTCCTGCACATCGAGATGACGCGGGCAAATCGCCATGCAGTCAACGCGTAACAGAACCAACCCCGACCCGGAACGGTCACTTAATTTTGTAACGTAGTCGCGCCACTCTCTCACGCAAGCCATGCCCGAGCTCCCAGAAGTCGAGGCCGCGCGAAGAGCGGTCTCGGATCACTGTTCGGGGAAGAAGATCGTGAGCTCCATCGTCGCGGACGACTCCAAAGTCATCGACGGAGTCTCCATTGCCGATTTCCAAGCCTCTCTCGATGGGAAAACCATCCTCGCCGCGCACCGCAAGGGCAAGAACATGTGGATCCAGCTCGACTCGCCGCCGTTCCCTTCGTTTCAGTTCGGTATGCGTAACTCGCAAACCCTAGATCGGCGATCGACCATCAGCGATCTCTTTTGTTTTGGTTTTGTGAGGGTTTTGCATTTGCTAGGGTTTGTGATTGATTTTGCGGTGGATTTGCAGGAATGGCGGGCGCGGTTTATATCAAAGGCGTCGCGGTTACGAAGTACAAGAGGTGAGACGCGTTGCCTTGCTTGGTTTTTTTTTGGTTTTCGAGGATTGTGAATGCTTTCGATCGTTTATTCTGATTGATGCTTGTTGTAGGTCTGCTGTGAGTGATGCTGATGAATGGCCTTCCAAATATTCCAAGTTGTTTTTGAAAGTAAGATTGCTTTTCTTTCCATGAATGCCATACAATTTTGATCCTACACTGCTTGTTGTTGCGCCTCTAATTAAGTATTTTGTGAACCGTGATTCGCATTTTGAAAGGTGTGATTTTTTCGCGTTGGCTGTTTATGTGGCTAAAGCTGTAGATTAGTTGGAACTTTAATTCTGATTTTTATTTTTTTTTATGTTTTTCTTTTTCATTCATGTAATCGGATATTTTGTTAGACTTGAATAAGTATTTGGAGTTAATTTGCGTGACATATGTTTGGTTTTATGTTTTTCTGCGCAAGTAAGCTTAGGAACTTGTGTTTGTTTCGGCTTAGAGATTGCAAGGCCGGCACCTAGGCGGGTTGCCACTGTGTTTTGAGGCAAAATTGCCTATGCGTTCGGCATGCTTCTAAATAATTTTAAAAAAAATTGAAGGGGCAAATTACAACTAAGTTGGTGCTATAATACCTACCAAACAACAAAATCTTAACATAGTTAATGTTACATAAGGACCTAAAGGTTTATTGGTATCCTCGAAGTGTGTATTGAATGCGAATTACAGTGACTAATAAAAAAATCGTTAATTAGGGACCTATACATAATTAAATTATAATTCAAGGGCCTCTAAATAAATATTTTTTTGGCCGCCTTGGATTGTCTAGGCGCCATCTAGGCACCGCCTCACATAGGCCAAGGAATTCGTTTGGTGCCTTGCAATCCTTGCTTTTGTTATCCGTGACTCGGAGGCTTGATTTCTTCAGGGTGGACTGATAATTGGTTTCAGTCGGTATCTGTAAATACACTATCTGGTAAACAAGCACATACGACTGTAGTCATATGTTTGTTTGTATTGCTAAGTCTTTCACATTACATTATTTATTTGATTATTGTTTTTTTTTTTGTGACAAATTCATGACATTTCTTTTCCATCTAGCTTGATGATGGCCTCGAGTTGTCTTTCACTGATAAAAGGCGATTTGCTAGAGTCCGCTTGCTCAAAGACGTACTGCTTTGCTGGTTTCATCTATCTTCTTATTTCTCTTTTTTCCTATCTCTAATATCTGTTTCAGTTATTTGAGCTTCATCTTTATCTCATGACAATTTTTTGCAGCCTGCAGTTGTGCCCCCAATTTCTGAGCTTGGTCCAGATGCTCTAACAGAGCCAATGGCATTGGATGAATTTGTGGAGTCATTGAGCAAAAAGAAGATAGCAATTAAGGCTTTGCTACTTGATCAGGTTGGAAACACTTTTCATCACTGTATCTGTGCTTGATGAGGAATTTGGAGATTGTTTTGAAGGAAGCTAATGATTTTGATGATGCGTTATTTTCGTGCGTCAAAATCTTACTCAAAATTTTATCCGCGTTTCTCTTTTCTATATGCTTCTTATTTACCAGATTTTATTTTGGAAGGGAAGTTATGCCCTGAGATGTAGAAGCAGAAACCTCGAGTTCCTCTGGGGAGCCTCTAATCCCCATTGAATTTACTTTGCGTGTGTATAAATTGTTTGCAAATATCTCAAGGTGCTTCTTGGTGGTCTCAGAGTTCTGGGTAATCTCAGAGATTAAATAAGAGTCAGTATTTTTGTTAAAAAGTGATGATCATTTCTAGTTATTAGTATTGCTCCTCATCTTTTTGTCTGACTTTTCCTAAATAGTGATGCAACGCTGACCTCTATTGATTTCTGTAAAATTTTTTTTGCATTTTATGACCGACAAGTGTACTTGTTGATTGTAGAGATAAATGATGCTGCCCATGCATCACCTCTGTAGGAAAATTTAGGATATTGAAAATATTTTCTTGTAAAAATTATACATTGAAGCTCTCATTCATTTTCATTTATTCAGAATTAATTTATTTATGTTTTAAATCATGCTTTTGAATGACTTCCATGTGCAGAGTTATATCGCGGGCATTGGCAATTGGATTGCTGATGAAGTCCTTTATCAGGTCTGTGTATGCTCCATTAGGAGCTATATTATCATCTTCTTCGTTATATACGATTTCTGTTGTTCTTGTCAAACGTTTTACCATTTTTTTCATGTCTAGGTAACTTTTTTTTACGTGTATTCATAAGCATCGTTCGGCATGCCAATGTTATTTGACATTTTGACTGCAAAGCTTGATTGCTGGCATCATTTGGTTTGCTTCTTTGCTATTTATTTTAAGTTAGTGGGTTGCCTGTTCTTGATGAAAGAAAATTCTAGTGTTGACTTTTGAGTATAAAAAGCAACTTTGTTCCTTTATAAGTCCTCAAAGTAGGCATGTTATCAAATGTTTAATTGATATTAGTCTGTGCAGAAGGTAGAGAATTATGTGGAATAGAGATTCACTTTTTTGCTTGTTTGCTGGGAATGTTAAGCCATTTCATTTCATTTTGTTAGATGAAAATGACAAACAGCTGTTCTGGAAAGGTTCAGGGATTTGGGCATTTTTGTTCTCTTCCCTTTTTCCGTATCTTGTCCTTGTTGACCTGACACGAGAGGATTGCAGTTCAAAATGTAATCCCTTATGGAGGCCCATAATCACTTGAGGTCGAATTGTCTTGTCATGTCTGATTGTTCTATCAACTGAATTTTCATTCTGTAGTACACTCTTTTGCTTCTCAGTTTGTCATTTAATGTTGAAGTGCCTTTCTATTTCGGTATTTCCTCTTCTGAAGGGAAGTTCAAACCGCTAAGTCACCCACCTAATCATTGTTAACTAGCCGACGAACTAAATCTTAGCCGGGATGGTTCTTTTAAATATGGTAAAGACTTGGGTGTAATGTTGTTTACCAATTCACAGCAAGTCCTCACTTAATAATGATGTGTCTTTTTTATTTTCCGACCTAAGAGAAATATAGTTAGTCAATTACCCAGTTAAATACATTTAGCTGGCAGGCAACCGAATTTCTTTTAGTTGCGGCAATTTCACAAGATGTAGGAGGCTCATATGCACAATCTGTCTTTTCAATGAGGCATTTCCATCAAGACACTAAAACACTGGTGTATGAAGTATTGGCAATTCTGTTTTTCATCTTGCCAGTTGTCATTGGTCGTAACTTTTAACTTAGGCAGTTTTTCCTATGAACTCACATAAATAGTGAGATCTCTTTGAGTGAGCACTGTAGAAAATGCATGTACAGGTAATTCTCTTCTAGATTGAAGTGCATTTGATTTTTTTGCTTGTAACTGGAATCTTGTTACTGACATCTAGTTGCTTGTAATTCCTCAGGCAAGAATTCATCCTCTGCAACCTGCTTTCAGTTTGTCAAAGGGGAGTTGTGAATCTTTACATAAGTGCATCAAAGAGGTGGGTTAACTTTCATTCTCTAAATCTCTCATTGCGGTGATTGAGACCTTGATATGAACAAGTTTGCATCTCGTGTTCTCTTTATGGGAAATATGTAGTGTACCTACTTGTAGGTTGTTCAGTATGCGGTTGAAGTTAATGCTGACTCCAGCCGCTTTCCAATTGAGTGGTTGTTTCATTTTCGCTGGGGCAAAAAGCCTGGAAAAGCAAATGGTAAGATGAGTGGTACAAATATTTTTTTAACAATTGATTGATTTTACAGGTTATTGAAAAGGCTATGGAGGTAGGGGCTGATAGTAGTCAATTTCCTGAGAATTGGATTTTTCATTCTCGCGAAAAGAAGCCTGGCAAGGCATTTGTCGATGGTTTGGCTCCTAACTTGATGTGATAGTTCGTTGACATTGCAGTCAAAGTTTCTAATACTTTAATCGTTTATTTTTCTTTTATGGCTTTTTCCAGAACCTAAATGAGTTTTTTTTCTTCCTGTTATTTCTCAGAAGACAGACAAGCACTAGTGCTTGGCATGACAAATGATCTGCATTTGGTGCACTTAGATGATTGCTTCATTGATTTTCATGTCTAATTTATAATCTGATAATTGATATTCCTCTAAAAAATTTCTATAATTTGATACAAACAGAGTGCTCAAGTTTTGCATCTTGGTTCACATGCATGTTATCAATCAATAAAATTTTTAAACAAGTTTTTTTTTTTAAAAGGTCTAGGATTGAAGTTCAAACAAATTTTTTTTTTTTTTTTTTTGAAGTGCTGCAATCATTTCACTCATGGTGCTACCATCTGAATTTGTTTATATGGTCCTTCTTAGTTTGGTTGACCAACGACTCTTACTTCCGATTTCTTTTTATAGTCATCTTGCGCTAGGTGCATTGTTCATTAAAAAGTTAAAATAGAGCAGAAAGGAGAAGCGGCTGTTTACACCTTCACTTCCTTGCTTGCAGCTGTGTCCTAAGTGTCCGTGTGTTTGTTTTATTGACTACTTTTGGTTGGTGGTTTTGGGTCATCATTTTTATACTTTTTGGGTGATGGTAGTCTGCCCATTTTATTTGATTGCAACAACTCTTGCATCGATAATCTCATACATTTTTCGGAAAAGACTAGCATTGTGGTCTTCCACCACTTCAGTCATTATCAGTTCTTTCTTTCACACCATTTGAGCTTTGCTTATTTCCAATATCAATGGTTAATTGTGTTGATAAACCTGTTATTCGATTTAAGCTATATTTTTCATAGAAAAAAAAATGTGATCTTGGTCATTCAATTTGCTGCAGGTAAAAAAATCGAATTCATAACTGCAGGAGGCAGGGTATGGTTTTTTGAATTATTTCTATCCTGTTCTCTCTTTTAAACTTGAATTTAATGATGCCTGTCATTTTTGATTTCAGACAACAGCATATGTACCAGAGCTACAAAAACTACCTGAAGATCAAGCAAAGAAAGAATTGGCTAAAGCAACAAAGCATTCCCATGGAGGCGGCGAGGAAGAAGAAAGTGAAGAAGAGGAAAACAAGTCAAAGAAGGGCCAGAAGAAAGCAACAGGAGTTGCCAAGGCTCCACCCTCTAAGAAAAAATCTAAGGGAAGAAGGGACAGTGACAGTGACAGTGACGATGATGATGAAGATGGCGAGCAACCAAAGAAAAAGACGAAGGTGACTGCTAGTAAGCAATCGAAGGAGGTGACGAAGAAATCAAAAACTAAAACAGATACCACTAAGGAAAAGGATAGCGGCACAGATGGAGAGCAAGCTAAGAAAAATACGAGGGTAACCGCGAATAATAAGCAATTGAAGGCTGAGGAGGTGAAATCAAAGGCCGAAGCAAATACCACTCAAAAAAGCAAATCAAAGAAACGGAAGTGAGACGCCAGCCATGGGCATTGTTGCAAAGAGGTTATAACCTCTACATTTTGTTAGAAATAGGCTATCTCTACTTTTTGGTGTAAAATTTGAATCTTCTTGAGATGTTTATTAAATGTTATCAAATGGCAGGGTTTAGATAACATTTTCAGGACCTTATAAATATCTTTATACACCCACAACAACAACAACACTAGTAACTCATCCTCACGAGTATTTTATAATTGTTGGATAGGCATCGAGATGCGGGACACCAGTACCCGATGCATGGTCCAAGGGATGATGCTTAAGTGTCATTTTTAAAAGTGCATTTGGTATGCGTGTAATACCTCGAGACGTGTGCACACACTCTTCGAGGAAGTATCACTCACTTTGATTGATAACATAGCGGGAGGTATTGTAATACCTCGAGAGGTGTGTGTATACACTCTTCGAGGTGTATCACTCCACTTTGATCACTTAGTGGGCGGGGTGTGGAAAGTGGGTTGAAAAGCATTATCCTTTTAACCTGGCAAGGGAAGCAGCACACGGAAGAGGTGGTAGACGGAAACTACCGTACACAAACCCTTGAAACCAAAGCAAACGCTCTTTGTGTGTTCTCTTCTACTTCTTCGACTCGACTGGGTGACATCAAGTGCTCGAGCTCGACGAAGCGAACGAAAATGGCGGATAGGGGAAGAGATGTGGAGGTACCGTCAACGATTGCTTCTGGAGAGCAGACTGTCTGGGTTGATGTCTCCTCTCTTCTTCGAGCCGCCTGTGATGGTAACAATCAATCGCACCTCTTCTCTCTTTCTATATGTATATGTTGTCGTGGCGTTGCTTGGTTTCTTATTGATCGAATGGTCTTCGTTTTGAATCATTCGGTTCTGCGTTTGATTCTCTGTGGAAGTAGAGGAAATCAGTGTGAATGCTTGGATTTTTCTTGCTAGGACGAAATTTGGGGGTTTGTGAGAGGTGGAGGTCTGTTGAATTGCTAGGTATTAAGATGTGAATTTGGTTTTCGCAATGCGGAATTGATGATGAGTTTGTCTACTGAGTCCATTTGCGCTTTTAATTTCTCAATGTTTGGGTTGGTAGCTAAACGCATGAGTTATCTGTTTGATTCCTGCTTTGGTTTCGAATCTTTTATGTTATGTGCTTGAGAAAGTCAATTGTGTGCATTCATCCTGATTTTCTAGTTTGTCATTGGAGATGGCCGAGTGAGTTGCTCTGTTTAAGTGTGTAAATGATACGTATTGGGTTTCGATTCGTTTATTAAGTTTTTACTAATGTTTTTCTTGTTTGTGCTTTTCTGGGTGAAAGATCTGCAAGATGGCGAACTTGTTCATGGAGAGAATTTCAGTCTTTTTGCTTCTATGTCTGCCTTGGAGGTACCAATCAAATGTATTGTGTTGACGTAGTATTGCACAATTGCTCATGACCGTTTTCTCAGAAAAAAATGACTTGTCTTTGAAGCATGCTAAGCCTCTTTTTTTTTTTTTGAAAAGAGATTGGATGATATACTTTTGCAACATACATTTGCTAAGGAATTTTTAGAATCCTTTGCTTTGTGAATGGAGATGTGTGTGCCACTGTGCCTTTATAACAAAGTGCATCCAGAGGACTCCATCAACTGCGTAGCAAATGTATGTCCCTAATAACTTTTTTCTGTATTCATTCTCGTTGCCTTGGGATTTTAGCTTTACTTTTTTTTGTTTATGCAAAGTTTGGTTTCTTCTTCTTTTTTTGGGGTGTTACAGTCTAGTTTCTTCTATGTGCAATGAATGCATGCAATAAATCAAACATTGTCCTTCAATATATATTTTTAAAATCAACGGTTAAAAATTTGAAGAGAGTAAAAAAACCAATTTCGCTCTTTTATTCCCTTATATGAGCGTAGGATTCCATTGCATAGTATCGTGATTCGTGAGGACACTACTCCCTTCTTCGTATGTATGCCTGATGTATTTTGAACATAGCATGCTTATATTTAAAAAAAAAAAGAAAAAAAAGATGGACATTGAGGTTCACATTATTTTAGCTATGTTTATTTCTATCTTAATACTTGGTGGAAACTGTAGGCTAGATGAGAACTTTCTTCCTACTGCCATTTTTGAACTCCATTGTTGTGTGAATCCAAGTTTTATCCAGTGTTGTCGCTTCCTTGAGGTGCCTCACTTCTAATTTTTCGGTATTAACTCTTTGTTAGATGATGTCGAGGAATATCACGCGTATGGTCTCATTTGGGCAATGATGCTTAGGTAGAATCTAGGCCATGCCTTGTTGAAAGAAATAAGAAATTATTTATGATCTTTTATTAACAACTTTTACACGTTTAGCCCTTGCATGTATTATTATAACTTTTTTTTTTTGGGGGAAACATGTATTAGTATAATTTTTTTTTTTTAAGAAAACATATTATTATGACTTAAAATACATATAATAATATAGAAAAATAGGGAAAATAAACCTTTACATGGACATGAAGTACATCAGACTTCCACTTTTGTAAAGGGTAACATACCACTTATATTTAAGGCAACACTATTATTTCGTAGAAAAGGTTTGAATTCATGGCTCATTGTTTTTATGAATGGTGCACAAGCTTAAGGTCAAGGTTTAGGAACCCTGCATCACCAATCAAAGTAGACACACTCATACACATGGAGAAAGAAAAAACTATTATTCCTATTGCTTATGTTAAGTATAACCTAATTGATCTGTCTACTTAAAAATAGCTGAAGATTGAGTGCTCATTGCGATGTAACGTGGCTAACACCATCTCAGCATTGGATATTAAAATTAGTCTGCAGTGTTTTAATAACAAAAATTCTTACTTTTTATTAGAACACCTTGGAAGAATTGAAATAGTAACATATGATTGACTTCACTTTTGCACTTAGCAAAACCCATCTTTTTGTCCCTGAACTTTCAATCTTTTATGTTTTTGGTCCCTGAACTTTCAAAACTGTACATTTGGTCCCTGAACTTTCAAAAATACACATTTGGTCCCTCAACTTTCCAACTTGTGCACATTTAGTCATTCTGTTAGTTGGGCTGTTAAAATTGTTGATGTGGCAAATTGGATCCGCCATGTGGCTAATTGGACTTGTCACCTGGCTAATTGGACCGCCACGTAGGCGCTTCTCTCGAACCCAGCGGTTCGAGTGAACCGAACCAATTTATTTTCTTTGAGATCAAACGTCTGATAAAGGATCAGTTCAAGTTTCTTTATACGAAGAGTATAACGAGTGTAACACTAGCAACATCACAAGGCAATCTTCTATTCTAGCAACGAAAATCAAAATTCAACAACAACAATGAATACCCACCATGAACAACCATCAAGAAATAAGGATTCGCTCCCCAGATCAACCAAAATGCTCAATGAAAGAAACCCACAAAATACAAGTAGAAATTCTGGACACCCATTAAAGATTCTATATAAATTCGCTAGAAATTAAGAGATTTATGATTTTCAATAAGGACACATACACGGGAAGAGAAAAATTGAAATCGAAAGAGTAGGTTTTTGAAGCAGTGCAACGTTGTGATTAAAGGCTTACCTACGACACTCGATCCACCTGAACCAATCGTCATTGAATTTTAGGAGGGATAAGGTGTTGGAACGACTAGGGTTATGAGGTTTTGTATTTCGTTTTTTTATTTTATTTATTTTTTTAATAAAGTTGTGTTTAAAAAAAAAATCGGTTCGGTTCACTCGAACCACCATTTCAAAGAAGAACCGGCCACGTGGCTAGTCCAATCAGCCACGTGGCAAGTCCAATTTGCCACATCAACAATTTTAGCAGCCCAACTAACGGAAGCACTAAATGTGCACTTGTTGAAAAATTGAGGGACCAAATGTGTAGTTTTGAAATTTCAGGGAGACAGGGACCAAAAGTATAAAAGGTCGAAAGTTTAAGGACCAAAAGATGAGTTTTGCCTTTGTATTTCCTTCCATCCTCTTGGACCTAACTAATAGAGTTATTTCCTGCCATGTTGCATGTAATTTCCACGGCCTTCTTATTTTCTTTTTGTCTCAGTTCTTACCTTTTCCACTTGCTTTTCTTATTAGATAATGGACCCAAAAATGGATTCAGGTATTGAAAACTGTGCATATCATTCTGTTGAGGAAGCTATTGAGAATGGTGTTGCCCCTGTACCATTTAGTTTCGATAGAACAGTTGATGTTCAATGCACAATTGATGTCATGGACCACCTATTAGCATGTGAGGTAACTCCTTGTAATGTGCCACTGCAGCAGTTCTGCTTATTTTGATGTTTTATCTTTATCATTTGAAACTAAATAAACCATCATGGCAGGCCACATGGCACAAGGGAAATTCTTTGGCACAAACTGTGTTTTCTTGTATCTATCTTCTACGTTTGGAAAGGACATCATCGCATGCTCTACTAAATTCTTATTGTCGAATTATCCGTGCAACCTGCAGTGCTGTGATATCTATTGTATCTGATGCACGCACACATGAGGTAATCCAATATAACCATTCACACTACATTTAGTCTTAATATGGGTCTTTTAGCAGATTAGCAGAATTAGCAATTGAATATTTATAATTTTGTTAATATTACATAATTTATATCTAGGAAATTGTAGAAACATAGAACTGACTAATAGAGATATTATTTTGGGTCCCGAGAATTTTTTTAAGAGTTTCTGGAACTTCGATCACTTGTATGGTTTTGCATGTTCTTGATATTGTTAGAAAGAGCTAGTTTTTAAATTGGTATAAGTAACAAGTGTTCAATGATGAACTTGGTTTTGTAAATTATTAAAACTATAGTTTTTCACTCAGTGTTTTCATTAAGCAGATGCTTGATTTCATTCAATGTGTTAAGAGGTTCTGCTTTTGCATTGAAAGTTTTGATTGGATTCTAGGAAGAGGATATTTTCACAATGGCATATGGGCTACCGTTGAAAGGGGAGGGAGATGAGAAGTGTTTATCAATGTTGAATGCCGTGGAAGAAACCATTTCTCGTCAATTACGTGCTTGCAAAGCGCAGTCATCTAAAAAAAGAGTTTCTGAAGGTAAATATCGACGTCGCATCTTATAGGTGGCTATCCATCCCATTTGACTTGCATGCTAGCTTGGGCCCCTAGCCTATCTTGAACACTTGCTGGTTTGAACTTTGGCTGCGGTTTTATATTTAAGTTTTAGTAGGCCAACCAATATAGGAACTTAATCATTTAGGATCAGCTTGAGCCTACCTTTTAACTTCAGATACGAGTGGTCTAGGCTGGGCCCGATGAAATTGCATTTCTTTTGTTTTGTTTTGACCTGGTGTCTTCTGGAAGTAATTTGCGAAAAGATTGCGATGGTCCTACGTATTTCCCCGGGTTAGGTATGAGAAAGAGAGAATGGAAGGGGAGAGAATAGAGTTGCAGGATGAATCCCTTTTGAGAAATATGAGTACTTGATCTTCATATTTTTACTTGTGCTTGTTAAGATATGATATATAAAGATTATGTTTTGATTATAATGACCCTGTGATTTTATCAATTTATTTGTATGCTGAATCATTGACGATGCTGTTAGTTATATTGACCGATAATCTAGACTAGTATTATTTGTAGTTTTTTTATTGTTATTTTTTGCTTTGAATCTGAACTATTGAGACTGCTTGGATTGATTCCTGGGGTGCACTTCACTTAGAGATTACTTGTGGTACTGCAGATACAGAGCCATTGCAAACAAATCCTAATCTAGAAGAAGGATATTGCAAAGCCTTACTTAGCCGCATACGTTTTCGTAAGGTCTTACCTTTTGTGTACTCTTCCCTTGCAGTTCTTTTGATAGAAATGCTGTTGTTTTAGCATTTTTTCCTGTAAACCTTCATTAGTCATTTGCATCCTTCTGAAATACATTACACACTTTTAAATCCTTTCTCACACAGTCACACTTGATATCAGTAACATACGTATTTTGCAGTTTCTGTTATCTCCGGTTAAGTATAGATCATCATAATCTATTACTCAATTTGGCTCACTGTTTCACTGAAGAAAGGATATCTGCACATGGTTTCAAGAAAGATACTGATTATTTTGTGGAATAAAATGTGTAGCCATCAGGATATTGGTCATTCTGATTCTTCTTAGTTTCATTGCTTTCCTTCAGACTTGAATTTGATTTGATGGGTCCATACAAAACAAATGCATTTCTTGTTTTTTCTCATGATGATCATAATTGGTTGACATCATCAAAATTTATTTCATCGAAAATTTGAAATATTGAACTCTCTTTTCAGTTCTTTCTCAAACTGATATTGGTACTTGGGTATGCGAATTCATATGTTTATTTACTATTTAGGCTGCTAATGGGATATGTTTTGCAACATCATTACCAAGGTTATTCAAGTAACATAGCAATATATGTTCTATTTGTCTAGTATGTGCTATATCCTTTTTCCATTAAACTTGATGATCAGTTCTCCACTATGTGAATGACCATTAGACAAACCTGTGTTGTTTTCCGATATCTTGTGTTTGTTCACCACATCTACCATGTGCTTAGTTTTATGTAGGAACAGGCTGATCTTGCATCATCTCCCTCTTTTTCCTATCACGATATCCTTTTTCCATTAGACTTGATCATCAGATCTCCACCATGTGAATGCACATTAGAAAAGCTTTGTTATTTTGCAATGTCTTATGTTTGTTCATGCTTCTCATACTTTGGTTTGCATTTTGTTGCTCAGCACTTCTATCATGTTCTTATGTGTATGAGGAAACCTCATGGAAGAGGCTTGGAGTTGGCAAGGAAACATATAGCCTCCTGTCAGTCTGAGTTGGCATGCATTCTCAAGTCCTCAGAATTCCTTGCATCAAATGTGCGTGGTGGATCTCAAAATGATATTGAAGAAAAAACTACAGCTTCCGGTTGTCGGCCTATAGGATTTGATGCCAGTCTAAATAGTAAATTATCGGCTCCTACTCCTCCTCGGGCCATTAAGATTGTCAGCTGGAATAAGGTGCTTTCAGTATTGGCCTCTAAAAAACTTGGTTTTTTGCTTTCATATATCCCTTTATAGCTTATTGCCTTATTGAGCATTTTGAGAAGCACTTTCACGGTTTTTTTTTTTTTTTTTTTTTTCCTGTTAGGCTATTGAGTATTTTGAGAAGCTCTTGAATGATCTTGACATAATATGTTCCTTCTCCATGGATCCATTGTTAGAAAATATATTGCGCTCTGTGGTTCAATTCCAGAAGCGTAAACCTGATTTGGTTGCTAGAGCTCATTTACAGGTCAGTTCAAATTTCCTTTTTTGTACGTGTCGCTGTTAGGTCTTTATTTTTTATTTTTTGGTAGTTGGGGCTTCTTTTTTTTTTTTTTTTTTTTTTTTTTTTTTTTTAAATAGATGGATTCTCATTATTGGGAGAAAATAATAGCTAAATGCTGCTTTTGCTTCGCTTTGAGAGAATCTTTGCATCTTGTAATAAGTAATTTATGATTCAGCTCCTCCAATAGCTCCGAATGTATAACATTTTTGAATTTAGTATTATGGTTTGGCTGTTGAGGGCTGTCTGGCTATGTTTTCGACCTCCATATTAGATAAGTTACACTATTTTATATTATATTTTAGCATCTAATTGTGTATCAATTTTACATGCTTTAAAGTTTGAAAGAACAAAATTACACTGGCAAGGTGTTGCTTGGATGTTCTGAAAGGGCAAAAAAAAAAAAAAAAAAAAAAAAAAAAAACGAAGAAAGAAAACAGTTTCGAAACTTTCGGCTTACCTATAATGAGTTTCCCCAAAATATGGGTTTTCGGAAGGCAAAAGGTACCCTTTTAATGTATTTTTTAATATTGGCCTACCACGTTTATCTATAGAATGTGTTAGCCAATACCCTCTTGTATTGTTCCCTCACTTCACATATGGTCATTTTTCTTTTTCTTTTTTTTTTTCTTTATTTTTTTTTTAATTTAACAGATTAATATATCACTAACTTTGCTAGAGGTATCACATTTATCATTAACTATTTTTTATTAGAAATATCATAAACTAAAGATTGTAACTAAATTGCACCACGACTCGAAATTGAGGGTAGGGTACGACCAACATGGGGAAATTTTTTTGGTAAAGTGAATGCCGACTCACCATTGAACTATTGTTCACCACGAGTGAATAGAGAAATCTAATCGTAAATTAACAGTCTTGTTTTATAACCATTCAAATCTGAAGTCATCTTGATGAACTCCCATCTTCATATAGTGCATGGGATTCTCGTGGATTATATTTATTTATTTAGGCAATACAGGATGTTCATTAATGTTTCTAGTTAATCTGTAATGAGTTTGTTGTTTTTATTCATATTAATCGGGTTCTTAGTTACTGATCAACATGAAAAGATACATCCCTCAAGTGGTTTGCATTCTTAATTTTCCCATGTATAAGGTTAGAAACAGTGGTTCAATGTTTGATGGTGACATATTTTTAATGTATGTGTGGTACCAATTTTTTGTCCATTTAAATAATACTATTTCTGTATTTCATTTATCTTCATATTTCCATTTAATTCCTGTACTTGTGTAAAGGTTCTACTGGTCCAAGATGGGAAGCTGTATGGACGGGATCTTATTTTTGACGTTATTTGCAAAGCTGCAGCTTTACATGAAATTACAAAAAATCATGAAACTCAGAAGAATGAATTCCTCCTACCGCTTGGACAGGTAAATATTACACCTGATTGCAAAGTTGGTTCCGTGTTATTATTCTTTTTGTTGTAAAATAGGTCTAGCAATCCTACCAGGAAAAAAAGAAAATAAAATAGGGAAAAGGTACAAATACACCTCTGAGGTCTTGGGGAAAGTATGACTCGGCCCATGTGGTCGATTCATCAACAACTCGACCCTCGAACTCGGGGTTCTTAAATCGTCAACCCCTTCCATCTGTCCATTCTTCGCCTTGAACTCTATGGGAAGTGAGATACATGTCGTCCGATCCTCGTCGAGTCCGCATCTTGAGGTTCAACCAAGGAAACCTTCTTCATCTTCCCCATTTGATAGTGCGATGTAAGAAAGAATTTCAATCCGAGATTAGAGCTTTTTATTTGAGGATCAGAAGGAGCAAGGGATCACCGCGAAGTGGCTGACACATATTTTTGATTAGATGGAGATTTGAGCTTTTAATTTGTTGTTGGCGGGTATGTGATTTTGGGATTTCATTACAGATCAACAATTCTGCCGCGTGAAACCTAATACTATGATTAGATGGACATTGATGTTGGTGGAGAACAATGAATTGTTGTTGGTTCAGAATTTGGGGACGTTATTGGAGAGTGATCTGGATGAGATGAGCACAGTGTATAGTACGTTGGCGACAGTAGAGAATATGGTTGAGGTGAGGTTGGCTGTGGCGGAGTTGGTTTGTGAAAGGGCCAAGTTGTAGAGGTGGTTGTTGGGGAAGTTTAAGGTGAGGGAGTTTGATAGCAATAAGCAGTATGCGTTGGAGTTGTTGGCGATTTCGTTGCAGAACAGCACGGTGAATCAGAAGAGTTTGGGGCAGATTAATGGGGTTGGTGTTGGGCTTCGTATCTTCAAGTCTCAGTGACCATTATTGGTTCTCGAAAAATGTCTTAATCTTAGGTTGATGTGCACACTGTCAAATGGGGAAGATGAAGAAGGTCCTTGGTTGAACCTCGAGATGCAAACTCGACGAGGATCAGACAGCATGTATCTCACTTCTCATAGAGTTTAACGGAGGCGAAGAACAGAAGGGGTTGAAGAAATGAGAAACAAGAGTTCGAGGGACGAGTTGTTGATGAATTGACAACATGGTCAGAGTCATACTTTCCGCAAGACCTTAGGGGTGTATTTGTACCTTTTCCCAAAGAAAATAAGTCTAGCCATTGTGTAAGTGATGCATCTGACACATGTTCTGGCTGTAGATTTTTACGCCAGGCATCCAAAAACTATAAATTAAATTGTTTGGTTTGGTTATACCGTGAGTATGGTTTTAGACTTTTAATTATTGGTATGTCACAAATGGTCCATGTTGATTGGGAATCTTATCTTGGTGATATATGCAAATTCATGGAGATCATGCTGCTAGCAAAACCCCTACATTCATTAATTTCTTTACTCCATTGTGTTTTGTGTGATTTGTCATGCAGCTACTTATCAACTTGTTTAAAGTTCTTTGCACAAACCTAGCATGGCAGAGACGCAAGCTTGGAAAGATTTTACAGGACTGGGCTATTACCTCTGTGCAGGTTCCAATTTATCTTGATTGCAAACTTGATATAGCTTTTCTTTCTGTTTTGTTATTTATTTGCAATTTGTTTACACAAGTCACTGGTGTCATTTGTTGCCTTGGACCTTGGTACCGCATTGCATTCATTACAAAAATGAAAGCGTATCGACTAATGAAAAGCTGAATATACTTTTAGTGATTTGGAAAGAAAATTTCGAGAATCTGTTACTAAAAACTGAATTAATTTTGTTTTCCCGTCTTCTGAACTCATGAACAGTAGATGACCAAGTACAAAAAAGTGACCCATTAATACCACTGAATGACAATATTGGAGGATCAGGGCAACTTAAAATTACTCTAAAAAAGTATTGAAAAATCCATGCCAATATGCCATTAAAAATGTTGACTTGGGTAGAGCAGAATGGAAATGATGAATTTCCATAGCCGACGCTGTACTATTGAGTTATTGTATTATTGTTTTACTGGTGTATAATTGCAATTAGTTTTTATCTTTGAAATAATTATATCCTATTCTATTATCACACAATTAGCTTAGATATAGAATTGCAGAATGGATTGGATTAAGTTTTAGGGTTTTACTTGTCATCTCTAGCTAGAGTTGTTTGATATACGATACCCCGAGAAACTGGATGTGGTTTGTATTTGCAATATATGTTGGTTGTGCTGATTTGCTAGTTTATAGAAGGTGCACCCGAATTTTGATTTTGCCTTGGGCCCCCAAATACGAAGGACGGGCCTTGAGTACAACACAACCATTCTCTTTGCATGGAAACTTACTTAAGATGTGAATGTGTGGAGTGATATCTGCTGGAATCCATATTTTACAGTATATTTCCATCAGAGAAAAATATAACCTCTGACTGACAGCTTATTTATTTGGTTTCACAGCTGACAATAGCTTTAAACCGTGAGCTTGAAGAAAACTCAAATGTTTATGTGGATGAGGTAATTGAACTATCTTTTAGATGCTTCGAGACTACGATTATAATTGTTGATTGGAAGTAATAACACTGCACAGGTATTTAGAGTACTGAGGAGACTGACCCTTCAGTATGTCCCTGGTACATTTCACTGCATGTTATCTAGGCTTGATGCATGATGCCTATTAGTTCTGGTGTTTATGCCCTATATGTAATTATCTATAAATGTTTGAGAATCAAGGAGCTAGAGAAAGATTAAAACAACCGCGTCATAATATTCTATGTGGTTAAGGGTATATTGTACACAAGGCCTATGAAGGTAGCTATTCTTGCCTGTAATTATCAGAAAGTTGTTGGTAAACCATCTTTGGTTCCTACCAGGATGCTTTGAATTTTGCATTATTCACCATGTTCAATTTCTTTAGATGATGCATCATTATAGCTTAGCCATATGTTTTACTACAATTGCTTCTGCAGAATGTATGCATGAAACTGTCGAAACATCTCCTTATTTGGGCAGAGGAACAAACATACTGGATTGCTTATCGTTTCCTCACATTGGGATTCGACCTAGAGCTCTATTCTCCAAGTGAATACTGCATGGTATACTGGTTTATATATTGTATCTTGGTCAAGCTCTCGGAAAAAGCTCAACTGAAGATGGTGGCTAGTACTGATGCCGGTGAGTTTGTTTGTTTGTTTTTTTTTTTTTTTTTTTTGATAAAAAAGCCATACAACTTGCCTCCATTGAGACTCGAACCCCCCAACCTTTAACACGAGTGACCCCATGCTAGCTACCCACTTGGTGGTGGTGATTTTTTTTTTTTTTGGTTTTTTTGTTTGGCATTGAATCGAGTGGAGTGGAAGAGTTTGATCCATGCACGTAGCGACCCCAATTAATTTTTGATTGAGGCTTTGTCGTGGTTAGTACTTCTCTTACGAAGCTATTGGTTCTGTCAACGCTTACTTTGCCATAGGATATGTTCCCGGAAAGGGGAAAAATATTGAAATGGAGTAAGACCTGAAGCATCAGGTCACCTTTTGACATTCCGTTGTGTAGCAGAATAGTAGGATCAACATGAAACATGGATTCCAGTCAGCTTATTCTTAGGCCATGGTTTCTGGCAAAATGCCATATTACTTTTATATACTCTTATGTCTTTATATGGTTGGATGTTCTTGGCTCATGTCACTGTTCAGTTAAGCGGAAGGGGAAGAAGAAAAAGGATATCTCAAAGGATGTCCTCAACGATCAAAAGCTCTCACCCGCAGTCTTGTTGCTCCAGTGTTATATATGTCTCTCAGAAGGACTCACAATGGTAAGGTTGCTTAATCTTGTTTTTCTATTGCTGTTGATCTTTACGATACATTCACACTATTAGACGCAGGGATGATAATTCCTGCTGTATTCAGATCTCCATGGTTGTGAATTTCACTGTATTGAATCATCACATGTTGAGATTACATCATTTGATGACTGACTTCTGTGGAGGTCCCAATTAATCTGGAATGTATCTTATTTGATGGTTTTGAATGTCGCTGTTCAAGTGGCCAACATGTTATGCCGTGACAATGAGACTGGAGGCCTCCTTTCTTGATGCATTCCTTTTTTACATCAGTGTGGTGCTTTTGTTAACTAAATCAATGCCTCCAGATGTTGGCCGCGCTAAGGAATGAACACAACGCCTTTCAAACGCCAATCGCATTCAACACCGAGGAAGAGGTACACACGCAAAAATTTAGAGCTCATTTGTTCTCAATAATTATTAGACTTAAACTTCTGGAATTTTATATTGTTCTCTATACTTGATTAATTCACATTCCATTCTCCCCAGAGATTTATTCAACATTTTGAGCTTCTACGGAGGGCTCATATTCCAAATGATCACGTCTCCTACCTCTTATATAAACAATCTACCGTGCACGTCCGATTCTCTGTGAGTATTAGCATTTTCAATGCACCATTTTGTTTTTCATTCTCATTCCAGTAATGTGCACGCTCCTAAATATTAACATTCTGCAAAAATTTCTCTTTTTTCCTCGCGTCCAGACCCTTGTAAAATATAACTACTTTCGAGATGCTCAAAGGATTGTGAAAGAGCTAAGGAGTAGTTTCTCTAGCGACCCCGATAGGCTGGATGAGCTGAGGCAGATAGAGCAGATCGCCGAGCACAATCGCGTAGCCCTTAATGTCATCTGTCAAGCCGGAGCCAGCGACACTTCTCTTAAGGTATCATTTGAGTTCACTCAGAGTCCTTGTTTTGCCATTGCTGTTGTGAAGAGATCTTAACCTGTTTGCCCTCCAATTTTGACCTTATTATTGATTTATGTATCTACACGCATCCCGATGTGTGTCGAAAGGATACCGATGATGTAGCAAATGTGTGTCTAAAATATCTCCCTCAATAACTGTCCATCTTTAAACATTCCAGCACATATAGAAGTCTGGAAGCTTTGACCAGATTGTTAGTCAAAGTCAAAGTTGTATTATCAGATTTTTCATTCTCAGCGGTCAAAATGTTGTTCGATTAAATTTTATTCCAAAACCCAAGGGAAAAATGATTCTTTGTGAAGATGTTTTCAACTAGAGTGGGCTTTCAGCACCATTGGAATGTTTTGTGCTTCGTCTCAAACGTTAAAATCTTTTAAGATAAAGCTTCTTATAAAGAATAGTCACTCGTAATTCTAGACACTAACACACTATTATATGCAAAAGCATTTTTGGCACGATGGATGATGTATAACTTGTTAAAGGCAAAGTTGAGAAAGGTCTTAAGTTTAACTTTTGTTGGAATCGTTTATTAAAAAGCACACGTTCGTGCACTCTCGTATTAAAAAATATTGCTAGCATTTAGAGAATGAAATAATAGGAAGACGAAGAATATGGAGAAGATGACCACATTTGAGTTGACCTTCTAGAGAAAAAGTTATTATTACTCGCATGTTGAATTGAGGGGGATGAAAGCATTTGTAATTTTTTTGGTCGGTCACAATTGTAAGTCGTTTAAAGTAAATGCATAAAAATTAAGGAGTAATTTAATTGTAAGATAATATTGCTATATTACCTTAACACTTATTAATGTTTTTTTAGTGAAACGAGAGCGATTCAACTTAGCACAATAGTAGACAAAAATTAATTAAACTTTTAAAGCTACTTAATGAGGGCAAAATAGGTAAAAATATGCTTGAAAATTGGAGAACGACTTATATTTTTGAATTAGGAAAGTGAGTTAGAGCGACCTACATTTGTGATTGGAGAGAGTATCTGCTGATTAATTCGTGTTTGACAATTGCTAGCTCTTGCTTAAAGAGAATGAGTCTTTTTAATTGTTGGTGTTGTAATCTTTTTTTTTTTTTTTGCAAAACATATTTTTTGGTCTTCGAACTTAGAGACTTTTATGCTTTTAGACCCTGAACTTTTATTAGTGTACATTTGGTCTTTGAACTTGGTCCCTGAACTTTTGAGTGTATGCTTTTGGTCTTTGAATTTGGAGTTTTTTATATTTTTGGGAGAAATTAATTTTTTTTTTTTGGCATTTGTTGGTCGATGTGAGTTGTTCGACTTAGTAGTATAAACCAATTTACTCTTCGTAAGCCGTGGATCTCCTCCGTTAACACCAATACTGTCCTCAACTTTACCACATTCAGCTCTTATAAATATAAAGTTTTATTTCACAAGACCCGAAAGAAATTAATCACTTGTATACTTCATTTCGAAGTTTAATTTAATCAATAAGGGATTAACTTTCAGTTCCCACATCTTTAACCAATAACCTCCCATTAAATTAGCAAGAGAGTAATGAGACCGTCCAATTTTGATCAATCCACGTTAGCTTTCTCATAAAAAAAGGTTCACTTGCGTCCATGATCCCATGCAAAACAGTAGAGGAGTTTTGCTGTCTCATTCATCCTGAAAGTGAGAAGCCAGAGAAGCCTGGACAGTATAAAGGCGGTTTGATATGGCCGTTCCAGAAGAGAACAGTACAAATTCTAAAAGAAGAGAAAAGGTTAAAAAATGAAACTCTAATTTTGTCTCTGCGTTGTTCCCTCTTTTGAGTGGAGACTAGAGAGAGTACGGCGTAGGATTGACAACTGGTCTGCCACTGCTGGACGGATGCGGAGTTTGCTGGGGCCCCACCTCTACCAGCTTCGGAAAGGTAGCTCCGAACCGAACCACCTTCTTCGAACCCCCTGCCATTTCATCTGACAAATCTGCCCTTCTCATTCCCACCAATTGTTTTCTTGCCCCTTCTCATTCCCCAGAATAATTATTGTCCAATTTTAGTGTGGTCTTTGCTGGCAATTCCCAACTCGTCACGTGGCATCACGTGCTTTCAACATCTGTACCAGTGTCCTGCATGCAGATTCCTTCTAGGTGTCAATCTCCAATTGGTAAGTAAAATGATTCTTCAACTTTTACCAATTGAATGAAGCTTGTTGAGTTTCAAAGTTTTACAGTATACTCCTATCTAATTAAACTCAACTTAAATGAAGTTTTGTTCAACTTAAATGAATTCAGGTTTTAAACTTTAAATTCTCATCTCCTATTATGAGCTGGAAGAACAAAAGACCACCACTAATGTGCTTCCACGTGGAGTGCCAACCTGGGTCCCACTCTTTTGCTCATAAAACGCACCTAACCATTATTTCTAGTGGCCCTTTTTATGAACATGTGGTTTTAGTTCTTAATGCCAAATCTTACTGCAACCAGTAAGTTGAATTCATCATTTCATGTGTGGATGCCATTTGTAGTTTACATAGATAAACTCTTTTTTTTTCTGTTTTTATTGCACCTAATTGAGCACAATGAAAAAATTTGATCCATATACCGATCCCAATTAATTTGGAACTGAGGCTATGTTGTTGTTGTTGTTATTTCTATTTTTCCACGTTATATGGAACACTTGACGCACTAACTAATTATTGCTAAAAAATTATCAAGCTTTTTATAAAAAATATTCATTCCATCTTAATTTTTTTTATTAACAAAACTTGATACCGCCTCCACTCGAAACAAAATCGAGTTCCTTATCACTAGAGTCAAGTGCGAAAAGGTCTACATAATTTGTTTGATTGGAAAATGTTAGAATGACACATCAAGTGACAACTCTATGATGTGGCGAGCGGGTCCCACATAAAAATGTGACGTGACGTGCTAGTCCACGTTTATGAGAGTCATAGTGCGCGCTTCGAGATACACACCATGCATGTTATGCACCAAAAATTATGAAGTGCACACTCATTTTTACTCCGTCATGTCATAAAGGTGTCATTCAGGGTATCATTAAGGGTGTCATTCTAACATTTTCCTTGTTTGATTAGCTAAAATATCATTTTCTCAGGTATTATGGTCCTTGTGTAATAAAACCCAAGATGGAGGTCAATCCTGGAAACAATTTAAAAAACCAAGGTGCGAACCAGCCTAGCTGGCATTTTTTATAATATTCACCCGTCAAAGCTGTTGCGCTGTTTAGTTTAATTTTCAAAGCTAATCCACCTTTATTATTCTTTACACCAATCAAACAAACTGCAAAACAAACCCTCCCAGCCTCTCAGCCGCTCGATCGACATATCTTGAAATCCCAACGACCCCGCATCCTCCATCAACGGATGAGATCGACTCGAGGTTGACCATGGTTAAGTTAAGGAGTTGAAAAATCAACAACGTGTTGGTTCTCATTTTAAAAAAAAACAGCAACAACAATAATAATGTCTAAAAAGACACACACCGACGACCCAACCACAGCGAGAGACACAGAAAGAGACACACAGAGGTTTTTCAGCTGACCGACCCAAACAAACCGACCAGACCTCTCTCTCTCTGTCTCTCGTCGTCTCTGATTCAGGTGAGGTTCCGACTGACTCCCGACTCCTCGGCCGTTCGATCGGTCTCTTGATGTGCAGGACCGGTTGCGATTCGTTCCCAATTGCGTGTTTGTTCGAGTCGTATTGAGTGGGAGTTGATGCGTTTTCAGCTCGTTTGGTTGATTACTAGTGGTTTTGGATCTGATTTTGGTTGGATTAGATCTCTGATTAGGTGTGCGATTAGTGTTTGATTTGGCTTGATTAGGTTTATTGTGCTCTACTAGTTGTGGTTGATTTGGCGGTTTTGGGATGTAATTGTGAGTTTTCACACTAAATGCGTGATTTCGTGTGCGTTCTGTGTTGTGATGCATCTTTTTGAACACAATCTGCTTGAAACCTAGTTAATTTTGAATCATTATGTATGTATGTGATTGAATTTGATTAGTTGTTTGAACTGATGCATTGAGTGCTGCGGCGGCGGCGTCCTGGTCGACGTCGAATTCGGCAAATTGTGACTGCTTGTTCTGTTGTGTAAGAAGTTATGGAAGTATGGAAGGATTAGAGGTCCAAAGGTCTCTCCTTTCCGGCTTCAATTGGACAGGCATGTGAAACTAAGCCTGAAAGAGAGATCGTCGTGGGTGCGTCGCGTTTTAATATTTTCGATTGGGTGGAATTGATGAAAGTCTAACTAGGTTTTGATTTCTCATTAAGTTCCATTGAGTTTTGGTGTCGTCTAGTTTTTCGGTGCAACTTTTGAATTTTAGTTTCCTAGCTTGCATTGCTAATTATTGTATGTTGTAAGTCGGCGATGCGTGCAAGCGGTGCAATGTTGAAATGTCGATTGGGATGTGAGTAATGTGAATGAAATTGGTTTTTGTGGTGAATCTGTTTCTCACCGGTGTATTTGTTGTGTTCTTTCTATTTTCAGCTTGAATTGCTGCGTGTGCTGAAAGTTAGTTTATCATTCCTTGTCGGGCTTTGTGAGCGGGGGAGAGAGGATGTCTGGTGGCACGCAAAAAAGTCTTAGGAAAGCCTTGGGGGCTATCAAGGATTCCACTACTGTTGGATTAGCTAAAGTTAACAGTGATTACAAGGTGCGATAAGTCTGCCTTTTAGTTTCCGTACCCAGATTGGTGCAAATTGTAGGAGGAACGCCTTTGTTTGATTTGAGCTTAATGGAATTTGCAGGAATTGGATATTGCAATTGTAAGAGCAACAAATCATGTTGAACGCCCAGCAAAGGAAAAGCATATACGAGGTGAGTTCTTCTAAAGCCATCTCTTTGTTTTGGTTATTTTTTGTCTCAAATGGTTTACTTTCATGTTATCTTCTTGTATGCTTTGCACTTAAACTTATTCAGTATGTATTGTCTTGCAAGTGAAAGAAAGATTAGATGAATTATGTTCTTACGAGTTTTATAAATGTCTTTGCAGCTATATTTGCAGCTATATCAGCAACAAGGCCTCGAGCAGATGTTGCCTATTGTATTCATGCTCTAGCCAGACGTCTTTCAAAGACACATAATTGGGCGGTATGAAAATCATGAAAACTATAGAGCATCATGGTAGTATTAGAAGATCATGTAGGACTTGAATACTAGAAGGTTCAGTATTATTTTCAGTGACGCATAAGAGAAATGAGTCCTGAATAGGACCAATAGGTTTATCACATTAATGATCCGAGAATATGACCAATGCACGTTTTAAACATTCTAATATGAATTATGATTCACCAGCGTTGCTTGTTGTCTATGAGAATTTTACGTGAGTGAATTGAAGATGTTAACGATAATATCTGGAGAATAATGTTAAATTAACTTGAGGTGTTGCCGCGTTGGCAGTGCTATGTGGCTAGGTCCTTAACAAAATCTCAATGTTGTGCATGAACTGTGAATGATATTTACATCTAAAGGGAAGTTACTGGACTTCTTGACTAACTTTTGTGTTATCAATGGCCAGGTTGCGCTGAAAACATTAATTGTTATACATCGTGCTTTGAGGGAGGTCGATCCGACATTTCGAGAAGAACTCATAAATTATGGAAGAAGTAGGAGCCATATGCTTAATATGGCTCATTTTAAAGACGATTCCAGCCCAAATGGTACATATTTTTCTGGTTATGCTATGATTCAATCCTTCGTTTGATTTGTAGAGATACTTATGTTCATTAATGGAATTTTAAAACTCCATGAGACGGTCCAAGAATGCCTTTGTCTTGTTGCCTTATTTTGCTAGAGTTGCATATGCTGCTTCACAACTATGCAAGTCCCCTTTAGTCATTGTATCTAAGATTTTTAGTAGGGGCAGTGCAAACAATGTTCTTTTCTATCAATTTCCAAAAATAAGTAAATAGGCAAACAATGTTGATTTTTATGTTCTTCAAAAAATAAGTAAGAGTTTGCTCTCATTTGCATAGTTGACCAATTATACCTGTTTTGTCCTGCACCATCTGCTTTGCAATCTTCTCTTGAATATATGGAATAAGTTGAGATCCATTCATATTCTAATTATATCAAATCCCGTGTTACTGTTTATTCTCTCCTGAATTTCTTTTACTTTACCACTGGGCAAATTTGTAAGTTTTAATGTAATCTTTACTTGCTGGTTTTCAGCATGGGATTTCATGAAAAGCCGACCCCAGTTAATTTGGGACTGAGGCTATGTTGTTGTTGTTGTTGTTTCAGCATGGGATTACTCTGCCTGGGTACGCTGTTATGCTTTGTTTTTGGAGGAGCGACTTGAATGCTTCCGTGTACTGAAATATGATGTTGAGACAGATCCCCCAGTAAGTATTTCATCATCATTTTATTTGGGACTTTTGCTTACTCTTAAAAATATATATCCTTGCTTAGTCAAATGCATATTTTGCATTCTCATTCAAATTCTTCCCTGTCCTTCATTATCGTTCACCTATTCTTATCCATTCCATGTACGTTTTAGATGTCTTATGTCAAGGATCAACTTATATGTTGTTTCCAGCTTCTAATTCTGTGTTGGTTAGACAATTCCGTGTCGATGACTATGTTATTGAGGTCTGCTCAAGTGTAATTTTGCTTTTGCTTTCAGAGAATCAGGGATCTTGATACTCTTGACTTGCTCGAGCAGTTACCAGCACTACAACAGCTGCTTTTTCGTGTTCTTAACTGTCAGGTAATTTTTCCCTCGGTTCAAATGGAATTTTCGGATGCAATATTAGGTGGGCAGCACCGATGGTGCTTGGTCTTTGGTGCTCGTCATGTCGACAAGCAGGCGATGGAGGACGTTAAATACTTACTTTTCCTGATTGTGTATGTTGATCTGTGTTTTTAATTTCAAAACTGAAAATGTTTCCTGCAACGTGCAGCCACAAGGAGCAGCAGTTTACAATTTTGTAATTCAGTTAGCCCTTTCTATGGTAGGTAAAGTTATAAAGCTACCAAAAGTCGTCCTAAATATTATTGATAAAACTTGTCTCTTGCATTGGTTGTCCTTTTTTCTTCATCTTTTCCCCCTTGCGAGTCTAAGTCTTGTTTGCAATTTTCCTTCTCAACCAGGTTGCTGGAGAAAGCATCAAGATCTATAATGCTATCAGTGATGGTACAGTTAATTTGGTTGACAAGGTACCATTCTTATTTTTCAGTTTTATTTAGAGTTGTTAAATCTTGTTGACTACTCTCATGTCTTTTGATAAAAGCATTGATCTGATCAAAAAAAGAAAAGAAAAAGAAAAGCTTGATAGTTAATGCAACCTTTTTGTGACCTTATCAATTTTTGTCCAATTTTGACTGAGACAGTTTTTTGAGATGCAACGGCATGATGCTCTCAGGGCTCTTGACATATACAGAAGATCAGGGCAGCAGGTGCTTATTCATAAATGATTTTTCTTGATTACTGCTGCTCTGATGCTTAACTTACACTTTTAATTTCTATGTCCTGAAAACCAGGCAGAGAGGTTGTCAGAATTTTATGAAATATGTAAAAGCCTTGACCTTGGGCGTGGAGAGAAGTTTATAAAGATTGAGCAGGTTTTTTATTTTTCTGTGACACCACATTACTGCAATATAATGCTTTCGTTAGTCCTAATATAGCAATGTACTTCATCTCTTGGTTTTGAATCACTTTCTATACTCACAATGCAGCCTCCAGCATCATTTGTAACTGCTATGGAGGAGTATGTCAGAGATGCTTCGCGAGCTTCGTCAGTGCAAAAGGACAAGGTGAGTATTGTGTTTTTGAATTAACAAAGCATTTTTGCTAATCGATAGGACATCTACCAATCCGCTATTCATTCACTTTTTATTTGGTAGAAATTGAAATAAATAATTAACGCAACAGAAGGTTTATGGACACACACCAAAATGTAAGGATGTGGCTACGCGCCAATGTCGATGGTGCAATGCTTTCACACAACCTTGGTGGGTTTCATACATAGGAATCACTTTACGGGAGGAATACGTGGGATGGGTTTATGACATGGTCCTGTTGTTATGTTCTCTATTCTTCTGCTTTCTAGTCCTTTCCATTTGATATGTTTTTCATGGCTAAGAGACTTATTGGAAATTACCAACTAGTGTGAATTGATTAAACGAGCATCTGATTTCCATTTACTTGTTAGTACAAGGCTCTCTAGTGTAAATGAAGGTACCTGGCTCCCTGCTGGGACAAGAAGGTTTTGAACAATGCAGTTTTTCACTTGTCATTTTGCATTTACTATAATCAGGTCGGTGATAAAATTTCTGCTCCCAAAGAGATCCTGGCCATAGAATATAAGAAAGCTCCAGAAACAGAGGTTGTGCGTGAACCTTCCCCCCCTCCACTGCAACCGGTTAAAGCGGAAACTCCCATTTCAGAGCCACCTGATCTATTGGTAATTTTTTAGCTAAAAAAAAATTGTCTGATAGGCGTTTTGTTCCTTGTTGAAACCACATTTCAAACTGAAAATATTGGATTAAATGGTTACCAGGTTTTGAATGACCCAATTCCCGATGCGACAGAACTCGAGAACAAAAATGCTCTGGCTCTAGCAATTGTTCCTGTTGGTAAGCTCTTCATTGTGATGCATTAACTTATGGACCTTCATATGATATTTGATACAAGAATCAAAATGGCTTTTAAAGTTTTAGTGAGTGGTTGAAAGTTTCTCTCCCGTCCTAGTTTGTATAGAAATGAGTCCTACAGTCCAAGTTAATCCATTTATAAGAGGGGAAAAAATAAACAGACAAAATGTTTTCTTTTGATGTGTTTGATTATTGACTTGGACTTGACATGAACCAGATGAAGTCTAAACTTCCAATGCTGTTGGTGATGTAACAGATATATTTCCGGATGCCCCAGTTCCTAGTTCAAATCCAGCAAATGGAACAACAGGTTGGGAGTTAGCGCTCGTGACCGCTCCGAGCTCCAATGAAAGTGCCCACGCCACAACTAAACTAGTACGTTGCTTTCTTGCGATTTGTTGTTGATTGCATGTGTTTGTGTGTACTTGCTAATATTTTACATACATGATCTCTTTAACCATGCACTTTGCTCCCCCATTCCAGTGGAGAAAAACCTTGTAAAATCTTGTACTAAATATGCTACTTTTTTTCAATTGAAGGCTGGTGGCTTGGACAAGCTTACACTGGACAGCTTATATGATGATGCTGAACGACGAGCTAACCAGAATGTGAGCTACAACCCATGGGAACCAGCTCCTGCAGCAGCCCCCATGATGCAACCAATTATGGCACAGGACCCATTCCTAGCATCCCATGCTGTGGCCGCTCCGGCTTCTGTGCAAATGGCAGCCATGGCGAGCCAACAGCAAGCTTTCATGCTCCAACAGCAGATGATGATGATGGGTCCTCCACAACAACAACCAATCAATCCTTTCGCAGGTCAATATGTACCTGGCGTCCATGGTTATGGTCCAGGTATGCCTGTGCAAGCCTATAATCCCCACACAGGTTATATGTAGATAGAGCGTCGAATCGATTCATTTGCAGTTGCCTCGTGAAGGGTCGAAGAAATCACCCAAGTCTTTGATATCAGAGATGTAGGGGATTTTGTTTTGGCCCAGTGTATAATATGTCTTGTATGTGCAGTAAATTGTAAGCTTTGATCACATTGTAGTTCAGAGAGAGAGAGAGAGAGAGAGAGAGAGAGAGAGGTTTGAGGTAATTCTATTATTTGTGTGGACAAACCAATTCTGAATAATGTTCAAAAAGGTGGAATTTTTGTTTTCCTTAGACGAGTGTGTCACTATATTGAAAACAAGTAGGCTGGAAGAGTTTGCTCTATATGATTGATCTTCACTAATATGGGATTGAGACATTTTTGTTGTTTTTCTTTTATTGAGTTACGTAAAAGTGCCTTGAAAATACCAATCAAACGAGTAGCTCACTGATTTGATATGCGATAATTTGTGTAAGAGATGGAGAGCCCCTTTTTTCTTTTTTTTCTTTTTTTTTTTTTTTTTTTTTTGGCTAGAGCCTCCTTAATAAGAAAGGAAAAAAAGAAGTAGTTGGAAAATACATAATATTAGGCCCACAATATTAAAAATTTATGCGGGCTTATTGGGCCAGGCTTACATATTCCAATTTTTTATGGACTGACCTTGAGCTAATATATAGGCTCGCGTGTGCGTTGACTGGGCCTAAACTAAAACTTTACGATCAGGCCCATGAACAGGCCCATATATTTGTAGTAGGCTTGGCCCAGGCTAAGACTTCAAGCCCGGCCTGAGCCTGGGCTCAATCCAGCCCATAAACAGGTCTACATGATTTTTTTTTTTTTGGAAAGGAACAGGTCTCTACTTGATTTGTTCATCGATATTTCGGCCTAGGCTAAGACTTTAAGACTTTTGAGTTTCCCTGTATCAAGTACTTCAGCTATTGCAGATAGCCAGTTACATGGGCTGGGTGGATTGAGAGAGAAGCTTAAGTTTTGCATAAAAGAGGATGAATCATCTATCGATCATCCAAGTACACTATATACAGACATCTATCGATTCACTAATAAACGGAATCCACACAGAATAAACACAGTCATGGCTAACATCACAAACTGAACTTTGGGCGAAAATCAACATAACATCAGTTCCAAACTAATTGGAGTCTCTAGCAAAAATAAACATGCCATAAAATTGCAAAAGACACATTCATTTCTTTTTGCAGCAACAGAACTTACAAAAAAAAAAGGTGTTTTCGAATTCTAACGTTGGAAACCCTGATATAGATGCCCTCGGCGGCTAAAGCCACTACATTCACTTCTTTTTGAAGCAATAGAACTTACAAAAAAAAAAAAAGCATTTTTGAATCCTGGTGTTCAAAAACCTGATATAGATGCCCTTGAAGCGAAAAAGAAAATACTGGCATTATATGATGCTAAATCAAAGGTTCTCTACCGTATTACAACCACTCTACCATGAGAAACTAATTGCTTCTTCCCCTCGGCTTCATCTCTCTTCACTCTCTCCTTCAGATTTATCTATTTTTCATTTGATTATTTATGTGACACATAATCATCTGTCATTCAAAAGGCTCGATCGCCATGAATTAACAAGAGAAGAAACTGAAAGGAAAGGAAAAAACAAAAAGAAATTGCAGGAAAAGGAAGAGAAAATTTTTTGAATTTTACTGAACTCGGCCGGTAAATCAAATGGCCACCAAGATATTAAGATATAAGAGAAGTTTTGCCACTTACATCGAATTATAAGGAGCGGGGGGTCCTAAAATTAGGAATGGTTGAACCAAGGTCCCATTGCTCCGTTCATGTGACCATTGCTATGAGATCCTGCGCCATTTGGAATAAGCGAAGGGGGTAAGCCAATAGCCACCGAAGGTGAGGGAGAAGGAAATAACCCGTGGGAGTGGGGGAGGGCATGAGGACTGACAAGAGGGCTGCCACTGCTATTTCCTTTCCGCTGTTGGAGTGCATGGATCTGTCTCAGACCTTCCTCATGAATACGAGAAATAGTTTCTAGTTCCTTCATTGAGAGAGCTTCCAAGCCCGCACCATAGAGAGGCGCATGCCGCGACATTTCTTCTTGGAGAGAAGCCTCAAGAGTATGGATATATTGCTGCACAGAAATGTGAAAACGCAATCAGTTCAGAAGTGTAGCTAGTGAATGCAGCCGAAAATAACATCTACAAGGAAAAGATGAAGCGCAAAAGAATTTTTCATATCAAAGTCTCCATAAGTTGACAGCAGCAAATCCATACACAAATTGAGTTTTCTTAAAAGACCTGTCCTCTTAAGTAGCATAGCACAATTATCAATAGAGCCTTTTCTCCATGAATAATTTATGGATGAGTTGTCTTTTCATCAAACTTTAAGTCCGTTGCCCTCGAAAAGAACATCATAAGATTCATAACAGGAGTTCTCATCAAAATTAATTTGCGAGTCCTTTGGCCTCAAAGAGAACATCATAACAGGAGTTTTTATTAGACTTAATATGAAGTCATTTGCCCTTGAAATTTATGTTGATCAAGGGGTTTTACAACTTAAGTGCGATTGGAGCAGTTAACATTTGTAACCAAAAAGATATACGACTCATTGATGGGAAGCATCAACCCATGAGCCTCGTTTTCCTTTTGAAACATGGTAGTGATTTGCTTGTTCACCATTAGCCTAGTATTGATGGTTTCTCATCCACAGTATGTCAGTAAATTTGTTAGCTAATGCTAATTGTGCATGCAGGTTTATATTGATTTACTCAAGGAATTTTCCTTTATCCGAATTTGCTTAAGGACTTGTAAGTAATCTATTTTCATCACACAAGCAACCTAAACCGATAAATGGACAAGAATCAGAAAAGGATATATAAAGCACAGGAAAGTAGAACCTGGCATGCTTGCAATTTTGCCTCCATTCCGTCGATGTATGCTTCACAGCGAGCAACCTGCTCTTCTTTTTCCCTCTTTTCTCCTTCAGTTTGGCCAACTGTTTGTGTCAACCTTCGAACTTCGTCCTCCAGTGATTGCCGAACTTCCTCTCGAGTCATAGTTTCTGTCGCATAACGCTTCAATTCTTCATCAAATCTTTTCCGTGCAGCTTCTGCACTCTTCAACCTTTCAGCAAGAGCATTTTTCTCCTTTACAACTCTCTGCATCATCCAAATCACTAAACTCAGTAATGCATTTACTTAAAGCCTTCCCTGGTTTCAATCAAATAGCAAAGCAGAGAAGTATTATTTTGCAACACGGCAGAATCAGAAGAAAATAGGTCATGCATCGAACCCACACAAACTGATCTTCAATACAGAGCACACACCTTACTGTTTACGTGATGCTCCACAAGACTAGCATAGCAATAACCAAAAACAAAATTGTTACATGTTTCACGAGCCATTTAAACAGGGTGCAGTCATGATTCTACAGCTATAACGCCCCATGTGATTAAATATACATAGTTTCGCGGTAATATTATGAAAATTATTATTTTTTACAGGAATATTATGAAAATTATCAATGTCGAGCTTCGATTTTTTATTTTAACAAGGCTACTCACGATGAGATGCCAATTATACATTCACCAAGCAATATTCATCTAGCAATATAGCACTCAGGATTTTATAGGTTACCCAAGAGAAAGACCTAAAATATAATTCAACATTTCCTTGAGAGATAACTACCAATTACACAAATACACCCAAAAAGAAAATCTCTTGCAAAACCAACAAGAATGGTAATAGCCCCATGTGAAAAGCTTTAAACAAAAAGAACAAAAAACAATCGTGTTGACCTGCATTTTAGTCTTGTCTAATCTGTAGTTACTCTCTCTAATCTGTTGTTACTCTCTCTCGCTCTCTCTCTCTACTCTCTCTTCACATAAATTTATGAAAAAAGAAAAAAAAAACATGCATTATTGGAAAATTAATGGCCTTCAGCTTTAGGGAACATCCTTGACGAATACCAGAAAAACATAAGTTGCTGATCAATTGAATACTACATTTAATTCTATTAGAATAACTTCACAATTGAATCTGTTCCAATCTGCTGACAGATGATGCATTCATGTAGCTAAAGAGGATAGAAACAATAAACTTGAGTCGAGGTCATAAAGCATCACATAAATTTGTTCGATTGCCGTCATAAACTTAGCAAACATTCACAAAATGGGCTAAATAAAAAATAGAAATGAGATAATCACGTGAGCCGTCATAACTCAAAAATACTTAGAAATTAAAGTTGTAAATGATGACAATTTTATCATGCCAACTTCACTAGTATCTAAACAGCAGAAATGAAAGACATTCTACTTCCTGGATGGTAGCGAAAACTATAAACTAAGTAAGAACATAAAATGAAGAATTCTGATGGAGCGAAGACAACTAAATAAGAGCATAAATTGAAGAATTTTGAAGGAGCAAAGGAAACTTTATATTACCTTCAACTCATCACGTTTCCTAGATTTCAACTGTGAAAGCTGTGTCTCAGCATCATGGAGGCGATCCTGCAAAGCCTTCTTTTCACCAGAAAGCTTTCTGATTTCATCATCTCTTTCCGAGCGAAGCCATTCAAGTTGACTTTCAACCTCTTGTATCTGTTCGGAAAGCTCTTTCTTTTCTCGAGAAAAACGGTCCATTTCTGACTTCATCTCAGACTGTCATTTGAAGGAAAGCGTAAGCCAATCTTAAAAGGAACCAAACATTAAGAAATTTTGGGTAACTAAATGATCAGTTCGGATAAGCAATCTTATACCTTAAGACGGCTACTAGTAGCCTCAGAATCACTCAATCGTTGCAACAATATATCCTTTTCTCTCACAATGCTGGAAATTTCAGCTTGGCTTTCTTCACGGATACGTATGTTCTCATCCTCACTTGCACATAACTGATGCCAGAGGGCAGCACGGTCAACATTGGCAAGTTCAGCAACCTCCCTCATCATATTTAGAACTGGTTTAGCAATCCCTTCTACATCACAAATCAAATACACCAAGGTATCCAAGTCAAAATCTGCTCCACGACAATTGTCTGTGGTACTGGTGGCCCGGTCAACCAGCCCTTTCAGCATCCTACACCGAGAAGTGTCATCGGCATAAATTTTTAGTAGCAATGCATATAGTGCCCTCACAAATCCTTGAACACAGGGAATTCTGGAGTGCGCCAGAGTTTCTGAAAGATGAAGAATGGGAGTAAAATCATCTTCTTGGGCTGCCACCAACTCATTAGGTTTACCCTCTGCATTTGTTTCATGATACTGAGGACTTTCAGCGTCCGATCTGGAACAAATGCTCAATCTGTGGGCATAGCGTCTTTCCAAGACAATGGCCATTGATTCATCCTGAATTACTCCTTGAGCAACTGCTCTCTCAAAAGCCTGAGAAGCTTCACCAGCAAGGAAAGGAATGGATAACATCTCAATGAGAACATAAATGTCAGAAAAATGAGGATCTGCTTGCAGGACCTGCTCATCTACCACATGCGATCTTTCAGAAATGATTCTGTACTCATCATATGGTGGAATACATGATGCCGCTGAACTGTCAGCAAGTTCACAATCTGAATCGATATCTTTTAAAAGAGCTTCGGCAACATCTGCCCAAGTTCTCACAGTTTTGCTCATAACACCCAAGACAGAAGGTGACACATCAGAACCCAACATTTTCAGCCTGACACGGACTGCCCTCACCTACAATAGAAGACCAAGAAAAAACATTACAATTCAACAACAACAACAACAACAACAACATAGCCTCAGTCCCAAATTAACTGGGGTCGGCTACATGGATCAAACTTTTCCATTGTGCTCGATTAAGTGCAATTGATGGTGAGCTTTTCAAACCATTCAAATCCCTCCTAATTAATGCATCCCGTGTTAACTTTGGTCTGCCCTTACCTCGTCGAATTTCTACAGTTTCTGTTGAGTCAAGTTTTCTAGTTGGGGCATTTGTAGGCCGTCTTTGCAGGTGACCAAACCACCGCAACCGCCCTTCCGTAATCTTTGTATCAATTGGTGCTACTCCTACTTGTCTTTGAATTTCTATATTTCTTATTTTATCATTACGAGTTTTACCACACATCCACCTACGCATCCTCATTTCTGCTATGTTCATTTTATGTAATTGTTGTTGCTTTATCGCCCAACATTCACTTCCATAGAGCATAGCTGGCCTAATTGCGGCCTATAAAATTTTCCTTTTAACTTAGTAGGAACATTTCGATCACAAATCACCCCCTCGTTGCACTCAGTCATTTCTTCCATCCAGTTTGAATTCTATGTGTGACATCATTCTCAATGTTACCATCATTTTGTATGATTGATCCTAGGTATCTAAAGTGGATTACCTTAAGAACTTCTACTTCCCCTAATTTTACCACTCCGTCATCTCGATGTCTAGTGTTTCTAAACTCACAGTGCATGTATTCGATTTTCGTCCTACTCAACTTAAAACCTTTAGATTTTAATGTATTCCTCCAAAGTTCTAATTTCCTATTCACTACATCTTTAGTTTCATCCACTAAGACAATATCATCTGCAAATAGCATACACCATGGTATGTCCTCTTGAATATGTCTAGTTAGTTCATCCATAACTAAAGTAAATAGATATGGGCTTAAAGCCGATCCTTGATGTAATCCTATCGTAATGAGAAATTCTTTTGTAGCTCCTCCAAATGTCTTTATACTCGTTACTACTCCATCATACATATCCTTAATAGTGTCTATGTATCTAGCATGCACTCTTTTTCTTTCTAGAACCCACCAAAGAACATCTCTAGGGACCCTATCATATGTTTTTTCTAAATCTACGAATACCATATGGAGATCTTTTTTCTTCTCTATATTTTTCTAAAGAAAACATAACAATTGCAAAGACTAAAACAGTCAAGTATCAAATTTTCAAGTGAACACAAGAGGTTTCCTATCTAACAATTTTTTTGTCTCATACCGCTTGAGGAAGACGCTGGCATTGGGATGCAGCTTTGAAAATAAAACTCATGGCTGCTGCAAGCGTCTCCTGATTTGAATCTGACAACAAACTATAAGATTGAAATAATACACGCTCCCAGACTTCACTCCCAAACTCTAACTGACTAAGAGCATCCAATACCTGATGATTAAGAAGCATTGATAGTTAAGCAAAAGAGTCAGTAATCAAACAAATCTTAACAAAAATATAAATGCCACTGGAATCAAAACCATAAATAATCCACAACTACTTTATAAATAATAAAAATAAGAGAAGTAATAAAAAATTGCAGCCGGCTGGGATCAGCAACTGGCCATTTATTGTATCATTTGACTCCAGATGAAAAAAAAAATGACAAAAGAATTGCTAAAAGGAAAATGAAAATTCAAAAAAATAAATCTCACGGGTTCTCGTAAAGAAGGTTCTGCATCAGGCTTCTGAAGCCGATCCAAAAGCGCGCAAGCTGCAAGTGGATGCTCAGAATGGTCAACCAGTTTGGGCACTAGCGCTACTAAATCAGGTTGTAGATGCTTAGGAGCTTTATCCAGGACAATAGCAATTTTTCTTGCAGAATGAGGCCTTCGCCTTGGTTCTGGACAACCTTGAGGAACAGCACCATCTAAAGCTCTCAATGAATTTACAATCAATCCCAAAAGCTCCTCTGACTGCTCTGGCCACTTTGTCTGGCATATAAAAAGATAATGCACTAGTGATTCAACGTCAACAAGTAATAAGACCAAAAATCACCAATTGAAAGTCAATATACCTTGGGTGCACGATTTAGACCATTATCAACAGGAAGTGCGCCGGCAGATGTTTCTGGAGGAGAAATAGGCTGCCCAGGGACAGCCTTTTCTGCTAAATCAGGTCTGTTCATATCTGAACTTTGCACAGCATACGTATTGGTACTTTCCGCTAGACCAGAGTCTAATCTTTCATATACAGGTGGTTCTCCAGATTCCATTATTCCGATCTCACTCCCTGATTCTGAAGAACTAATTGCACCACTGCTGTCAATGGAAGGTTTTGTAGTTGTATCTGAAGAGTCATCACCACTCCTCTCTTCAGAGGGCTGGCAGCACTCAACCATAATGTCCAAAAGTAGATCCACTATTGCCTGCTGTAAAACTTTAACTCCCATTAACAAGTTCATTAGACTGGGGGAAGATTCATCAGTCTTTGTGACCTCTTTCTTTCCATCATTTCCACCTGAGAGCTTTGTTGGGAGGAGCAAGCGTTTCACTTTTGCAGGATCATCAAGATAAACACGAAGCCCAGTCAGAAAACCAGCTATAGCACCTGCATCCATCAGAAGCTTTTCCCTTAAAGTGACCTGAGGTTGGGAAGGATTATCTCCATAGGTAAGATGAAAGCCTGCTCTGGCAAGAAGATTTCTGAATATATCCTCTTCATCTCCACTTATTCCTTCACTGTCTTCAGAATCGATGAGCTCATCAGGATCGGTTGACAAAGCATCCTGATCATCATCAGAAGCTAAAACCTAGTACAGAAATAGCCAGCAATTGAATATTGGCATGACGACACCCTCATATAAGAAACAATTAAACATCATCTAACAAAGTACATCAGATAAATACTGGAAATAATGTCTCAAAAAAAAATCAAAACTAAATAGAAGTATTGAGAAAACGAATTAAAATTACCATCATCAACCGAATTACAATGAGAAACCGTTACAAGAATACTGGTGGAAGTATCCACAAAGAATCAAAACTAAATAAAAGTTGACATTCAGCGCCATTCTAAAACAGCCAAAACTCGACTTGTGATTTTTAAAATAGAGCATCACATCAAATATAAGGCCATGAACTTATTGCAGAAATGTCTTTGTTTTAATTTGCATTCTATATATCCAATTGAAAGTTTGAAGGATCCAGCTACACATGAAAGAGGATGCTAGAATGCAAAGTTAGGTAAAAAAAAAGGGTCATGTAACATGCCGAGGGGGCTTTGTTTATTCAGTTTTAGCATTTCGATTCAGTGGTTGACAAGTTTGTCAAATCAAGGTCAAAAGACAAGAAATTTTCTTTGGCTAGGCTTGATGCCTTGATTTTCAAACTAATCAAGAAAGGTTGAATTCCTAAATTGAGAACTGCTTTCTCAAACTAACCAGTATTAATTAAGAGTAATATAAACAGTTATGGTACATGAATTGGATAAAAGAGGACACAGACTTACGAACACCAGGAAGTAATATTGCCAAACTCAAATTCATGATTCACTCCCAACAGAAGGCATTAGAGAATGAATTTTAATTTTTCTTCCTTTGCTTTCTTTTACTTTATGGTCGTCTCCTATTCACTGCATTAACAAGGGCTTTTTATTTGTCCAGTTGGCCCGATAGTTTTTTTTTTTTCCACCTTCATTTTCCTTTATGCCATATACCACTCTACAATAGCATTTTATATTGAGAAAACTTCTAAAGCGGCAAACTACAAGGAGGTCATAATTGAGCACGAATATGAAATAGCAAAAAATATGAACAAAGAAGAACAGAAAAAAGGAACATGAACAAAGAATTCTCATATAGGAGGGAGGTAAACAACTAGATACTAACCTCTAGGTCTGAAAACTCAAACCATGGGCAACAATCAACGATCTCACAGACAAAAACAACAGTATCACGTATAAGAAATCCTGCATCTCCTTCCAGCATGTCTGACACCTTCATGAACTGGAGAACAGAATTATTCCATGTCTTTGTGCAAATAGAAGACTCCTTCCACACAGTTTTAGCAGGGTTCTTTTGGTTTACCACAGCCATCCTGTATCTGACCCAAAAGTTTTTATCAGGATCGCTACCAGAAGATTGATCACTCTCTAGGTATATACATATGGTGTCAAAGGACTCATAAACGCCTGCCCAAACAAAAGTAACACAGATATTAGATGGAAGAGCCAGTCATACTACACAAAACAAAGCCAAAGAATGCAACTAGATTATAAGAGAAATACAGCAAAGGCCAACTTGAACACCCACCAATGCGAAGCTCGCATCCACCGGCTTGAAAAAATTTGCTAAAAATCTTCCTGGTCTCCATTATTTCCTTGAAAGACAAGAAGTTCTCGACCTTCCAAGTAAATGATCCCCGTTTTCCAGATTTATCAACTTGGGCACCAGTATTGGCTGACTCCGCTTCTTGATCAAGGAAGTCCTGCATTATCGACGTCTCCTTCAATATAAGAACCTCGGCCGAGAACACGACAGTGTCCTGAACAAGAAATCCAGAATCTTGGTCAAAGAGACTGGTGAGTGTGACAAATTCACGCCAGCCCCAGTCTTTTGCTGCCTTAGAATAACGATTCTGTGATTCTTTTGTGACAGACTTGTCTTCCATCTTCTGGTTTACAACTGACAATCTGTGACTCACAAAACAACTCCAATCACTAGAAGTGTTTCTGGAATCTGTGACCTCGAGAAACACTGAGAGATGGCATGGTGGCTGGGACTGCCCTGGATTGGATTAATAATAAGTGGCATTCCATTAGCTGATGTTAGAGATGCTTCTTAGCAGCAATTTACAATTTAGGTCAATGACCAATAAACACAATGTAATGAATAGAACATTATGTTAGAAGCGGATACCGCAAAATGGCAAAAAAAAAATTTACCTCTAGGATAAACGATGAGGCGGCAATCCCGGTTACCAATCTGAAACCTCCTGCTCTTAACACAAAGACCTGTGATCTTCCTCTTCTTCAAGAGATCCTTCAACCTCGTGAAGTTCTCAATCCTCCAAGTAAACTTCCCCATATGCCCATCAGACTTTCGGCCGCCACCCACATTCCTGCCCCAAAGCAATCCTCCACTCTTCGAAAAGTTACTCGATTCCTTTATAACATGAAAGGACGCACTAAAAACCGCAGTATCATCAACTAAAAACCCCGACTCCGACCCAATAAAATCCGACATTTTCATATAATCATTCCACCCCAAACTAGTATTATCCCCACTCTTATTATCCGCTGCAAAACGCCCATAAGAATCCCTATGCATATGATTCAACCCCGGTTTCTGATTCAACGCGGACATCCTAAACAAACACCAACAACTCCGATCGGGCACCACGGACTTCTCCGTGTCCTTACTCTCCAAACACATTGACAGATACTCAACAGCATTAACAGAACTCTGATAAACACTAATCCTCAGATTACATTCCCCGGCGGGGAAAACGGGGCTCATTATCTTCTGCGTCTTGATCATCTCCTTAAACAAACTAAAATTATGAACTTTCCATGTAAATTTACCACTAAGAACATCCGAAACCGGGCCGACAACAACCATTCCGGAGGGGGACGAGTTCGAAGACGAGGAATATTGCAATTCATTACTATCTCTAGAGAAATTAACAGATTCATTCAAGACGAGAATATCAGCAGTGATGAGTAGGGAGTCGGCGCTGGAAAGAAAACCTGATTTGGGATCGAGAATGGTGGACGAAGGCGTGAAGTCGCACCAACCGTGTGACTTCTTCTTGGAGGAGAATCGGTGCCACGAATCCCTCTGTATGGACTTGGATTCGTCGGCGTGGTTGGCGATCGCCAATCTGTAGCTCGCAAAGCAGTCCCATTTGGAGGAAGAGGAGCCTCTGGGATCCATGATTTGGAGGTAGATTGAGAAGTAGCCGGGTAGGGCTTGGGAGTCGCCTTTAGGGTATATGAGGAGGCGGCAATCGTAGCCGCCGACTTCGAAGTAACGGCTCCAGAGTGCCCTAGCTTTCACTTTGGGGAAATTGTGGACGGTCCACCGGCAGACGGCGGAGTGGTCGCCGCGCCGCTCCACGGAGACGGATTCCTGCCCGGAGGAGGACGAGGTTAGAGGCTCCTCGGACGGTGCGGCGGGGGAGTGGGAGGAGGAAGGGGGGATGGATGAGGGCTTGTCCGCCATTGATGATGATGATGATGATGAGGAGGATGATGATGAGGATTGGGGGGGCTGTGGAGGCGTTGAGATTGATTGGTGTGTTGTTGCTGTTGTTGTTGCTGTTGCTGTTGTTGTTGTTGACGACGACGACGAAGACGACGCTGTTGTTCTCGTTGTTGTTGTTGTTGCTGTTTTGTTTGCTGATGACGATGAAGATGAAGATGCGGCATCGGATTCGCTTGGTTTCATCTTCATCGGAACAACAACGAGGGTTTTTGATGTTGTCTTTGTTTGTTGTTCTATACAAAATCTCTCTCTCTCTCTCTCTTTTACGTGTTCTGTTGTTCTTCGGGGTCTGATATTTCTGGGTTGTTTAATAAGCTAAGAAGCGTTTTTTGCCCTTTTTGTCCCTTTTTTTTTTTTTTTTTTTTTTTTTTTTTTTTTTTTTTAGAGAGAGAGAGAGAGAGAGAGAGTCTAGAGTCTAGAGAGAGAAAGTGAGTGTTAAAAATGTGTCTGGCGAAGGGCTGTGTGTTGTGTGTTTGATTTCATTTTGGTGATCTGGTGTCCTGAGAGTCACGTACTGGGTTACACCAGAGACTGTGTCTGAACCGTTGGGTGTGATGACTTTGATGGATGAACAAGGTGTTCTGATGACTCTGAAGTTGTTGACCTTGCTGTTTAGGGGGCACAAGTGAGTGAGGAGGTTATGCCTACAGGTAGCTAGCTAGGGTAAACCACTATCTTCGGTAGGCCTAGTTGAAGAGTCCACTGTGCAAGAAATGGAAATTGGGCCCCTGTTTATCATTTCCTTGGACCATGATTGTAACTTGTAAGTAACATTGCCTTGCCAAAATGACCTATCTAAGTAGATTTTTTTTTTTTTTTTTTTTTAATTTCATTTTTGAGGTAATGTAGCGAAATTTCTTTGATTTGGTATACTTGATGGAGCGAACGAGTTGGAAAAGCTGCCTCTTAGGTTTCATGACAATGCTCGAGCGTGAAGTAATCGGCGCGGTTGACACTGAATACCGCAAGGAGTTTTTGAGTCTCTCCGTCCATAAGGCATAATTCAAAAATGTAGAATATTGCAAATTGGATTACTAATCCATACCTTAAATAAAAATTTATTCCAATCCTTTTGGAACATTACTAATGTATATAAACTAACCTTATCCAAATTCACCTATTTTTGTAATGATACCATCAATTTTGTTACGGGTGCCAATGAAAACACCTATTCTAAGCAAATCCTTGTAGTTCAACTTGAATGCCCATTTATTTTGTTGCTTGTTCTTGTGGTGATGGACTGTTACAGGTGAATGAGAACAATACTTTTGTCCTTGTAAGTTAGAAACCAATGGGATGGTATTTCTATGTAGGATTCCTACTTCATTAGGCGAGTTCACAACCATCACACTAACTCTATGTTGGTTCTTATTTTTTATTGCTTTCATACAACTAGCATGCAAGATATAAAAAAAAAAAAAAATGCTACAAGGGACATTGATATTATTATACATCGATACGTTGTGATACATCCGTAACTTAGTGATCCATCATAGACTTTTTTTTTTTTTTTTTTTGGAGTCTAAACCACTTGGTATCCAAACTACTCAACTACTCCGAGTTCATCTCGAGTCTCGCACCGTGTAGGTGAGGGGAACTCCCAACATTAATATTTTATTCTCAAGATTCGAACTTGTTTTATTCTCAAGATTCGAACTTGAGTCACTAATTAAATGACAAAAACTTGGAGTTAATTTCATGAGATGGTCACTCAAGATTATAGTTCGTAACACTTTGGTCACTAAACTCACATTTGTCCAAAATATATCACTCAACTTTACAAAACGTTTCAACAAAATAACTCTGACCACTCTCCGATCAAAAACCCAGCGTTCCTGCTGACGTGGCGCCACGTGGGATTTCATGGGAGGTCACTTAAGTTTTAAAGTGATGACGTGGCATTTAATACACAACCCACCCACCCCCTTTTAGTTCACCCCACATTTAGGGTTTGATTTCATGGAAATCGAAAGAGGGAGCACCCCGCCAGCACCCCGCCAGTGACTCGTCTTCTTCCTCGCTCTCTCTCACTCACGCCAAGAATCGGCCTCGATTTCATGTGTTATAGCATTAACAGTGAATATAAGCATTGTATGCGCACATAGCTAGAGTTTTTTCTAGTTCTTTTAGGGTTTTGTTTTACATCACTCTCTCTAGCTTGTTGGATGAATTTTGTTGTGGCGATCAATTAGTAAGTATGCGATCGATCGTTCATGAATGGATGGGTTAATCGATCTTTTCTTCTCATTCTCACAAGCCTTACTTTTTCAATTCTCTCTTTTTACTTGCTTTCCTTCCTGGCTAGCTTATTATTAGCTTCTTCTAGGATATTGTTTGATTGTTCGCACTCCAAAAGGGCTCAAATAAATTATCAAGGTGAGCCGCCACGCACTATATATACTTGAATTCTCGATCTTCCTTAATTAATTACTACTCCAGTAATTGATTTAGCTAGATTTCATTAATTCATGAAAATACAGTAGTGAAATTAATTAATTGATTGATTAAGAGCTATCAAAGTATCTATCTTGAGCTTGAGCTGCAATTAGAGTGCCTGCACTGTCCGTGAAATCGAGGCCGATTCTTGGCGCGAGTGAGAGAGAGCGAGGAAGAAGATGAGTGACTGGTGGGGTGCTCCCTCTTTCGATTTCCATGAAATCGAACCCTAAATGTGGGGTGAACTAAAAGGGGGTGGGTGGGTTGTGTATTAAATGCCACGTCATCACTTTAAAACTTAAGTGACCTCCCTGAAATCCCACGTGGCGCCACGTCAGCAGGCCCGTCGGGTTTTTGATCGGAGAGTGGTCGGAATTATTTTGTTGAAACGTTTTGTAAAGTTGAGTGCTATATTTTGGATAAATGTGAGTTTAGTGACCAAAGTGTTATAAACTATAATCTTGAGTAATTACCATATGTGAAATTAACCCCAAAAAGTCATCGACTCATTACAACCATTCAAATACAGCACCAACGACACTCGACTCAACAACAACAAACTTCTTCGATAACAACTAGGCCATATAATACAAGCTTGTTTATCTTTTGATGAAGTCCTTCTCAGCTAAGTTTTTTTCAGGAATCAAATGATTTCACCATAGCAACTTGTCAAAAAGGTATGAGAGTTCATTCAAGTGACATATTAAGCACCCTAGTCCATTATCAATGTGTCCTAGCCTTTCGATTCAAGGTTATGAATCATCATAAATGGATCCATCATGTTAATGTCTGACAATTAAATTTCATAGCTCACTTGTCCTTCGCTGTTCTTATTGATGAACTGGCCTGATCTTTATCCTCTCCGTTAATCAAATAGTCACTTGAATTCATTCTCCCGGTCTTGAACCGGTCAGAGAACAAAACAGCTTTGCCATTCTACTGTTCTAGTCACTATTTTCCGGATTGAATTCAAAGTTTCAAAATCCTTTTCAAACATTATATATTCTTTCACATTCCTTCGAACACATTTCCGATTTGATACACTGGAATTAACTCATTCGATCTGAATTCAAATGGGTACATAATATGTGTAACAAACTATACATGCAAAGAATTCTAGAAAAAATATCATTCAGGAAACGTGATATTTTATATACAGTTCATAGAAGTACCTGTGCATTAACAACTTGAACTAGACCTGAAATAAAAGGTTGGCTCGTCCATGCCGCAGCAATTCATACCTGAAATCCACGCATGGAAACAATGCCAGTCTATCCTTCAGAAAATATTAAACTATTGGTGTTAGGCATGGAAGGAAAATACTGCAGAAATATACTAAACATTGTAAACAAGATACTGAGTTTTGTGTTCGAACCCCGTAACTTCTTATCCAACTCTTTTGGTTCTTTTTGAGATCCTCTTATCAATTATAGTTCAAGACCTCAGGATAAGAAGTTAGAGCTAAGTCGTCAGATTAACTAATTGCTTGACAGTAGAATATAGAGAACATCCTCAAACTATACTATTTCAAGAATTTGATCTGTACATCGCTCCATGTTCCCAACCATGTCGGGTTGCTATAGGATCAAGTTTTTATGTCACTATGAACAATCAGAGAGTGCAAATGATACTTTCCTTCTTGGCTAAGTCAAAACCTTTTGTCTAACAATTATTAATCAAATTTCAGATATATAAACACAAAAAACTTTACCAAGTAGACAGAGGAACCACAAGCCCAATGCATGAAATACTTACCCAATCTTTTTCAGGTCAAAGCACCAACTTGACACAATTGGCAGCGAACGATTCATTCATTTGGTTTAAAGAAACGCTCTTAGAGCATCAACAACTTTCTCAGGCCTATGGACATGGTCACGTAGTCAAGAATTCCAGAAAAAAAAAGGTGGTTTATGCGAACGAAAAGTGAATCAAGAGTCTGAAAAAGGCGTTTTACCAGTCCTCTTGTGGCATATGGCCAGCACCTTCTATTAGCTTGACTTTGACTGCATCCGGGTTTCCTTTCTGAAACTCTTCCGCTTCAGATCGAGGTAGATATTTGTCGGAGACCCCCCAGCCAATTAGTATTGGCCTGTCCCATCTAAAATTCAAAATATGATTGATCACAATTCAACCTCAAGGAATATAAGTGAAACATGGTTAGCTGCGACAGAATGGCAGTGCGAAGCATGAGCATCAAAGTCTAACAGACAAAATTGCGCACAACAGTATTAAAGATATGTTAATGCAAATTATAATTTTGTATGCTTCCAGTGGAAGGTGGCAGATAGATGCTAGTTCCCAGAAGAATACAGGATAAAAGTCATATATACTGTTACACTCTAATTCTTTCTCTATCTCATGAAGAAATTCTTCATTGATCCACACCAGGAAAACCTGCATGTTATATTGTATGTTGAATGGAATAATGGAACTACTACCACACTATGACTTTGATGTTTTACCTTCCTGCAGAAAAACCAGTAGCAATTCGACTTGATATGTCTTTGAAGTCCGCTTTTCTTGCAGCTTCAAGCAGTGCTGCAGTGCAACAAAAGAAGATGAAAAATGAAACTTAGAAAGAGCAAGCACATATAAAGCTGATAGGCACCATATTTTTCTTTTTAATGGAATGCACATCATCAAACAAGTGAAATATGAAATGACCGTTGAAAATCTTATCAATTTCGTATCGCATATATTATCAGCCAGGGTTTACATTGTTGTACTATGGGATGCATTAATTAGGAGGGATTTGAATGGTTTGGAAAGCTCACCATCAATTGCACTTAATCGAGCACAATGGAAAAGTTTGATCCATGTAGCCGACCCCAGTTAATTTGGGACTGAGGCTATGTTGTTGTTGTTGTTGTTTACATTGTTGTACTATGCTTGCTAAAATAATATGTTTGAACATGATGTGGAGCATTTCTTGCATGCGTGAGTCTTAATATCTATTAGTTCTCTCTTTATTAAATAAAGAAATGACTCTCGTCAAGCATACTACAAGGCAGCTTTTAAAGACTCTAGATTTTTGGTGAGTCTCAACAAGCAATCACAATCAAGCACATAGTTTGTTGATTGCGATATCAAATTTACGACAAAGGCCTCAAAACATTAGGCAAAAGGAATTAACCCTAAATACTATTTAAAATATTTAATTTTGACCAACAAAGTGGTAGCTCAATGGTTTGGTGTGAAAAGCTTGTGGAGAACCGGCAATACAAAATCACATAATTATTTTGCACATTGTAATGGCAATTTGATTCGGTCCTTTTCCAATAATCGGCTATATATTTCACATGTTCTCTGCGCTTCCCCTTCTAAATACCAATATCAATATACAATGATAAGAATTGAGACCCAGAGAGAAACAGAAAAAAAGAAGCATAATTTTGAAGTTTGAACTTAACAGTTGAAAGAGTTATCTTTTTGCTAGGGACCTAAGTCGAACCTCGAAAGGTATTTAGCGCCAAAAAAATATCACGTCGTTTTCTTCTTTTATGTGCTAAAGAAACAAAAAACAATAACTACTTAATATATTCCAGTATCACGCCTCTATAATCAATCACTGAACAGATGAAAAAGACTACTGAAGTTGTCTGGGAAATATACTAACCAAACCCAGGCCCACTGCTGGCTAAGTATGGCAATCGATAAACATCAGCCTTTTCCAATTTCAGTACATATCTGTGAAGAAAACCGGTGATGAGAAGAAGTCAGCAAAAGAAATTATACAGCAGGATGCAGGATCTAACGTCAAAATTTAAAGCATTTAACTAGTCAAATCTTGAAAAAAAACACAACTCTGTCACATATCAAGCACTTTAATATATTTCAATCGAGATCACTAGCAATGATGATGATCTAAGCCGCATGTGAAAGAAAGTTAACAATGTGAATAATGACAACAGAGTTTCAACTTTCAATTGTCAATTGATATATAGAAAAAAAAATTATAAATTAGTACCAGTGAGAAAAAATCTCCTGATAATTTCATAGTCCCGACTCGAGTTACAACCTTATGAAATACTCAATGTCTTCCGGAAAATTCATGCTACTTGGCATGAATAGTTTGAATATACAATACGTCAATGACTCAATGCTAGACTTGTTCCCATATGATTCTTGACCAGTTAGAAAGCAAACAATGAGGAAATATATGTCACTGCCATATCTTCAGATCATGAAAAAGTTTGTTCTCCAGACCATAGATGTTGTTCAGAAAAAGAAGAGAATTGGATGCATGAGTAAAGACTAAAATAAATCATGTCTGCTCCAGACATAAGTATGGGTTTCTGGTCCTGGTCCTTGAATCTAAAAATTAAGGGCAAATGACTGTTGGGAGGATACCTTGAATAGGTAACGCAACAAAAGAAATTTAGAGAAGTTCAGGTCCTTGAGTTCTACATTGCCTTAAAACAACCCTTTTTCCGGTAATTCATTATACTGAACAAGGAATGATACGCCACATACAAAAAAACAAAGAGGATGATAAGAAATTAGGGGCATTACTTTTCAAACAAGCTCAATCATTCGATGGGCGAGACATAATGGTAAAGGTTGCTCCGTACAAATTCATGAGCTTCAATCTAGAAAGAACCTCTCCGTAATCTAGCTAGGGATGGAAGTCCATACATCAATAGATCAACAGAAAATTTATTGCTTGCTCTAAAACAAGGGCATTGGTACAGTTGATAACAATACGGCCTCTTAATTATGAATATCCTTAAAGACGGAAAAAAAAAATGCATGGTTAGCATATCGTCAGCATTTTAATTTGAATATGCTTCTTCTCTTCATCTTTCTATTTTTCTCGAAAAATGAAAAAAATTATAACTTGGGTGTTTGAGTTTGCCGCAACTAATGAGTAGCACAGGTTTTTCGATAAGGATTTTCTTTTTCTTTGTAATAACCATGGGCATCAAGGGTGCCACTCCCACCATTCCTACAGTGCTGACTAAATTGGGAGACACATCCAGTAGTTCTGATTAATGCAATTGAACAATTTGGTAATACTTCTGATTCCGGTTTTCCAGACCAAATACATCAAAAAATTTCACTGTTGAAAAGGGCCTTTTTCATGCCTTTCTAAATATAATAAGTGGCAGCATTACTTTTCGTGGCAAATGTATAAAAAGAAGATGAATTTTGGATACGTACGCGCTACCTGCTTCAATAAAGCCCTCTGCCATAACAGCATTTTGGCATGTAAATTCTCCGTAAAGTGGAATTCTGAAAAGGTGAGAATGTATGAGATGTTACTCTATTATTCTGATAAAAAAAAATAATTGATAATGCAAGAATATGAAAAACATGGAGGAATATCAGAATATGCAGGAAACCGACCCATGAAATACACAAAAGCTTCAACGCATTGGTTTTCTTGTTTGAAATTGTGATCACAATAAGTCGATAACCATAGGCAATCATGAGTAGTTTACTTGGAGGGAACGAATTATGCCCAAGAAGTCACATAATAGAACTCCACCCACCACCCACACACACAAAGGATTTCTTTGAGCCATGTTCCGATCACACAAACCTCGGTGATTATCTGTCCCACGTTTAAACAGGTTTCAGGAACTGTCGTCAAGCAACACGGCCACAGCAGAAACTTCTCATTACCTACTTCATCAAGGCCCACTTTTTGTAAACACCTTCAGATATTTGCCCCAAGTGAAAGAGCTAGAGTTTGCACACATGAGTTTATGGCAAATCTTCTCAACAATTGTGTCAAAATTCATGGACCCAATGGATAAAGTAGCTTACATGGCTAAAGCAAATCAAAATGAAATGAACCAACACCTTGTATTCACTAATGTTGCAAGATGCATTAGAGATTAAACAAGTTAACAGTATAAAATCATCAAGCTCTTTTTCATATTTTACTGTGCAAAATAGATTTATTTCTTACCTGAGCTTTTGAAATAATCCAGGAACAGGAGATGCAGAGGTCAATGGACTGTTAAGAATGGCAAGCTTTGATACTTTACTTGGGTTTTTAAGGACCCAGGTCAGTCCATATGAACCTACAAGGAATCCCTACAGGAAAAATGGATGCTTGATTAAGTGGATGCAATTCACTTGGTACTCACAAATTACAATTTAAAATGCTTCAGTGAATGTCAGAATCTCGGCAGATTTTACACATCAAACCTGTACGACTAAAAAGATGGGAGACTTGATGCCCAGCACTTCAATTAACTTGTCAAATTCCTCGTGAAACTCTTCTTCTGTACTGACAAACATAGAAAATTGAGTAAATCAGGTGTTCAGTAACTGGAAGTATATAAATACATAAAATGAGGGGGGTGTGTTCAATTGGATGATTTGGAAGGATTTTAAAAGAGTTTGGAGGATTTTGAAATCGAGGTGTATTCAATTTGGATTTCAAAGGATTTTAATGGACTTTTAAAAAGTCAAGGGGTATTCAATTAAGATTGTGATGGATTTTAATGGTTTTGTAAAAAGTCTAAGTGTATTCAATTTTTAAAGACATTAGGATTCGAGTGAATTTTAATGGATTTTGATAGATTTCTATTAAAAAAATACACATAACCAAATACCACCTCTACCCATGAGATTTGGATGGATTTGGTTCAAGTTCTTCCAAATCCATCAAATTCTATGAAATTCATGAAAATCCATCATTTAAAGAAATCCATGGATTTGTCAAATTGAATACACCCCCCTGAATTTACTCCGACCATACAGACCTGTATAGTTGAACCCATATCCAGGTTGAGGTTTATCACTGAATCCAAATCCTATCCAATCAGGTGCAAAGCAATGGAAACCAGCATCTGCCATCTGCCCAAAGCATGAATTTCCAAAAGTTTCGACAATTACATCGATATTTACTAAATCTAAAGACAAGTAAAAGGAAAAACCTGAGCCATGACTACTCGATAACTATACGATTGCGTTGGAGCTCCATGAAGGAAAACGATGGTGCCACGGCGGCTCCAAGAGGATCCTGCAGAACTGAAAACATTAATATCCTTCGCGCAGTCTATTACTCTGCCTCCAAAAAGACATTAAGAATTTTAGATTTTCGACACATATTACCGATAATATTTTACCTGTTTCTCTAACAAACCATCTAAATTTTCCAGACTTGATGTAAGAGCCATAGTCCTTGCCCTTGTCTTCTATTCTCTGGTTTTGAAGACTATATAAATAAGTTAAAAAAGATAGTAGTCATTGAAGGGTGAAAAGTAAAAGTAATTTGAGCAGAATCACATAGTCACCACAACATGTTCTTGAAGTCACCACAACATGTTCTTGAAGAAAATAAAGGCTCATATTTGATAAAACTTATAAGATTAACTAATCAAGGATCAATGTTTGGCATTGCAAAAATGCCTCATCAACATCACTGCCAAGAGCCAGTTTTCTTGATACCATGGAGGTAGCATCCAAAATACAGAATCTCCAACACTATGATGAAATCCACCTTAATTTGACGCAGCAATTGCATCTTCCAATTTCACCGAAAAATATCTAGGATCATTTTACAATTCACATTTTTTGATCATGCAATGCTTGAACGAAAGAAATAAGAAAACTCAACTCAATAGAAATTGAAGAAATTCGACGAGGTAGAGGTAGCTGAAGCTAACTTGGGACTCATTAATTAGGAGGGATTTAAATAGTTTGGAAAGCTAACCATTAATTGCATTGAATCGAGCACAATGGAAGAGATTAATCCATGTAGCAGACCCTAACTAATTTGTTATTGAGGTTACGTTGTTGTTGTTGCAATGCTTCAATGATGGCTATTGTATCACGTCTATGTTATTCGTGATTCTACATGTTATTCTAGTTCTCTAATTATGTCGATATTTCAGACTTCTAAAGGCTTGTATTGTAAGTTTGTAACTACTACAAAAGTTAATAACTTTCAATGTTCTCATCCAAATTTACCAATCTGCAATGAACATCCAATGGAGCAGGACAAGTTTCACAAACAAAACTAAGTTCAGTACCAAATTCGACATCGAAACGGATAAGAGCAATTCACACACCAATCAACTCCACCATCATAATTAGTAATTCAGTAACCTAAAAACCATCATAAACCCTCACTTCACAATCCAATTAATCCAAAACACATAAATCAATCCGCAAACCCTAAAATCCCCAAAGAAGAGTGAACAAAGCAGAGAGATTCTTTATTCATAGTTCTTACATAGAGCATCTGGCCGACATTCCCGTCCTCGGCAGGCGTCTCCTCGAGCTGGATCGCGTTGCGGCTCGACGGATTATCGGTGACGAAGCCGAAGGGATTGAAAGCAGGTTTGTCGTCCTTTCTTCTGCTACTGCTTCCGTCGACTTTGTCGCTCTGATCCGATGAAGCTGAAGCCTTGATGAAGACTACAGCTGATCTTCTCCTCCGCATAGGCTCGGGGATGGCCGTCTTTGTGGAAGTGGTGGTGATGGACGCCATTGATGAGCAGGAGAGAAGGTTGAGAGCCAGAGCCATTGAAGCGGCTGTGAAGACGAGGAGGGAACGCAATCACCGCCACGAGTAGGAACTAGTGTTTGAGTTTTGCGCTGCTTTTTGTGGATTCTTGTAACGGATATAGTATATGGAAAGGAATCAAAGAGGGCCCACTTGGGGGTGTTTGAGCTTACGTGGCAAGGGAGCCGCCTGAATGCTTGTTTATGTGGTGCAGTGTTATGCATCTCTCGATGTGTAACAACATCCACAATAGTTGAAATCATGCTCGTTTGATTGTTTTTCTTCAATTTACATTACGAATGGAGATAACTCTATAGAGTTAACTCATAGTGTAAGTTCATATTTCATGTTTGATAGAACCTTAAACTTACGGGGAAGTTGCAAATTTTTGAAAACAAGTAAAATGTGATGATTTACATAAATGTCCTTCAAATATATTTTTAAAATAAAAAAGATGATTTGTGAGGGGTTTGAGAAAAAGATGATTTATGAGGGGTGTTTTTGTCCATTGAATTCTTGGGAGATATCTCCCTATGTGAGGGGAGGGGAGGTAACCTCCTCCCCGTAAGTTGAGAGATATCTCACTCATATACCAAACAAGGCCTTAGAGTGAATGGAGTGTCATCATCATTTCATTACACTCTTCTCTACTACACTTCACTCCATAATAGTTAAACCCTCTACTATACACTTTATGAGACTCACAATTACATCACTTACACACAAATAAAAAAAAAAAATTGTTGTAAATAAAAAGGGACTAACACACGAAAAAATGAGTAATAATTTTTTTATTTTATTTTCATGGGCCCCACGAGCATTGAGGCTCGCGAAGTCGGTGTTCAAACGCGTAATTGTTTACACGCCTACATTGGGCGTGTAAACAAGTGCCCGTTGTGCATTACACGAGCATTGTGGGTGCTCTAAGCTCGCATCTAAGTATTGCCGCATAGGTGAAAATGGTTATATGAGTGCGTTCACCAAGTGACTTGTATATGTGGCATAGTGTTATGTATCTATGGACGCGTAAGCTCGCATCCAAGTATTGCCGCATAAGTGAGTGTATTCACAAAGTAAGTTGTAGTGCAAAAATGATCAATGATTGATGCATTGTAGTGTCGAGCCGTCCAAGTTTATTTTATGGATTATCATTATAAGTGCTGTCAATTCAGACCATGCTATTATGAAAAAGGTCTTGTGGTTTGTCGGGTGAAGACTTGCGGATATTGAGCTTATCATGTAATAACAACGTATTGAACATTATCAATTGATTAAAAAAAATAACAAAAACCTTCATTCTTAAATTAGTTTGAGTTAGCTACATAAATATATAACTCTTTCGACTTCTCCTCCACTCATCCACTCAATTTAGTGGAGTTGATTTCACGAGTATCCTTAATAATATGCAAATCATAGAAAGAATGACAAATTGGCATAACTAGTGATACATTACACACTAGATGGAATGGAATCCCTATAACAAGCTTTCAATGACAATGAACAAACCGTAAAAGCGTAGTCTAAAACAATTTACAAAGCCAAAAGAAAATGTGATATGGATTGCTTAGTAAACACAAATAATACAAACTTTTCTTCTACCCGTCCTTCTCTGCCCCCTTTGAAATGAGATCGGATAAGAGTGCAATATTTTTTCTTACATACTGCTCAAATTGCACGAGGCCAATAAATTTATATACGACTACAAGGTTCTACAGGAAAAATAATTGCATCCATATTTCACAAGACCACACCAAGAATTAAAATAGCAAAACATAGAACCAGGAACTGAAAATAGAACCATAATAATCAAAGCAACCAAAACATCAATCCACGTCCTCTTCACTTTCACTTTCTGCAAGAAGGCAGAGTTACCCCGTGGCAAACAAAAGCTAGTACAATATATATGATAATCAACAAGAGGACTATGAGCGCAATCCTGCAAAATCCAAATGTTTCACAGTCAGCTTTTGCTCCCATGCAAAATTAGAAATTGAGAAACAGAAAATTACAATATATTCCATAGTTTATAAATATTATAAATGATAAAATCTGATTTGGCGGTATAAGTAGCAACAACAACAACAACATAGCCTCAGTCCCAAATTAACCTGGGGTCGGCTACATGGATCAAACTTTTCCATTGTGCTCGATTAAGTGCAACTGATGGTGAGCTTTCCAAACCATTCAAATCCCTCCTAATTAATTTGGCGGTATAAGTAGATTAAAAAAAAAAAAAAGATTACAAATAAATGACTGAAATAGAAGCAATTTTTAGGTTCGATTATGTCCAAGATAATCTATTCTAAATTCTGCAGCAGAACTCAATCAAAAAATTATGAATTTGTTTCATTTCATCTCTAGTTTGACCAAATTATGTGGAGAGCACTTTCTAAGTGGACTCACTAAATGCTGACCAGTGATCACATAAACGGAACTAGAAAAAACATTAAACAAAGAGCTAAAAGTTTCCTAAGCTTCTCTTGGTTGTTTGGCTCTTAATAAATCGAAAAATACATGCTGCCCCAAGGCCAATTATATAATGCATTATTAGTAATCCTGTTGCCCACTTCATCTATACCTTCTGACTTTCTAGTCCGATGAGTAGCAAAGAATCATGCCACATCACTACTTCAGAGAATTATGCACTAAAATAAATTATTAACATATAAATAAGTTGGCCACGTAGTTCATCACATCATAAATAATTTATGGAGCCAAATAGAAAATGCAAGCAACTACATAAGATAAGACGGATAAGAAAATGATGATATCGACAACTTTGACCGGTGAAGCAGAAGACATACTTACGCATTCCTACTATCTAGAAACCGATCCTGTACAAATCAATCTATCAAACAACAGACTTCTCACAGTCAAATAAGCTTATATTCCTATCGTACAGCGAGCAAATATTTCTCAAGCATGCTCATGTACTTATTTTAAGCTATAAGTAAGAAAATCTTGAAAAAAAGAAAGAAAGAAAATACAGGTATGATAAAAGATAAACATTTTCATTTTTGTTAAGAAAACATACGTGAGTTTGACATTTCTCCACCATACAGTGCTTCTGAAACGACGAGCTTGTTTCCTGAAACGAAATGTATTTCCTTGCATGTTGGCAGTTTTATCAACCAGCAACTCCAAACGATCTCCTCTCTCTAAAACTTTATCAATGTTCTCTATCATGACATTCCGCACCTATCCAAACATATAATCAGATATATTAGTTAGCAAAATTGATAGAAACATCCACAAAAGCCAAATGAGAAAGATGGATTGGAAAAATTGTTCGGCTATTGTAAGTACGAATTTTCAATCTCAATTCAATCAAAGAAATAAATCAGTGTCCAACCAAAAAATCCAAGACTTGAAGTTAGTGTGTATATCAACCCACATCAAGGATTGCAAGGCGTTAAGGCGATTTCCCGTACCTAGGCGAGCCAGTGCGTAGACAGCGCCTCGGCCTAGGCGAACAAAATAATATTTATTTAAAGGTCCTCGGATAAATATTTATTTATTTATAGATCCTAAAATAACACTAATTATCTATTAGTCAATGTGATTATTATTTAATATATACTTCAAAAATACTAATAAATCTTTAGGTCCTTATGTAAAATCAATTGTGTCAAGATTTTATTATTAGGTAGGTATTTTATTATCAAACTTAATTGTAAAAAGCCCCTTCAAATTTTAAAAATTACTTAGAAGGACACCGCCTGCCTAAGGCGACGCCTCACAATCACCGACCCATATTAATAATAAAATGAACATTGGGTTTTAAAAGTGGCAATACAGATGCAAAGCAATAAACAGGCACAGAGAGCTGAAACGGTAAGGAAATATCACAATAAACAACTCATATAATAAGAATGTAGCATCATTATCTTGTAAGGCCCAAATCAGAATTTAAACTAACCTGACTCATTTCACCCTTTATTCTGTTTATCCTGTCTGCATTAGGATCGTTTGAATAATATTCCATTTGTTGGTTCAAGACTCTAGAGAATTCATCATTCATGCCATAGGGAAGAGCTGCATGAATGGCACGGCCATAAGTCCTAACAAATCTTCCATGGATGTCCTCAAGAAATGCAAAAGGAATCCTCCCTGTAGGAAACAAAAAACAGAAATTTAACACAATCCTCCCATAAGACAAGATTACATCTCATCATGTGCAAGCAAAAACGGAACAAGCTAGAACCTCTCAAAGCCAAGAAGAAATTGTTCACGACAGAAAGAACCGAACACAACAAATTAAAGGGTGGTGTTCCCAATAATCAGTCTCATAAACTTTGCAGTCATATATTTTAAGTGAGATCAAAAGCAATCAAATCTAACTTCGAAAAAAAGCATTCAAGCCTTTCCACGTAATGACAACTTTCAATCCAAGACAATTGGAACTATACCCTCACCATCAAATGCACACGCATTTTTTTTTTAAGAAACCGTGGGTATCCGGACACTCTGTCCGACTAGTCCCACGGTCCCGAGATTGTGGAAAGAGACCACTAGTGGCCGACGTTTGGCTATCGTGGGGAATCGAACCCAAGGACGTACGCTTAACCCACACAACCTCGTCCTCGCCCTTACCTCTAGGCCACACCCGTCCAAGTTAATGCACACACATAGTTTGTGTTGTGTCTAAGAAATGCCACTTGACACCCTATGGTCACATTTAAGCCCAAACCCATACTTGGAGACCTTATTGCATCAATAGATTCAACACATGCGTGTGTGCACATCTCACTACTTATCGCTTACTCCTCAAAAAAGTGTGTCAACATAGCATTTCCCATGAATTCATAAATACATGGGCATCATCTCATTGCCTGTCGCTTCTCTTCTAGGAGTATATATGCAGGCGTGATTCATTCTCATATTTGTGCACCTAAGGAGCATATTTACCACAAGAAGAATCAATTGCCTGAATGGTTATGGTTGCTCTTCAACTCCATTTCAGGAAAATCTCTTCATCCAACAACTTTCAATTAAAATTCACAACTCAATTTTTTTCTTTTTTTTTTTTTTATTAATATATGTGGGTATGCATGCGAGCCTGACTATTCCCTTGGTACAATCGGCCTGAGCAGCCAGGAATCGAACGTGGGACCTTGCGCCTAACCCGCATAATCCCAACCTCGCCCTTACTAATAGGCCAACCCATCCCCATTCACAACTCGAATTTTAAAAACAATATTCACCTAAAAAATTCACAAAACAGCTTGAAATCTTACAAGATCACTAAATCAATCCAAAAAGTTTCAAAATTGGATGAAGAGGAGAGAACTAAACATAAGAATCAATTGTCTGAATGGTTATGGTTGCTCTTCAATTCCATTTCAGGAAAATCTCCTCATCCATCAACTTTCAATTAAAATTCACAACTCAATTTTTTATTTTTGTTTTTTATCCGTGGGTATGCAAGCTCGCCTGACTATTCCCTTGCAGAAATCGAACCTAAGACCATGCGACTAACCCACACAATCCCAACCTAAAAATTCACAAAACAGCTAGAAATCTTCCAAGAACACTAAATCAATCCAAAAAGTTTCAAAATTGGATGAAGAGAAGAGAACGAACTTCCAGCGGATTCATCAGCCATACAGAGAACAGTGAGTCCATCGGTCCTCTTCACATGAAAGATGTACCGATCCTGAGAATAAGACACGTGGCTGTCATCGCTCCCAGGGATCTTCTCCAGTATCTGCCGAGCGATCGTGTTCGCGTTCGTCGACGTCGCGCTGAACTCCGCCAGAATCACCGATCCCCTCGCCACCAGCGCGTACAGGATCGCCATTTCCCTCTCTAAACACCACAATCGATGACACTGAATCGAGATCGAGGAGATCCAGATCGAGATCGAGATCCGTACTTTATCGGATCGCGAGCCGAATCATCGCAAACTAGGGTTTCTGCGAGGGTGTCGCTTTGGTGGAATTTCGGGGAGACATAAAAAGGGTTTGTTTGTTGTTCGACTTTGAACAGTCTGTGCTCTGTCATAATTAAAGGAACTGATATTTTTGAAGGAACAGTACTCGGATGACGCGCCAACCAGTACACGCCACTCTTCTGATGTCGGATGTGCCTCGAGGGATGTGGTTTGAGTGATTTTTGGTAGGGTTGACATCACGTAAGAATCGCGTTTGTGGTTGATGTTCGGGCTGTGTCTTCCGATGTCGCGGCATTCTCTGGATACCGTGAGATTTGCTTTGATATGTGTATGTGAGATCTCGATGTTCATCGCGATTAAAAGACGGAGAGTCAGCTAAAGAATGCATTTGTTTCGCTGGAATGGGCCGGGTGGAGTCATAGTTGGACCGATTAAAAAGGCTTTGACCGATGTGGGCTTCATCATTGTGCCTCTTTTAAAGGCTCAACCACTTTTCCCTCTTCATTTAAGAAACCATTCTAACAACTTTTTTGAGAACATTTTCCATTAAAAAAAAAAAAAAAAAAAAAAACACACATCTTGAGAATAAACATAAGGATTATTTATGCATTACAAGTTGAGAACCTTGATATTAACAGGACTTGTTTGCTATGCTGAAAGTCAGTGTCGGCCGGGGGCGAGTGACGCGACCACTCTAGGCCCCACTTTCCCAGGGCCCCACATTTTGAAAAAATAAATTATAGAGATGCATAAAAATTATTTTTTCAAATATTAATGTACTTAACAAATTGTTTATGTACTTTTTAAAATAAATTTAATTTTTTACTTTGACAAGTTAGAATCTCTCTCACTTATCTTTTCATTTGTATTTTAAAATGCAAGTGTGGTTACTCTTTACTTTTTTTTTTTTTTTTTCTAATTATGATCAATTTAAGATTTTTGAGAGATTTTGATCATGTGCGGCGTGCGCTAAGTATTGTGCATCAATTGAGCAATTTTTTTATGATTTGCATCATCTTACATATTTGGTAAGAATTCATTCTTCCTTTCACCCATTAATAATTGAGGGTCTGCATATTATAAATTCGCCTAGAGCCCGTAAATATTTACGACCGGCCTATTGAAAGTAATTTTGCAAACTACGTATTTTTTCTTACGATGTTTCTGAGTACTATCCGAGAGAAAACAACTGTCATTACCTGTTGTCGAGATCGAGCCGTATGAGTCAATAGTTTTAGGTCGTGTTTTCCTGACAAAATTAAGCTTAAGCTTATGGTGCTACCAAAAAAGTACAATAGAATAGAACATTGTAACATCTCATTTAATATATATATATATATACTAGTTTCAGGTACGTGCTACGCTCGCGGAAGTTTATTTCTAATAATTTACTAAGTAAATATGAATTTGTAATTTAAATTTAAGATTTTGACAAAATGACCAAATTATAAATGAATAAAGTAAATAACGAACATTTTAAAGTAAACAATTGAATATTCGAACAACTTTATAATTAAAAAAAAATTATGCATCCTAATAAAAATCTAAATGAAAGAATCATATTCCCGCCGATGTTAATTTCTCATCGGCATCATCATCATCCCTGAAAGTTAAAAATTTAGAGTTAATAAACCACATTACATTTATTTAGCAAAAATAATCAATACAATGAAGTATTTATTTAATTAAAGTTGAAATAAATTACTTGATCAAAGAGTTTTTTTTTTTTTTGTTCTTTTTTACTTTGTGAATCTTTCAAATAAGTGCCACTTTTCTTCTTTTTAATTTATTTATCCACAACGTCTTCTTAATTTGTTTGAAGCTTTGAATGACAAATATTTGTTACTGTGTAACCTTCTTAGTTCTTGCCCTTTATTGAAATTGAAGGAAGCTAGTTTTACAACGAATGTAAAACTTCTTTCTATAATTTTTTTAAATTCCTGTAGAACATTATTTTTAAGTTTTGTATCCTAATTCAAGTAAAAAGAGTAAATTTAATGGAAGTAATTAATAGAAGAAAAAAAATAAAGGTAAAAAGTTAATGAAAGATATAATGTTTGAACGAAATTTAATAAAATGTTTAAAAATTTTAAGCGTACCTTAATTGGGTAATTTCTCTAATACGTCATTTACGACTTCCTCACTTATGATTTTGTGTAGTATATTTTCAAATAAGACGAATGTTGCATATCCCGAATCATCTTGAGTTTGTTAGTTCTAATATCATATTCACAATTAGTATATGGAAAAAAAAAAATGAAAGACCTACCATGAGAACTACAACAAAGCTGATTTTGTTCCAAGCAGAGTCCTTAGAGAACACTGGAGATTGTAGTTCTGAGCATATCATTAGCACGAGACAGTCGATACACCCATGTTGCACTTTGGATACTTAAGTGAGTTACAAAGAATCTCAAAGGGATAAATGCTCCATATTTGAGATTTGAAAAATAAGAGTTGCTCTCAGTAGCTAATCTTCATCATCTGTAGGGAGCCACAAAAGGATCATCTCCACTATTTTTCATATTGCAAGCAAATCAAGAAGATGCGATCAAATCTCTTCCCCTTAACTAACAAGTACCATTGAAAAATAACCAAATACAAAACATGTGATCATAATAATTTGTTAAAAAGGTAGGCACGTTACCACGAAAGAAGTTTAGTGAGCAAACGAAGCAGTCTTAATCTTCAATACATCTTGTACAACATGGTATAGCAAAGAGCAAAAGATGAGTTGTAGCACCTAAAAATGCATATGTAAAAGCCCATTAGTAGATCAACATTCAAGTTATTTTCATGTTTCTGAAAAGGATTTTCTTGAAACTATAATAGAGCACCAACAACGGCATAAACACATACTTCTGAATTTCTATTTGTTCACACTATGCAAAAGTCACACAAAAATGCTACTACAACAATTTCAATAAATGATCTTTTAACACTCTCCTTAAAATTGTATTATTCTAGGCACTCAAGAATCTGAATATACAAGTAAGAAAGATGAAGGTGAAAAGCATACTGGATGCAGACTCCTTAGTAAATGTTCTAACATAAGTATTTCATGTAATATAATAATTAATATTTGAGTATACCGTCAAAGGCATTACTAGAAGTCAAGTAACAAGGTTCCTGTGGATGAAGGGGAATAATTATCACTATTTAAATAAAAAGAAAGCAAGTGATGGCATTCTCGTTATTGCAAACTCAAGGATATGCCAACATTTAGATTAGTATCGTCTTTTCAAGTAAGATGAGAAAATAGCATGGAAAGTTCTAGAAATCTTCAATTATGTCAACAATGAATAAATATTTCAAAGTCATGGTATAGGAAAAAACACTTTTATACCAAGTTTTTGTTATTCATTTTGTTGTGTTGTTTACGAAGAAATAGATCTTGACCTTTTAATCGTGAAATACTGGCAATCTTACAATGCTTACTGCTAAAGAATTCAAGCCATTATAGAGGAAAAAAATAAAAAGAGCAAGTTTCATATCAACACAATAGATTACTTAGAGATAGATTACATATATAGAGTTTTAGTTAAGTTAGAAATCATGATTAGAATATGAATTCTACTTGGAGTCAAATAATGTGTTAACAAATAGGCTTAAAAATATATGCTCAAAATATTTACACCATATATGCACACAGGCATTTCATCAAACAATTTTAGAGCACCCTATTAAACTATCAAACACATACTTTTAAAATTCAAAATCTAATATTCTAATAGGCATTTCATCAAACATTTCTAGATTACCTTATTAAACCATCAAAACAAACTCGTATTAATAAAATCCTATAATGGCATGTCCAATGTAACACAATCAAATAACTTTACCATAGTTTTGGTTGTGCTTGTAATTTGCCATGTTAAGAATAATGTTTAGTTGGTGCATGTCTTCGCGGCATTCCTTTAGTAGGGTTCAAACTTCAAACCGAAGACATTCCAAGTGCAACTTAGTATTTTCTTGATTATCAAAGGCAACTATATGTTAAACTTTAGAGGCATTTCTTTATTGGTTTGTCTTTAACCCATTTCGTTTGTGCGGGATTTGTATGAATTTTACACAAAGTGACACTCTTTCTAGTTGTTTGATGACATCCCACATAAAATGATTTAGTTGTCATAACCTAAAGTGGAGGTTTGAATTTCTAAGTATTTATATTATTGAGTCTTGTGTTGCTACTCGTGTGTTGCCCCTTGTTGCTTGGAAATACTAATTAATACACTGATTAAGTTTTATTCGTATTTGGTAAAAGATTCTTGGAAATACTATCTAAGTTACCACGCTAATATTCTCATAGTCATTTCATCAAACAATTTTAGAGTAACATACTAAACCATCAAAAAACACCAATATTATCATAAGCATTTCATTAAACATTATATGCAAGAGATTGGAAACATTATGATCATCAATTGTTGGTACTGCAAAGCATGTAACTACAGTTAATGTATTTAATCAACCAATATTTAGGTATCTTAATCAAATGGAACTTGATTGTGCTCTATATTTATGGATCGCTTCTGACCCAAGTACTTGCTTCTCTACATGGTGGTCTCAGTTTAACTAAGGAATCCCTATTTCTCATGTTACAAAATGGATTGCAATGGAGGTAATATTTATCTTCTCTATGTTGGTTACTTAATTCATGATTTTTGGTTATAGTCCTGCACATTTTTCCTCAACTATGGATTATTTATAAAATTAGGAAAAAGGCATTGGAAGCCTTTTAGAATTTCATGGTTTCTTGATAAAGGATTTCGAAGAGCCTTATATGGTGAAGGAAGGTCCATTTGTAAACATCCACAAAAATTACCCGATGAAGTGCTCCAAGCTAATTGTGCACCTAAAGATCCCCAATTAAGAATTAGGTAACCAACGAAATAAGGGTTGAAGGGTAAAAGTCACGAATTTGCTAGCGTGACAAAATAGGTGAGAAAGGAAATTTGAGGTATTCGTAATCAAACCAACCAAAACCAGCGAAATAAGTAACCAACGAAATAGGAGAGTTGAAGGGTAAAAGTGATATTTTAAGTCACGAAGGAAAAAAGAGGTATTCGTGCTTTCTTTTATTATATATATATATATATATAAAGGTTGCAATGGACACATAATTCCGACACTCCATGAGTAAAAGAATTTTTGGTTTTGTGGTAAAGTAAAACGAGAACCAAATAAGAGATCAGACATCAAAGATACAAATTTAACAAGAAGAGAGAGCTGGCATCCATCATCCATATATAAGGTCCCCATGCAACCCTAGCTAGTTGTATTTGTATATATGAATCTACTTGATTCACTTCACACCACAGAAGTACTACTCCTTCAATATCTACACAATCATCAGTAAACTAATAAAAACCACAGAACATGCTACACACACACACATATAACTTCTCCTACAACATGCATATGACTGACAAAAAAATCCAGCCAATCCAACAAAAACTTTCATCTCTCACAATCATACAAAATAATTCCCACCTCACAAACACCCTTTAAAAGGAGCTCCAACATCCCATCAAATCCAATTCCACAGTAAATTGTAGTAGACTAGCTAGCTAGTAAGTAGTGGTGCCCTTTGAAGCTATCAAGCCATGGCAAACAGGGCAGTTTTGATCCTCACTCTCATTTTCTTTGCTACTGCATTGGCTAGTGCTTGTGACTTCTGTCACATTCCAAAGCCAACGCCCAAGCCCAAGCCCAAGCCCAAGCCCAAGCCCAGCCCGGCTCCAAAGGCTCCTCCGGCGAACCCCTTCTGCCCCCGAGACACGCTGAAGTTTGGAGTGTGCGCGGACGTGTTGGGGCTCGTGGACTTGGTGATCGGCGCACCGCCTTCGAGCAAGTGCTGCGCTTTGTTGGATGGGCTGGCCGACTTAGAGGCGGCGGCGTGCCTTTGCACGGCCATTAAGGCCAATGTGCTCGGAATTATTAAGGTCGAATGGGATGTGGCTCTCAATGTGTTGGTTAGCACTTGTAAGAAGTCCATACCTGATGGATTCAAGTGTGTCTAATTAACTACTAAGTTCCTAGAGTTTGTGATTGTGAAACCAATTGTAAAATTGGTAATTGGATTCTAGAGTTTGTACCATTTGTTTCTCTCATTGTGTGTGATCCGTGTGTGATCCGTTTGTGTTTTTCATTGTGGTTGTAATATCTATCTAGGCAAGACTTTTTGCCTTATTAGATTGCTCTTTATGTATGTCTGTCATCAATGTGCATTTGTTTGGAAGAATGAAAATTAAAGAGAGATTTCTCAAGTGTTTTTCCACTTTAATTCAATATACAATTTTGAATCTTTGATGACAAAGTGTGAATTTTAATTCAAAAGGCATATTGGTAATTTGGTATACTTCAAATTAATAACTAACAGATCTAATCAGATTTGCGGAAATTGATCCATCTTTATTGCGGTGCATCTTCATAAATGGTGTTGCATGGATTTGTACGGCGCTAGATTGATCTTGTCTTTAGTTTTATTTTATAATTATTTTTATTCCATAGTTGGAAGTCTTTGATTTGTCTTCTTGTTTCTTGTTGTTGGGAAGGTTTAAGTTTTCCTCTTCTTGTTGGAAAGTTTTATTATTCGTTTTGTGGTCTAGTAGCTTTATATATTGTCATGAGTTTTAACGTTGTATAGAACGATCTCTAATTCAATTTTGCATTTATAGTCAAATTAAAGACAGTTTGTTTGAACAAATAGATTAACGAATCAATGTACTTGATTCTATGACCCTTCATGTATTGAGCCATCATTGATTAATTTTCTCTCAAAAAAAAAATAGTTAATAGGTTGTTATTTTTTTGAGATTTAGTTTTTAGGTTGTTAATTAGGTTTTTTTTTTTTTTTATAAGAAACGACATTATACAAGGTGTATATATCGAACAATATATACAAGTTCTAAGCCTTTTTTTTCCTTTTTTTTATTCTACATAATCTTAAAAGAAACCATTTTTTTATATAAAAAATAACTTTCACATAACTTTGAATCCTCAACCTCTGGCACTATTCGTCACATATTAAATTATTAAGCTATTAATAAAAATAAAATAATAACTTAATTACAATTCTAAAACTCTAAAAGGATCGAATAACCTCTTGATTTGCAAGTAATTAAGTCGATCATTTGACATAGTGACGCCTTATCCATGTGACGAGGGATGTTTTGACTTTCTTATTTGGGATATGTTAGAGTAACCCACTTTGGATACACCTACTTTAGGCACTTAGTGAGCCTAAGTAATGTCCAGCCGTGCAATACACCTCGAGACGTATCATATGAAGGAACACCCACTTGAACGCATTAAGTGTCCAAAGTGAATGTCCAAAGTAGGTTACCAAAACATTTTTCTTCCTATTTTACACGTTAGGGCGCCACACCACAAGTCTCACCACAAGTCTTGAAATATATTGCATGGTTTTTCAACCAAGTGCATTATCATTAATTTACTACTTTTAGAACGAAGGGAAATAGACAAATAATGGGTCCCTATATTATGGTGCTCCATTAATGAACAGATATCTTTGTTCTAAAATTGTGAAATGTGCCAAAATTGCCTAGCTACCCTTCACATGTCTTCCCTACCCCACGTACCTTCCATGTGCCGCGCATTATTTCCTGTACGTGGAACTCCTTCATATCAACCGTTCAATCAGATACTACGGAATCCGACGGTCTCGCCTGCTTACAGTCTGTCGTAGACTCCTTATATATCCAGAAAGTTGGATCACAAGATCATATATCTCTTGATACTGCCACTTGGCTATTTTTGAGATTTTTCTCATGAGAATATAAAGAAATCGCAACTTCACTCCTGCAAAACATTCTATCCTGCAAAACATTCTATGCGGCAACACAGCTGGTATCGAATCAAAGATGAACGATCAAAACTCATTTTTTATATTCAAAAAATAAAGAAGGGAGGTTTCAAGTCTATTTTTAATATCCAAAAAATATAGGAGAGTTATAAATAAGTTGACAGTCAACATAAAACTTTAGTCACTATAAAATATATCAAACTCAATTACATATATAAACATCTTTTTATAAAAATTACATACATAAATATTGGGCGTTCTTATCTAATGACGACCGCAACAAAGCCGAGGTGTAGCGAAAAATTGATTTGAAAAGCATGCATTGATTGTATTAAATTAAGTGTTATCCTAGAGTTTGATCTATGTATAGCACCCAATTAATTTGGTATCGTGCGTTGTTGTTGTGGTTGTGGTGGTGGTGGATAGAGAAATTGGCGAGAAATTGGGGGGAGAAGCTTAGAAGAAGAGGAAGTGGGCCATGGGCCCGAGCGAGCACGCCAGGTTAAGAATCACGGATCCACAAACTTCCAAGCGAGCCAACTAGAAGATAAACAAGTCCAGTCATGAGTCACGGACCGAAGAATGTATGTGCAGTGAGCTGAGCTGGCACCATGCACGTGCGTCTCACCATCTACTTCCCCACCTCCTCAGCGACCTAACGTGTCTATATGCTGCCTCTATTATTTTTGTTTGCTACGACTAGGGGTGCAAGTGGGGTAGGGTGGGGCGGAGATTATAATTACCGTTTCGTATCCACGGGGTGCAAGTAGGCCGTGATATATTCCCGCAAATTTCTGGCGCAGGGCAAACTTTGCCGCCCCATCCGCAGGAATCCTCGCGAGGTGGGGAATTTTCGCTGTATCTTGTTAATTATGTAAAAAATATCTATTTTGATCTTCATTCCTTGATTATTTTGACACTTAAATACTATTTTCTCAATATTTTTAAAAAATTATTTTTCTCAAATTGAAGGATTAATGTGGATTTGTTTTGTTGATTGAGTTACAAGTTATCATATTCAATTAAATATATAAGATTTTCAAATCTAGTATGACAAATATATTTCAATGAGGTTCTAAATATAATTTTATATATCTTTATGATATAACGTTTATATTTTATAAAATTAGTTTAGTGGTAAAAAATAAATTTTATTGTTGAAGATCTTGAGTTTCATTTCATATATTACATATGTTTTAAGTAAAAAAGTTATATAATTTTTTTTTTTTGTAAAAACATAAAAAATTGATAATTCTATGCAAGGGATGCGGGAGGGAATCCCATGCAAGAACAATTACCATCCCCGCCTTGCCCTCACGTAGTGGGGCAAGAGTTTGCCCCGTGCCCGCCCCGCAAGGAGCAAAAACGGAGTTTCCTTGTCCCATCGGCGGGCACCGTGGGGAACGGGAATTTCCCGCCCCACTTGCAACCCTAGCTAGGACTCTATATATAAAGGCGTTGTCTACATCGATCACAGTAATTTGATTAACTACATGATTGACAATATGCATGAGCTTATTTTAAAAAATTGACGATATTTGTGCCGCATGTAGTAACTTGTTTTACGTACGTTGATTAATTAATTAATTAATTGGTAATTTGATTGGTTTTAAAAAATGTTATACTAATTAAACTCATCTTTTTTGTTGTTAGACGTGCCTTTAAATATTCAAAATTAATAGTATCGTATATGTAATGACCCTAAGTGAATATTGAAGAAACAACAAGTGCATAATTAAAATGGATGGAGCTGAAATGATAATTCAAGTATTCTCTTCTCGTTTATATAAATGAAAGTTGGGGCATATATATATAATGGGCGAAATGATAATTCCAGTATTCTCGTCTCGTATATATAATTTCCTTATTTCAAAGTGCACTTGACAAGGCGAGAATCACTTAAGGAACCCTTCCTTCGTGTATTTGTTTTGCTAAGCATGCACAAAATCTTGTTCTTTAATTATATATATGTAAACAAATAACCTCATGATCTAATTAAACAAGCTGTGCATAATAGCATATCATTAACTACCCGAAAAAAAAAAACACCAACAAATTTAACAGCTATATATCTTGGAAATCCTACCATGATCAAATGCAAATCCACACATATATTATATTGTTGAAGATGTGGTGACCAAAACCTAGATAGGTTGGCCCAACGTACGATAAGGGCGAGCTTGAAATTATGTTGGTTAGGCGCGTGGTATCAAGTTCGATTTCTTGTCGCGTCAAGATTGTTCGGGCTATTAGGTACGCTCGATTGCACCAAAGCATAGTAGGAACAATTAGACTCATCTGGATACCTACATATATAAGAAAAAAAAAAAGATGTGGAAGTTTAGGCCTCGTTTGGTTCATTTTTGACAACTTACAGTGCGAGTGGAGATAACTTCATGGAGTTAACTCACAATATAAGTTCATATTTCATGTTTGGTTGAACTTTAAATTTGCAGGGAAGTTGAAAAATTTTAAAAACAGTAAAATGTGGGAATTGACATAAATGTCCTTCAAACATATTTTTAAAATAAAAAAGATGATTTGTGAGGGACTTAGGAAAAACATGATTCGTGAGAGGTATTTTTGTCTATTGAACTCCCGAGAGATATCTCCCATGTGGGGAGGGAGAGAGAAATAACTCACCCCATCTCCTGTAAGTTGTGATAAGATATCTAACCCACATACCAAACAAGACCTTAGTCCCACATCGTTAATTTAAATATGACTTCATAACGAAGTACGAAAGTAGTGATTATCTCTCGTCAATTAATGCCCAAGCCTTTTGTAGTAAAACATTATATATATATCTACGAGTTTTCCGTGGTGTACTGAGGTTAAGTTGGGAAAATTATAACATATATGTAAGATCGATATACAAATTAATTAATATCTATATTTTATTTCCAAATAACAATGCTCACGTGAATTGTTTCTAGTGGTTATTGTTCATCACTTCACAATCTTCTTCTACTGATCACTCTCTCTATATATGAGCCCACACTACATCGATCCCTACAACCTTCCAATTAATACTTCTAGTACCACTATACACATTACAATTGATTTATAACTAGCTAGCTAGTTAGTGGTACCACTCACATCATACACAAAACCAACATGGAGTACTCCACCAAGTTCTCAGCTTTGCTTCTACTCTCCCTACTCTTCCTCTCCTCCCTCACTCCCATCCTCGGATGTAACTACTGCCCCCCTCACAAGCCCAAGCACCCCCACATCAAGCCACCACCCGTGGTCCTCCCGCCGATACCAGGCTCGACGCCATGCCCCCGCCGCCCGGGACGTGCCCTATTGACACTCTAAAGCTAGGAGCATGTGTGGATCTTCTAGGAGGGCTGGTGCACATTGGCTTAGGTGACCCTGCTGTGAATGAGTGCTGTCCATTGCTTCAAGGGCTTGTGGAGATTGAAGCTGCAGTGTGCTTGTGCACTACTCTTAAGATCAAGTTGTTGAACCTCAACATATTTCTTCCTATTGCTCTTCAGTTGCTAGTCACTTGTGGGAAGACTCCTCCCCTGGTTTCACTTGCTCTCTTTGAATATTGGATATCAAATTTTTATCATCACTAGCTAGAGCTACCTAGCTAGCTAGCTAGCTAATCCAAGATTGATTAGTTTGATGCTTTGATTAATGTGGTTTGATGGGTTTTGATTTGTGTGAGCTATATTGGCTAGATTATAGATTCATGCATGTTATCGATCGACATGAGAGGATGTCGACGAAGGCAGGCTTAATTCGGTGCTGATTTTGCTTTCTTTGATCTTTCATTTGCTTTTTTCTGCTTTGTTATCTTTTGGACATTGTTTTGTTCCCTTGTCTTTTGCTTTGTTTTGTTTTGGTGGTGGTATTTGGCTTGGTGTACCATAATATATATGCTTGGTTTTTTACTGTGCACACATGATTTATGTTAAGGCAAAATAATTGAGTAACAGGGACAGCTATATATTGGATAACGTATACATATTGCTGCACATACTTGCTACACGTTATTGGACCTTGGAAATGTGCGCAAGCATCTCAATATGCATTATTCATCAAAAGATCCTATATGTATAAACAACTGGGTAGCAAATTATGTAGGATATTAAAAGATTCCTCAGAGTATTTTTTATTTTAATTTATATTATATATATACACATGCAGTTGAAATAGATCACTACATAAATCAAATAATTTATATATTTCGAGACCACGGGCTTTAATTTGGCGAGAGGTCCATCAACATTAATTCCGTTGGCCTCTACCGGGACACTGAAAGACATCCAACAAGTTGATTTGTGGGCTTTCCTGCATGTGATGTGATGTGCGCACTCAAACTTCCAGTACTGTACATGTCCAACAGTACAACAACAACAACAACAACAAAACAACAACATCATAGTCTTAACCTCAATCCCAAAATTAGTTTGGGGGCGTCCTAGAGTTTTAGTAGAATACTAATAGGTAAAGGTAAGGAAGTGTTTGATGTCACGATGCGAGCATTTACATGTACACGAGTCGAGATTAATCAGTAAAAATGATGGTCTGTATATGTCCAAAATAAAAAACTCACAAAACAGAAACATAAGAACTTTCATGCATGGTGTGTGTGTGTTGAGAACCACGAGTACACTAATTAATCCCCAAGAGGCTAGTCTGGCGCACCAACCCCATAGCTAGACAACTTATGATAAAGAGGAATTGATAGCTTGTGATGCATTCATTAAGAATGATTTGGTAAACAAACAACCGATTTTGAATTTTCACCTCAAATGATTTTACGAAACTATACAACCAAATTTTACACAAACAAATGGACAATTCTGATACAAAATTTGAAAAGGAAGACTTCACCATAAGAGGCTCTCTAGTTCCTTCTGAAGTTCGTCGTCGTAATCAAGGGCATCGTCATTGTTATTGGGATCTTCCTTCATCTTCTCTTCTGCCCGCGAATTCTGGGTTTTAGGATCTTCATAGCAAACTACTTGGTTACGTTCTTGATGAGTACATTGGCTAGATCTAGTTTGCTCAACAAACACTTTCTTCTGAGCATTCCAGTCATCGACTATCTTCTCAACAGCATGTCCAATCAGTTTACTTCTTTTGGCTATGTGCTTTACGGTCTCGACATCCACCACTTTTTCAGCCTCTGTGGTTATGAATTCAAAGAAGAGAACAAAAACATAAATATTAGGTATAATCAACACAGTGTGTAATTTTTTTTGAAGTAACATTCAAATAATAAAAACACGCGCCCGTACATGCAGCAGTTGGTGAAATGCAAGAAAACAAGTAAAGTCGAGGTAATGAAAGATCCACACTTGAGGCAATTCCCATTAAGAGGAGAGGCTCCAGCATTGAAAAGGGAAATCAAATTGAGCATCAACTCATAAACAACAATTAGCTCCCGATGCATTTCTTCAGTAACATTAGGTGCTTGCACATTGTTAAATTTCGAAGACCGGAAACCAAATGTTATGGTCATCAAGAAGGGGGCATGGATTGGGATTCTCATTTTAAATTACGATTAGAAAAATAAATATGACAAGTGATTACAGAAAAAAAGGAAATCAATCGCCAAGATAGGAGAATGAAGTAAATTGCTTTCCCTTTTCGAATTGATGTGCACAAATGAAACTTTATAAAGTATATGTATAACAATAAATAAACGGTCGAGATTAAATCAAATTCTTTTATTGTCAACCTAAAACAAATATTAACTACTACAAGATGAGAACTTTTTTCAATTTTAAAAACTTAGACTAATCTTGTCTGCAAATTCAATAAACAAACTAAGCATGACTAGCTAAAAAAAAAGGGCGGAAAGAGAAAGCAAGACTTAGGCACCAAATCATCCAACAAAAGCCAAAACACAACCTCTTACATAATCAAATCCATGGGTTACCCAGCATGATATTTCTTATAATACACTTGAGTAATATAGATCTAGGACCTTCAGCTATGTTCACTGGCCACGAGTTAAAGAAAAAGTATTGCTGGTCCAGTAAGGATGGTCAAAGACTATATTATGCTAGAAAAGGATAGATTGGCGGCTAAATCAAAATATTTGATGAGAACTTATAAAAACCACCAGATTGAAGCTAAAAATAACCAATAACAAAGTCCTTCGTATCACAAGGACAACAGAAAAGAAAAAGAAGAATAAAGAAAGGATGTTTTATGAGGAAAAAAAGTGTATAAGCAATCACACACTAGTAATTCAGCAAGTCATGCATGTGAAAATAACACTAAGGACAATGACAAGATGAAAAGTACCAGAGATAGCCATATCCTTGGCTGATTCATATTCTCCTGAGATTTTCTTCACTGCCTCCAGATCAAGTTCCTTACCCTGCAGAGGGTGAGTTCAGCATAGAATAACAGAACCACAAAAATAGAAAGAAAAAACCCATAAGTCCATAACCGCGCTACAGCATCGGAAATAAGAGCTCAAATTTAGTTCTTTTTAGTTAATTTGTAACCAAAAAACCGATTTTATATATATAATATAGAAGAAGTATACCTAGAGTCTGTAGCAAAGCAGAACTATCTACAACAATGCACAGCAATCAAGTCGCTTGACAATTTGAGGTGAAACCTGGAATATACAGAACTAGCATAAATGGCTAGTGTGAAGTGATCTATTGTACTTGCACTGGCCTTTTTTGAAGGACTGCTACAACACCAGCAACAACAACAAAGACTCGAACCCGAATTAGGGGTTGGCTACATGAAAAAAACTCCTTCACCTTGCTTGATTCAATGCGGTTGAAAGTATGCTTTCATAATCCTTTATGAATCCTTACCGATTAATGTCCCAAGTAATCTCATAAAGGACTACAAATGCCTAAAAAGCAAAACCACTGGATGCTGGCATGTACACCATAAACTCATTCATTAATTATTCTTTTGCTCAAAGATGATTGCAAACTCACTCTTTTTGGATCACAAAACAAAAAATTTGAATAAACAAAAAAGAAAGGACATGTTCAAGCACATCAAAAGAACCAGTAGTCCTCCCCCAAATATTCTTTTTTTTTTTTTTTTTAAAGCATCTATGGTCAGTTAATAATACCTACATCTCCCCTAAGCAAAGAAGCCAAGGAATAAACCTACTTCATTTGAAAAACTCTTCAGAGGTAATTTCCCCATTAAAAAAAAGGGTTTGCCTAGTAGGTACTACACAAGGCTCTTGCCATTTAAGAGCCTGAGGAATATACGCTTTATCCCTACATCACATAGAGTCCATATTGAATCAAAAAATGAAGTGTCCTTGTACATCAAAACACGTTTGTCCTTCCAATTATTGTCAATAGGTGTCTTAGGAGTTGTGAAAGCAGGTCGACCAGCCTAAGCAGTCAGCAAGTCATTTGATTCACTTTACTAAATTGAAATTGACTAAATAGTTTTCATACTCTAAGAAATACTACTCACCAAGTCCATATGAATAAAGGTATTAGCTGATGCGTCTGATGTTATCCTGCAAGTTTTAAAAACAAATAACAAGCTTCAGACTTCAAGACCTTACAGGCCGATAGAAATAAAAGAACAAACAAATAGATCTTATGGATAAGCAAGGTACTTTTGGTATGCAGCTTTCAAGCGAGCCTTATTCATTTTCTCAAATTCATTCTCTCTGTAAGCCACAGAACTCTCATTTATCTCCACTGAACCGAATAAAAATAAATTTGCATCAAGCATCTTTTTTATCAGGGCCGGTGCTACTTTAATATCCTCCTTTTTAGCATCAATTGCAAGTATTTTAAGTCTTTCCAACTCTCCTGTTACATGAAAAAAGAAGAAAAAAAAAAAAAAAAAACTGCTTTACATAAATAAATACAAAATACTAAGACAATAAGGCTAAAGTGTTTGTCCTCAAAGTCTTATCAAATATTAATAAAGGTATAAAATGAATATCACACATATCATCTTCGAAGAATGCCATCAACATCACTAATAAAATTATTATAGCAATAAAGGAGTATAATGACTACTAATAAACGCCATTAAAAAGAAATTCAAGGAGAAAATGCATGAGCTATTGCCGTTGTGGATTTCTGATTACAAAGTAAAGGACTTTGCCAATGTAAAGTCAGTTTTTGATGAACAATAAAATCTTTAGGCCGTTTTCCGAGTTCTCAAACCGAATTCACTGATCAATAATATAATCAATTTAAAATTGGAAAGGTTTTATAATATACCCATACATGTCAAGAGATGGGTATAAGAAATGAGTCTTGAAATATGAGTTATATTATAAAATGCGTTAAGCTAAGAATATCTAAAAAGAAGAACAAAAATTAATTCAGTTAAACTAAATGAACGGTTTGGGGCATCAACATAGATAGTTCTTGTAGGAGTTGAAATAAAATTTGTGGTTTATTGATTTACACCAAGCTTAATTGAACTTAAAGATACATTACTACCATCACGGAATAATAACTATGAAAGCTATGATGACTCAAATCATCCAAGAAAACCACACAAGACTTGGACCAGCTAAATTTAATAAATCTAATATCTACCATGCACATGTACCAGATTAATTGATAAAATGAGGGAATACTGATTGATCAAAATGAACCGATAATTCATGATGATGGAACAAATGGTGGAGACATACCAAGAGATATATAGACCCTGAAAGGTGGCTTAAACGGCTGTGTCTCATATAAACAATAAAGGCAATAGAGCCCACCTAATCTTTGCGATAAAGAACTGGTAGAAACCATATAACCTGCATAAAACATTGATCCTTGTTACGAGACCATAAAATTAAGTATTAGGTATTTGCCAATCCTATACCATATAAGCTAGCAAAAAAGGTGGATTAAAGGATTTAACATATCGCTAGTGAACCAAGAATGACTAAAGTAACCAAATAAATGTCTTATCTCATCGAGACACATCTGACCTCACATTCCATTTTTCTCTATTAGTAGAACTATCACTCAGAAAAGGTGAGTTATATAATTCATGGTTTAATTCATGTTGCAAAACAAAGAATGATAAGCAAATCAGTCAAAGTCATTACATACAAACATGATTTATCAACAAGACACAAAACTTTTATAGAAAATCACTAATAGATCATCATCATTTAGCAAGTCAGACCACAAGCACCAAAATCTCCAACAAGGCTTTCCCAATTTCTAATAACCTATAAATCATGGAATATACCTTATTCGTCACCATCCAAAGGTCTGAATTCTCATAGTTTGAAGGGCAATGCTCTCACAATTTGCACTGGAATATAATGAGAATCTATCTTTAGTGCTTGGTAATGGAAACAGCGCAACGCTGATTTAAGAAAAAAAAAAAAAAAAAAAAAAATAAAAGACCAAGCTCTGAGATGTGCATACTAAAAGATTAAGTGGAAACTTCTCAAATTCAATTCAGAGAGGCCAGCTCCAAAGATTAGCATACAGTTTCGGACACTTAACTCAAACTTGTCAAAGTACAATATCTCGCAAGTAAAATGCCAAAACCCCGTGCCAGATATGGGAAAACTCTTCTTTCTCCAAAGGCGCCGGCACGCTACTGAGTTTAGAGACCCCGTGCTTTATTGTTATTTTCTTATTAATAGTAAATAGTACCATATGGTCCATATTGTTAGGCCATTATGTGTCTCATAATTTCAATTTATGTTTACATATTAACCAAAATATGTAACTTATGTTTTTAATCAATATTATATCCACTAAGCGTCTTTTACGTTACAAATTTGATGGGAATTTGTATTCATTGTGGAAGTTGAATGGTTCTTTCTCAAGTAAAAGAGCATTTGTACCATCAAAAAATGTGTCGAATGTTTGAGGCTTATGAGGGCGATAAGATCATGGTATGGTTTTAAGAGACTAAAGGCTTCTGCATGTGACTAAAAATGACTCGAAATGATTCGTATAGCATCATTAGCGAGGGAATATATAAGAGAAATAGCAAAATAATACAACATACTAAAAAGAACATGAAGATTCTCACCTATTGAATGCGCATAGATTGACTGCATAAAGACATTCACATTGGTAGTCGGCCTAGCCTCATAGATGAAGGAAAATTTTCTTGATAACCATATCTTCTTCATATCGGCCAACGTTCTCGAGTTACTCTAAACGAATTAAAGATAGAAACATGTGTTAAGTATAACAACAAAAATAAATAGCAAAAAGAATTTGACAGAAAAAAAAAACAAAAATAAATAGCAAAAAGAATTTTGGTACCTTAGAGAAGTCACCAATGAGTTCATCAATGTCCAACTTGAACGGAGCGAGATCCATCTCATCATTAATTCGCTTCAACCTAACAAGAGAGCGCGCTAGATCAGAGATACAAGTATCCAGTCGTGTTCATGAAAATTGAAGAAAACCATCATATTTTGACGAAAATCAAAAATTTTGTGGTTTGATCGGATAACCGGAAAACAATTTTCTTTGGCAACCATATTTTACCATGATATCTTTTCACTTCATCTTCAAGTTTTCGACTTTGGCGAGAAACTGCCGTTGTTTCTCAAATCTTTGTAACAATATCAAACTTGTCCGTAAGAATTAGTAGAGAGACTTTGTAAAGTCTTCCATCAATGATTACATTACTTACATTGACGAATTGTTCGATTAAATAACAGTTTAGATTTTGGTTTAAGATTCTGTTCAAAACATGTATTTGGATGCATAATCATTGGCCTTCTTAAATTCCGTAGGACATAGCATACAGCTTAATGCCCTAACTTATATGGTTTGCACTAAAAGTAGAATTCAATGTTCTACTGACGAATTGAAGAGAGTTAATTAACTAAACACCCTAAAAAGAGAAGCTACAGCACATACAGAGTATCCACTTCAAACCACAAAATTCTCAGAGGTGCACATGAAAAAAGTAAGAATTATAGAGATGAATTATATCCTACAAATCTGGTCACTTTCCCAATTCTCCTTGCTCAATGTAGCCCCATCTCCCTTGATATCAATCACACAGCTATCTTTCCCTACTTCATCAACCATACTACTACTCTTCGCTTTCGGAACTCCATCTTCCTCTGCTCTCGCCACAACCGCACTAGCGGCACGAGCATTAATCGATACCTCATCCCTAAATTAATCCTTAGTTTTCATCTCATGATCCATTCCAAAAACAGCCAAACTCACAACACATCAACACCATCAAAACCATCATCATATACTCCAAGATTCAAACTTTAAGATTCCTCATCAATCTCGGATCTCACAAAACTAGTACTAATTAATGATGATGATGATGATTGCATAAAATAATCTCAAAACAACTACTAACAAACAGATGATTTGTTCAAATCTTCTCCGAATTTGTTTACTTAGAAGTCTATCTGAACCAACCAATCGAATGAATGCAATCAACAAGACGAACCTCGTCACAAAGCCAGCTCAGATCGCTGACTACTGATGAGAGATTACTTCGATTCCACGCCTTCGCATTGGATTCGCCGATCGAACGAAGAGTCAGTCAACTTTGATTTTAAGAACAATCGAAGGAAACCAGAATTGATTTCTAGGGTTTATAAGAGACGACGAAGAACAGGTCGAGATGGGTTCGGAGTTCCAAGGGTTGCTAACTTGCTACGGTGGAATGAGGCTGATGAAGTTACATTAATGCCCTTGATGATTTTTTTTTTTTTTTTTTTATTGAACCTGTGGATTGTAGCTATTGATTCATATCACGAGAGACATCCATGGAGGGGTTCTAAGCATGATGACTTCCTTAATCAGTTGGCCCTAAGTATAGTGGAAGAGTTTGGTTGCGATTAAGTGGTCTTATCCAACTTGAGTCTAAATTAGTCGAGGCTTATTGAACTTTAAATATTGAGTAAGAACCAAAAAAAGAAAAAGGCTCCTTAATAGCGGTCCAAAACATCAATTCTAAAGTAGTAAACTTGTCTAATTTTGGGTGTTTGATCCAAGATTGTCGAGATCTTCTTCGAAACGAGATTGACCAAAGAGTTCAATTTGTGAGAAGAGAGGCTAACGTAGTAGCATATGCTATGGCAAAATTAGCTAAACTTTATGATGCTAGTTTGATATGGTGCTAAACTTTATGATGCTAGTTTGATATGGTGCGAATTTCCACCGGAGATCGTCGAGCTTATTGTAAAGGATGTAATTTCTACTCCATGAAATGAAATATATCCTACCAATGATTAAAAAATCACAACCATCACAATTCAACTTATCACACAATCATGAGATTGTGGTTTGTGCAGGTATTTGCTGCCAAAGATGAATCCTATAAATTTCATTTCGTTATCGTGTTGTTATAGTATTGTACAATGCTAAGCTCAATATGCCTCAAATTTGTACTATATAACATCATCTAGTGACAAACAAAAATAACAAGAAGAAAGTCTAACGACCTGAAAAAGTAATGAAAAATGAGTGAAGCAATGGACTATGGGAATAACAGAAATCAAATCCTACCTTCGCATTAGTAGTTCTAAATTCTAAACAAATAATGACAATCGATGTGGGGTGTCAAACGTATCATGACAAAGTCTAAGAACATTGACTGATGACCATACACTATGGTTACACAAACAGGAAATGAAGCTCACTAGAAAACTAAAACTCCATCTTCACAATTGCATTTGAAGGCTGTTGCTGCTGCTGCTGCTGCTGCTGCTGCTGCTGCTGCTGCTCCTTGGATGCATAGTGAAGCCAATCCTTAGCACAAATGAGGGCCTCCACCGTTTCAGGCCGGCGAACTTCGATAGGGATCAAGATTCTTTGGACTGGTATTGAAAACTGATTCAGGACCAACTGTAGACACCGTAATTGCCAGAATGTCGCGAGCCATCCTCGACAATGTCGGGTATTTAATACTGTTCAACTTCCACCACCCCAGGATATCAAACTCTTGCGTTCGAGGCAAGAGAGACTCGTCTAGGTACTGATCCAGCTCCGATTTGGAGTTTTGACCAGTTGACATCTCCGATATGAAGACATCGAAATCCAGAAGTCTGTCGCCGCTTGTGAGAAGGGGCGTTCCCTTTGGCGACGTTTGTGACCCGTCTATCTTGTTCTCGCCTTCGCTTACCTCCACATAACCTGCAGTCAGCATAAGGGGCAGCACAAGGTATTCTGAGAATAATTCATGAATACCGTCGTCGACAATCTTCAAATAATTGATTGCCTCTTCACCATATATTTTGGTAAAGCTGAACTCCACAAGTTTCAGTTTAAACCGGGGATCCATAACTACTGCAGTCGCCAACACTAGGCTGCAGTCCTTCCAGTACCTCTCAAACTTCTCCTTCGAGGGCTTGGTGAGATTGCTGATGAAGGGATCCTCACTTGCAGCTGATATGGTCAGTTCTAGCTGGATTTTCCATACTTCCTGGAAGTACAGATTAGCGGTAGGGTATGCGGCTCCAGTCAAGATATTAGCGGCGTCGTATAGATATTTAAGGAAAACACAAAGGGTCTCAACTTGCTTCCAGTCGTCCACAGACGGCGCCATCTTGTAATCAGGATCAGTGGTGTCGAAGCAAGAAAAAACTTCCTTTAATTCAGTGGCAGCTATCAGCATGAGATAAGTGGTGTTCCAGAATGACTGATCATCAAGGGAGAGATGCTTAGCACTAGGAACTTGAAGTTGATGTTTCAGCTCAGCAAACTTCTCTTCATGAGCCTGAGATGTTAAGACATACTTGACGCTTTCGCGAACTTTGCAGACAACGTCCGACATAGAACTTAGCAAGTCCTTGGCGACACTCGTCAAGACACGCGCATAACAATGCCCAATCAACAACTGACCACTGATAGTAAGAGGATTCTTGATTGAAAGGTATCCCCTGAGGCTCTCTATTTCACTGTCATTTGAGATTTCCTTGTCTATGGTAAGAGTGAATAGCCTAGTTTCCAAACCCCAATCGCCAATACACACCCCAACTGCATGACTAAGGGCGTCGCCACTGTGTGGAGACGGTACCATAACAACGTTAAGAAGTCGCCTTGTCAACTTCCAATCGTTGTCTATAAAATGCCCAGTCAGAAAAATATAACCTAGGGTTTGATTTGAAATCCACAAGTCCAATGTAAGGTTGATCCTCCCAGGAAGTCCCATCAGAAGCTTCACAAGTTCTTGCTTTTCTCTTAAATAGATTGCTATGCAATCTCCTTGCACAGTGTTGAAGTTCACCATCTGAAAACGAGGCTGAAGATTTTGCACAAAAGAGACAAATGCTGGATGTTCTACCATATTCAGTGGATACTCATGCATAATGATCATTTCAGCAATTTCTTGGCGGCAACGATCCTGATCAAATATGACGTTTGGCGAATACATACTTGACCTATAGCGTCTCTTAGGCGGTTCCGTGGCGCTACCTGGAGTAATAGCCTTTGAATTTGGAAAGTATGGTGTCAACTGATTCTTTTCTTCTCTACGTCGGATAACGGGGCAGGTCCCCAAGGCAATGTGTCGCTTTAGATGGCTTGTACCCGCTACCTTTGAACCGGTACTATACGCGAAAGTCTGCTTGCACCGTTTACAGCATGCCCTCGTGCAGCCTGCACCCACTGGTTCCACTGTGAAATGCTCCCACACTATGGATTTCTTCCTCCGACGCTTGCTCGGTTGAACCTCACCAGTTCCTGGCTCATTATTTTCAGCAGTGCTGGCCATCTTAACAAAAGGTAAATTCGGAAGTTACAAGGATAAAAGCAAAAGAGTAGCAAAATACTAAACCAATAAAGAGCCATTCATTAACATTAACACACAAGAAAAATCACACATTATGCGTCGAGGTTACCCTCAATAATCCCACGAGAACCTGGCTCTATCAACCAGTTGAGTGAGAAAACCCAACTCGACACAATCCCACCTTCGCACTTACAGTTAACATTCACGAGAATGGAAACCTTCAATACACAGCACAATAGAAATCACAACAATCACAATTCACCGATGTCAAACGTAAACTATCAACCATTAACATGATAACATCTAACATTTGAAGTTTCGCAAACCATTGAATTCAAACATTCTCAAGCGTAGAGAGCAGAATAATATATTGGCCAATTAGAGAGAGACTTGGGCTTGGGCTGGTTTACATAATAAACCCAAACAAAAATAAAAAGGCCTACACAACATTATATCTTCAAACGCACGAACGAACAAGTTACAGGACCCTTAAAAAGACGGGCTCCCAAACAGGGCCTTGACCGGTCAAGATCGGAAAACTAAATAGCTGAGCGAGAGCTCCGAGCCACAAAACTCAAACAAACTAAAACCCATCGCAAATCCATCCACTCCAACACAACAAAATCTCGACATGAACACTCGTCACGAACACACGATTCAATCAAAATCGAAACCAACAATCGACCGACCAACCAACCAACCAAACAAACAGAATACGAGTCGCAGAGCAGCATGGATCACGAAAATCGCCGATCCGACCATCAAGAGCACGAAACCCTAGAAAACAAGGAACGAAAGAATCGACGATCGAAATCAAAACGAGAGACTAACAAGATTGATATACCTGGTCTGGTTCCTCCGTTGTGGATCTGAAATCGAACGGATCTAGGGTTTCTGGGCGGAGGCGAACAGCGAACGAGCGAGAGAGAAGAATTGGGCTTTGGACCGAAAACAGAAAGAAAGAAAAAAAAAAAAAAAAGCCTTGCAGATCTGAGAGGGTAGGGCTAGGGCTAGAGAAAGAAGGGAAGGACTCCAAAGAAAAATAAAGCTGGATTGGATTTGGACTTCAAGTCCACGTTTAATAAATCTGGACCGTACGTTGGGTGCGAGAGTCCAACCAGCTTATTACGATTTTAAATCTCGAGTAGTCGAGTCGGCTCGGGCTCGTGGGTCCACTGGTTCGATAGCCCAAAATAGAATTGTGGCCTGGACACGTGGCCCCTTCTCTAATAAGTGCGCTTTGATGGGCCAGAACAAAGGACGGACAAACCCAAAGGCTTTTTCAAAATCGGAATCATGGAGTCGTCGTATTCGAGGATTAGACAACCCTGGCTTGTTTCCGACCAAATATAGGAAAATACTAACGAGACATATTAGGTCACATGAGTCATTCATGCAGCCTCGACTCATGTATTATGCATAAAAATTTATGTATGTTTACATTTTGAAGCGGGCATGAGCGAACTTATATGAGATAATGTGTCTTATTTCATGCTGCTAGCGTGACATATCGTTGTCGTTCTGGGCTTCTCATTTATAATTCATTAAAGAGAGTAGCAATATATGCGCGGTGATATTGATTGATTAATTATTATTTGTGTGAAAACAATTCATACGCAATGCAAATTTTTATGTGCAGATCATTTTTATGTGCCAATATATAAAGTTTGGCGAGGCTGTGGATTCTACGTTGAAGTCATGTGAACATATCGAATTAGGAACATGGGCCTTTGTTTGACACTTTTGAACGAAATTGAAGGTCTTTGTATTTGTTGTGTTGATAGATCTAGCTTAGCTATGATTCAAGTACAGCAGATCATAATTTAGCTACAACATTTATTTCTAAGTCAGGCTTTGCTGATCGCGGTGCTTCTACGCCAGTCTTTCCCGAGCCTTTATGGCAATTTTTTATTTTTATTTTTGTCAAATACAAGTACAGAGTACTCCTTTCCAAAGAAAACAAATTGAAATTAGGGAAGTCTTGTTTGGGCTCGTTTTTCATAGGTTTGATTTTTGAATGCACTAGCTAGGGGTCCGTGAGGTTTGGCTTAATGACATCCAAAGGTCCATTACAATTACGCACTCCTACTATCTACATCTACATCAATAAAAGTGAAACACGTGCATGATAAAAAAAAATTAATGAAAAGTTATCGTACGTTGACAACTACTACTATAAAATAAGACCAGATTGACAAATACACTTTTTTTTTTTGTTGATAGAGTTTGTGTGTTCATTAATCCACGCTTTTTGGGCATTATTAAGAGTGGCTCTCTCAATTCAATTTTCTATATTCACCGTACTCTAATTCGAGATGAATACTTTAATTATCACTAGACCCAACCCGTAAGTTGTTGGTAGAAATACACATTTATATATATTTGTAAATTAAGTTATTTCAATCATCGTGGCGACATCCATTCATTAAAATATTGTGCAGTAGCTCTAATTGGGACAGGCCAGCTCTAATCCCATAACCAACTTTTCTGTTGTCACATATATTAAAAGAAAAGCTGATAATGATACTCTTTACTTTAGTATAAGGTAGACCAAATAAAAAAGTAAATCCTTTGTTTACAATTGCTAATCATTATTTAAGACATTTTTCGATATCTCACTTGGATGGCGATATATAGTAATAGCACATGTACCTGCCATGACACAAACCGCTCGATCATCATCGTCATGAGAACGCACTTCGATCGGATGATCTTGACCATTGGATCACTCAACACCAAACGTGCAAACCATCCCGCACAACACTGTAACACCTCACCTAAAAGAAATAAAGTAGAGAGATTAAAGTAATAGGAGACATGATCGAACACCACCACACCGGTAATGGAGAAAGGGAAGGAAGACAACGAAGTCTGTATAATCAGTGACAACTCCCACCATAGTGTGTGTCGGCTTGTGTGTATGGTATACAAATTTAATATATTATTGTTTTGGATCAAAAAGATTATATATTGCTTATTGACACCAAGAGAAACCATATGCATTGGTGCCACATATGGACCAACATAACTTAATTAACTTTGTACTCGATCTTATTGATCTAATAAAAAAAGTAAAGATCGATCAGTTTAGTAAAAAAAAATTCCCATGCATATATATAGAAAAGCATGCATACAGTGAAAGTATATTGAATTTGTCAAACACAGCCATCGTCTACACGTACGGGACTAAGCAAACGCCTAGCTATAATAATTAGAGTTCAAGTTAATATATGTACATGAACATGGAATATGGTCAAGTTAAGAGACACATACAATACACGTACAAAAACATAGCAATAATTAAGTTGATCGTTAATTAGTAAAAATATATGGGTCGGATTAGGGCATCCAAATTTCCAATATAATTTGGTTAATTAGTAACTTCCCTTTTTCAAATAATTACTTTTGGGTATGATTAAGGTTTCATTATTATTTTTTGTTTATGTTTGCGTTTAGTTTACTTAATTAATTCCTATATCTTTAATTATACGAACCTACTCTTCAATTATTATTTTCACTCAAAAAAAAATTATAAGTTTATGAGGAGCGACTCCACCTAAGAGACAATTTTGTCTCAACTACAAACCCATGAGGAGCAATTTCAAACTTGCTTAATTATGTTCAATGAATAAATTTAACTGTTAATGACCCATAGAGTCTATGAGAGCCTAATGGACCTATATAACTGGTTAAACCGAACCGTATTTATGTTTTAATCACCCCTATTATAAGCTTATCCCACTTATTTTTTATAAAAAAATTAAATTTGCAGTCTTTCTAAATTATTCATCTCTAATGGCTTCCTCATGCACGCCCTAGTGCTAATAATTAATATATGAAGATTTTATTATTTTTTAAAGATAGTACATCAATTTTTTTTTAAATTTTTTTTGATAAATTGGAAGCAATACTCTTTAATTTTGCACCACCAAGGTTTGAATCCATGACCTTTTACTTCAAAAAAAAAAACCAAAACCCATGACCTCTTACTTCTACATCCTATACCAAACCATTGGACCACTCAATTGATTATTTTTTTTTTTTCAAAAATAGGTAGGATGAATTTATCAATAGAAGTTGTTACAATATAAATAAAGTTTATTGTAGCCAAACTATTATGCTAAGATATAGGATGGATATAAAGTAGTTTCTCCATAGCAAAAGTACTTGAAGTACATAAACCATGTCCATATCAGTGAAAATGCTAGACACTGACCATAGGAGCTACTGTACGATGGTTAGTGAAAGAGTTTTTTTTTTTTTTTTTTTTTTTTTAAGCCTAGCGAAGGGCATTTTAGGTGAAAAGGAAAAGATTAAAAAGAGATGTGTGCATTCAAAAAATTAGTGACGGCCAGCTATGACATTAAGATGAGATTATTGTTAATGTTATTATGGTAGGCCACGCTAACGTGCGCGAGGTGCGTGGAGAACAGAGAAGACCGACAACGGGACGTCCGTGCCGCATAAAACGGGGTTTAGTGTCACGTACAGACGGACGTTACGAAACGGTGGTAGGGCCACCGTCACATGCACGCCATGTTCCCCGCAAAAGTTGGGGCTGTCATTTGCCCTTAATTTCGTTTTAATTTTAATTTAGGGTTTCTTTGAAAGGAGCCAATCAGGGAACAGAAAACGTGCGTGTGACATGGCAAGATGTGATGTTTTTATCGGTCCGAGATGTGTGTTTCTCCACCGTCGGATCATGTTTCGGTCTTCGATCTCTCGATGTTGTTTTACGAGATTGCCCTTCACCCTAGTAACATCTCACATATTTACGTCTTTCGACCTTATTTGGTTCCCAAGGGCTAATGACAAGCAAAAGGCACGCAGCGGTTCAAGAAACAAAATTTTAAGAGGGTTGTTTTTTAACTGAATTTGCTAGTCGTGGTTCAAAACTTGCAGTCGAGGGTCAGTCTGAAAGAATTTGGTTCTCTAATTCAAGATTATAAAGTTATTCTTCAAATTGAGAGGGATTTTAGAGTTTAGTTTGCACGAAGAGAGACTAAAGAAGCTAGCGCATGTTAGGATAAAGTTAGCTAAACTTTATGATTTAAATTGTATGTGGTGTGAATTTCCACAATAAATTATTGCGCTCAATGTAAAGGATGTAATTTCAACTTGATTAATGAAATGATATCCAAAAAAAAAAGCAAAAGGTATGTATAGAGATATTTTCAAAAATCACTATAATTTTGATAGTTTTAATTGCCACATCAATTAATTGCAGAAAATATAAATAAAATCAAACAATACAAAAGCTGCTAATTGAGTGTCATGTCAACGATAAAAAAAAAGGAACTAAGATGTCCAAAATCTTGCAAACTTTACATGCACTATACTAGTAAAAAAAATTCAGGTGTATAAAAGTATTTGCCTACTAATTTTTAGGCAATTTTATCTGAAAAAGGCTAATTTGTTACCATTTTTTTTATTTTCGAGAATTGTTACAGAATATTCCCATAAGACAAGGGGACCTATTTTAACTCTCCGCATACAATGTATGAGAAACTTAGAAAAAGTTTTTTTAAATGCACTTGCATTTACCAAATTGAATATGTATTATTGCCTTGTTTGTTTCTCAACATATTTTTCAATTTTAATTCTAAGGTATATATTTAGGACAAGTTATGGTTCTTGTATAATTATTAAGAATATTTTTCGGCCCCCTTATTAAAACAAATATATTT